>CAUYUJ010015214.1:0-2500 GCA_963575745.1 Prorocentrum cordatum
TCTCTCTCTCTCTCTCGCTCTCTCTCTCTCTCTCTCTCTCTCTCTCTCTCTCTCTCTCTCTCTTCCCCTCAAACATCCAACGCACGACCTTAGCGCACCGCAGCCGAGGGTCGAATAAAAAAGCGTTACTCCGGGGGGGAATCGCTCCCGCTGCGGGTCGGATCTCTAAACAAAAAGATCTGGCCTCGGCTCAAAACTCGAAGGAGGTGTGCAGCCGAACGAACCACAGCGGGGACGTCCGATACCCCAGCGTCGACTGGACGCGTCGGGGTAGGCTTCGCAGGTGGTCGCAGACAGTGGCGAGACCAGGGACCCCCAGGCATCGATCTGACTCCAAGAATACCGCTGCAAGAGGGGGCCGAGGGGTCCAGCCGCGATTCACCACGATGCCGTGACCTGTGTCGCGATTTTTTCCACGACGTGTGAACGGATGGACTCGGTTGAGTTCCTGGTGTCTTGACTCCGTGCCGACCCTGGCAGGCCAGCTCCGAACCCGAGGGCCACCAAAAGTGGATCGAGGGCGAAGACCAAAATCCCCGCCATCTCGATTTCTTCACCCGGGGGACCCCTCGAGGCCTGGCCCCTTCCCTGCTGGGGGGTCGGTTCTGCATCGCTGCTGCGCTGCCTCTCGGGGCCCCGTGGGGAGCCCCCGGAGACCGACCAGGTCCAGCAGCTCTCCATCGCGCTTTTTCTCTGTCGCGACGAGAGGACGCCTGGGAGCTGACCCTGGGGGAAGAAGGGGTCGAGCCCCGAAGACAACCCGGGTCCTGGGGCCCGCGGACTGAGGAAGCGGCACCGTCGGACGTCGGGACAGCGAGGGCAGCGGCAGCGGGGGAAAAGACGGGGCCTGACTGCGCGGAGCTCCTCCCGCGCGGGGAGGGACCCTCTGCGTTTTCTCGCCTGGGCGGAACTTCCCCCACGCGGGGGGGGATCCTCGGCAGTTGATCGCGTTACTGGAGTCTCTCCCCCGCGCGGGGGGGGGAGGAGGATCTGCGGAGGGAAATCTCCCCACCGCGGGGGAGCTCCTCGGTGCTTCCCCAGAATCAGATTTGCCGCCGTGCCCCCGCGGCACGAAGTGGAGTGTCCCCAGGTCCCTCGCTCAACACCTGAGCCCCAGTCCTCAATCCAGAGGACTCGAGGAAGGACCGGACCCCCAGCTCTCCAATCTCTCGGGGCCTGCCGCGTGCCTCCCGGGGGCTTCTCGCGTCCTGTCGCGTGACTTTGTTCGGGCCCGGAAGGCGAGCCAACTGACCGCCCAAGACGGCCCAATAAGCCTCCAAGAGGCCTCCAATATAGCTCCACGACAGCCCAAGAGGCCCCCAAGAGGGCCCGAATTCGGCCCAAGACGACCCAACGATCGCCCAAAGGCATCCCAAGAGGGCCCCAAGACTGCCGTGAATCGCTCCAAGAGGGCACCAACGCTGCCTAGAGGGGCCCCCAAGGCGGCCTCCATAGGCGTCAGACGGGCCAATACTCCCCTAAGACGTGCTCAAGAGGAGCTTTCTCTTTCTCATCCTCATTTTCTCCCTCTCCTCCTCCTCCTCCTCCGCCTCCTCCTCCTCCTCGCTCCTCCTCCCCTCCTCCTCCTCCTCCTCCTCCTCCTCCTCCTCCTCCTCCTCCCTGCCGCGCGGACGAAGACAAGATCGGGATCACGACCAACCCCAAGGCAGACTACTCGTCGGGATTGCGCTGTTCCTACACTCAGCGTCTTTCCTGGTGCGATGTTGCACAGAAACGGTGGCGAAGTTTGCCGCAGGCAGCTGGAAAATGCTTTGCTATGTTTCATCACCGCGATGCGACCAGAACGCTTTACCCTTCGTCTCCCGTCGTATCCAGTCGCATGGCAAAGCTTCTCTATGCCAGAAGAAGCCTCGTACGTGAGAGATGGGGACTTGCTGGGGATCTCAATTTTTTCGTCACATCCATTGGGAAGGTCGTGCGAGTCGGCAAATTAATGCGCGCACCTTGATCAAGTTGATGAGATCATGCCTGCCTCTCGATACTGGCGTTGATGCGGATTGCGCGCGCGCACAACAAAATGACAGGATGTCTGAAACTTGAAAGTTGCAAACCATAGTTTAGTTCATATGCGTGTGAAGAGGTCGATGTTGAAGTACTCCGAAGACGAACGATGATTGCATGATGTTGTCTTGCGCGCGCGAGAGCGCACGCGCATGTAGCCCGCATTGAACTTCTGGGAGAAATTCGCAACGTAGGTCAAAAATGCCCGATCCATAAGATTAGGTATAATGGGTCATGCTGGGGCAGGATCGGGTTGTGCACCGAACGGTTATATCACAGGTAGAAGGGACGCTGGGTGCATCAAGCATGCGCAGCATACACAGCCGACAAGTTGAGTGCTCTATAAAACCTGTTTATGGCATTCTGCTGTCAGGGGTGTAATTCTTCGATTCACAATTGGGACGGGCTCGGTTGCTGGCTTCGTGAGCCAGGCGCCGTGCTAAATGAGCTGAGGTTCCTTAATTACCTCGCCGCTTTG
>CAUYUJ010015214.1:7500-15000 GCA_963575745.1 Prorocentrum cordatum
CGCACGTCGTGAAGATGCTTCACACCCAGATTCACTCACACTCAGACTCACTCACGCTAAAGCTCACTCATACTCTGATTCGCTCGTCCTCACTCAGAGTCAGTCACATCACTTCCGCGCTCACTCAGACACACGTTGTGAGGATGCCTCGGGCAAGGCGCTGGTTTCAGCACTCCCGAAAGGGGGGGCGCCAGGGGTCAGGACACTCCAGGATTCGCGCCCAGCTTGTAAGGACCCTTCAGGCGATTTGCCTGTGTCGGTGCCCAACACCTCTTGCTTTCGGAACAGTTTCTGGGGATGTATTAGGCGAGGCGCTTGTTTCAGCAGTCCCAAGGGGTTTGCCTGTTTCGGTGCCCAACACCTCTTGTTTTCGGAACAGTTTCTGAGGATGTCTCGGGTGAGGCGCTGGTTCCAGCACTCCCAAAAGGGGGTGCGCCAGGGGTGGGGACACTCCAGGATTCGCGCCCAGATTGCAAGGACGTCTCAGGCGATTCGCCTGTTTCGGTGCCCAACATTTCTTGTTTTCGGAACAGTTCCTGGGGATGTCTCAGGCGAGGCGTTGGTTTCAGCACTCCCATGGGGGGGCGGCAGGGGTCAGGACACCCCAGGATTCGCGCATAGATGGTGGGGATGTCTCAGGCGGTTTGCCTGTTTGGGTGCCCACCTAAGGCCCCAGTGGCGGTGGCGGCGTCCGCATCCGTCTCCCCCACCCAGCACAACGCTTCATGGGGAGTTCCACCTAAGGCCCCAGTGGCGGTGGTCGCATGCGTCTCTTCCACCCATCACATCGTTTCGCGCCCGGATACTTGCGGACACCTCCGTCGGAGGCCGTCGGAGATCGGAGGAGGACGAGCGGAGTAGGCTGAGGAGGAACGGAGGAGGAGGAAGAGGAGGAGGAGGAGGAGGAGATCGGAGGAGGGGGCGAAGGAGGGGGGAGAGGAGGAGGCGCAGGTCCTCCTCATCCTCCTCTCCTCCATCCGCCCCCCCTCCTCCCTCTTCCCTCCTCCCTCCTTCCTCCTTCCTTCCTCGCTCCCTCCCTCAGTTTTCCCTCCCTACCAAGTGGGCGCGCCGCGACGCCAGCGTGCTCGAGGTGGTTCTTGTTTTTCTGCTGGCAACCGACGACTGCGGGACCATCCTCCCGAAGGACAAGGCGACGCACTCCAGGATGCTGAACGTGGCCAACATATACTGCACGGGTCGGGTTCACGGCGTGTCCCCCGTCCACGTGGGAATACGAAGTCCGCTTCACCGGCAAGTTCAACGGAACATACGGCCTCGTCCAGGAGCAGCGGGCCACGATCGTCGACTTCGTTTTCCACCCCGACGACCAGAGGGATTACGACAGCACCCGCCCGGGCGAGATCGTCAGGCCGAAACGTGTTCCAGCTGGCAATTGGCTGGAGGTCGACGTCTTCAAGCAGGCCCCCACGTGGGGCGACATCATGGACTACTTGGACAACGACGAGAAGATCGCTCACGGTTTATCCCGCATGCCTCTGATGGAGACCACCTTCACCTGGGAGGCGTCGTCCACGGCGCACAATGTGAAGCGTTACAACTTCATGCTGTCGCACGCCCACTACCTGACGACGACGGCCTCGCAGGGGCAGACGATACGCGGCGCTGTGACCATCGACTGCGCGCGCCAGGAGCCTCAGGGACAGCGCGGCACTGATGACGACGCATGGTGGTTGAACCTTTTTATGTCATGTTCTCCCGCGCCACCCGAATGGCAGACATGTTGCTGGTGCGGCCGCCGCCTCGCTGGCTGCTGGAAAGAAGTCCACCGAAGGCAGCGCAAGAAGCTCTCAAACGCTTCCAACACAACGAGAAACTGACGGTGGAGAGAGCAGTTGAGCTCGCCGAGGAGTACGGGATGGTGCTGCCAGAGAACGAGGAGTAGCCGCTTTAGTTCTCTTCGGCCCGATGCCAAGTGCGGACGATCGTGCCCCGATCGGTTTTTTCCACTGCCGTTGCGCAAGCCGGCCTCGGCTGCCGCTCCGATGCCATGTGCTGACGGCAAGTGTTCTTCGGCCGTGTGAATGATCGCCTGTCTTATCGGCCCGATGCCAAGTGCGGACGGTCTCGATCGGCGACAAGCCCTGGCGGATCTTGTCGATCAGTTCGACCTCTGAGGAAAACAGGGAACAGGCAACAGGATGTCTCAAGCGAGGCGCTGGTTTCAGCGCCCCGAGGACCCCATATTGCGAGGCAATATCACGCGGATTGCTAAATTCGTGGCCAGCTTCGTTTGCGTTTTGACCGGTTTGCCTGCTTCGGTGGGCAGACTCGTCTGCGCCCACAGCAAGCTGAAGGAGTTCTCAGGCGGAGCGCTGGCTCGAGCATCCCGCGGGGCTCAGATTGCGAGAGGAGGTGGAGGAGGTGGAGCTGGAGCAGGAGGTGGTGACGGGGAACTCGTAACTGAGGAGGGATGGCGAAGAGAAACGCCGACGACTACGACGACTTTAACTACGCGTTTCTTCCTTCTTTCCTCCTCCCTGTCCTCCTCCTCGTTCTCATTTTTTGTCCTCTGAACACCTGTCAGGATAATCCATCCGTGAAGACAAGAATGCCAAGGAAACTCGAACAATGTATGCCAAGGAAACTCGAACAATTTAGAAACATTGGAAAACCTAGAGCAGCGAAGCTCGAGTCAGGAGCCTCGAATCTCGATCCTCTGGCCTCGGCCACCCGAGTTGCCCGTTCGGCGGCGAGAGCCCTCTTTCTCTTTCCACATCCGTCCTCCTCCTCCTCCTATTCCTCCCTCTTCCTCCACCTTCTCCTCCTAGTTCTGCTCCTCTCTCTCGGCTTCGTCTTCCACATGGATTCGATGACACTCAGATACTGAAAAGGAGAATGTCTTCTACCGAAGCATGCCATTACTAATGAGATACACACATGGGGTAGTCGCCTCGAATAGATTCGTATCATTGGTAGCATTCCTAGCAGTCGCTTTAGTATTAGCAGCATCACTAGCATTATCAGTAGTCTTGCTATAGTTGTTCTTATGAATACCAGTATGGTTCGCCTTCGTAATATCATGATTAAGATTCGGCTTCTTATCGGAATTCGTCTTACGCTTCCTTTTAATGGTAATTAGTATCATTAATTGTCGTCTCAGTCTTCTTCATTTCCCATATTCGTATTACTAGTAATAGTATTGTTCCTCTTCCTCTTCCTCCTCATCCTCATCCTCATCACCCTCATCACCCTCATCATTGTCATCCTCACCATCCTCATCCTCATGATCATCTTCATCATAATCGTCGTCGTCATCCTCATCATCATCATCATCACCATCATCATCACCACCACCATCATCATCATCATTGTCATCGTCATCATCATCATCATCATCGTCATCATCATCACCAACATCATCATCATCATCGTCATCATCGTCATCATCATCAGCATCATCATCATCATCATCATCATCATCGTCGTCGTCGTCGTCGTCGTCGTCGTCGTCGTCGTCGTCGTCGTCGTCGTCGTCGTCGTCGTCGTCGTCGTCGTCGTCGTCGTCGTCGTCATCCTGGTCAGCAGACACACGACACACCTCGCCACGTTGCGACAACCCCCCACCTGTTGCCCCCCAAAACTCGGCAAAGTGGGGGGGGAGGGCCTATTCCTCCTCCCTCCTCGGCCTCACGTCGAAGCTCCCCTGGGGGGTCTTGGGGAAACGACAAGGCACACATGCCGCTGCTCCCTGGACACCTCCCGTGCGCGTTCCGACCAGAACTTCGGCGAGAGTCTGGCCGTGGCGACGAGACCTCTCCGGGACGCGCAGCGGTACGGTCGGGCCCAGGACAGAAGAGCATCCTTCGAGAACATGGGGCTACCTGCTCGCCAAAAACGCCCCAAACCACGACAGGAAGCTGCTCCGAGGTGCCCTGTCCCCAGGATGCACGAGAGGCTCCAGCACGCACGAAGAGCAGCAGGGCACCCTCCCCGAACCGACCCCGATCTGATCTGCCTCGGCTCGACCGCGGCGGCGGCGGCGTTCCCGCCGAAGGAGGAGGAGGAGGAGGAGGAGGAGGAGGAGGAGGAGGAGGAGGAGGAGGAGGAGGAGGAGGAGGAGGAGGAGGAGGAGGAGGGAGGAGGAGGAGGAGGAGGAGGAGAGAGGAGGAGGAGGAGGAGGAGGAGGAGGAGGAGGAGGAGGAGGAGGAGGATGTCGGCCCCAGGACGTCCGACGTCACGCTGCGCTGCGCTCGCGGCGGGGCCTCGCCGGGGGCCTCGCGGGGCCCTCGCCCGGGAAAAAAAAACCTGCCGCTCTCGGACCGCCCTGGGGGCCCGGGCGTCGGTCGGGCGCGTCCTCCCGCGGGCGGACTTTCAAAGGAAACCGGAGCAGAGCCAACATGCCGATGACTTCTCAAAAGGAGTCGAAAGATCGTCCCCAGGCTGACTATACCTACCAGACCACCCCAACCCAACCCGAAGACCCGAATTTGACCCGAATTTCGGGTTGGGGGGGGTACGGGTTCCACATGTGTTTTCTCAATGTTCCCCGACCCCCCCCCCACCCCACTGGAAATGGAGGGAAAATTGCGGCCTTCGGGTTGGGTTGGGGTCGTTTGGTGGGTGGTGACAGGCAGTGTTTTGACTCTGTTTGAATGTTCCTCCTGTGGAGGGAGGTGCAAAGCCCAGGCCCAGGGCACGCATCGGGGGAGTCCAGGAAAGGGGGGCGTCCAAGAGGGGGGGGGATCGCCAATCATGGCCCGAGGCACGTGGTCGGACGAGGGGGGCCAGGGGACGCACTGGAAGAAGAAGAAGAAGAAGAAGAAGACAAGAAGGAGAAGAAGAAGAAGAAGAAGAAGACAAGGGGCCACGAGGTCTGCGGAGATGTCATCCCTGTTGTGCTGTCCCCCATCGAGTCGATGTGGAGCATCACATGTTTCTGTTTACGAAGACTGGCTGCCATAAGGTACGATATGGAGCCACACACACACGCGTTTTATGACGTTCAGTTATCACAGGACGCGCTGCCGTAAAAAAACGGTATGGAGCCTCACGTGTTGTTGTATGACTGTGGGTTTCTTTGTTTGAGCAAAAAATAGAATGCTCCGTATCACCCCCTCGTGGACGCTCCCAAACCAAGAGGGACCCTCTGGCACCTCCCGGGCGCGCTCTGGCGCTTGTGAGCGCGCACGCGCTGCGGGCGCAGAGGGGAGAACGAGGTCGGGGCCAGAGCTGCAGCCCGCCTCGGGACCCTCTTTGTACGTCCGCGGGCGCCAGGGTGGTTGGGGACGGTCAGACGCCGGTCAGCAAGCGGTGGGGTGCACTGGGAGTATGACGTTCCCATCGCAATGAAGGACCACACACCAGAAATCGGGCATCCTGAAAACTGTCGAATGTATGGCCGACACGCTGGCGAAATGCCGAACAAGTACAGCCTCCCAGTGCCCGAAAGGTGTGAAATGCTCCAATTTGGGTACTTTCCTGGTGCTCGAAATCGTGTTGGTGGTCCAGGCTAGAGTAGGTCGGAAAAGCATAACACTGGGAGCGAATTGAGGCACAAGAGGAAACAGGACATGCCGCGAAGGAGGGGCAGGAAGCCAACTTGGGACACTCGGGTCGGACCGAATGGGGGAATAGGAAGGGGGAGAGGGGTTACAGTGGGGGCTCGGCCACAAGGAACCTCCGCAAGAAACCCAACCCTGAAAGCTGCGATCTGTTCCATGAAAACCAAATATGTCGATCGAAAATCATCCACATCTTATTGGGGACCCATCGAAGTCCAAGAAACCCAGGGCACCCTGGCCAAATCCAACTGGTTTCTTGGCACGCGCCCCCACTGTACAGTCGGACCCAGGCCAGAAGATCTTGCCAGAAGGAGATCCTTCAAGAACATGAGGCCCTCCGCCAGCCAAAGACCCCCAACCCTCAGATCATTCGAGGGTACAGTCATCGGCCTGACCTAAGGAACGATAAATAAGGAACGAAGCCCCTTTCTTCCAAGGAATAACGCATAGGAGCGATGAACAAATAATACATGGGAACGATAAATAACGCATGCAAGCCTAAGGAACGACCGAGCCCCTTTTGAAAAGTAAGCGTTCCTTATTCAAGCCGCTCACTGTACCCTCTCACAGGATGCATCGGAACATCCAACAAGCACGAAGAACATCAGGGCGACCTCCCCGAACCGACCTCGATCTTACACCTCAGTCCGACTGTAGCGAATCACCCCGATCCCCGACGTCACGATGTTTTCCCGGCGTCGACCTCCAGAAGTCTCGACCCCTTCCCTGGAGCTGGTTTGCCATCCCAGGTCGTTCTCCGACGGTCCCAAGGGCTGGTCAGGGCCCCCAAAGGCCAGAAAAAATAAGGAAACACCTTCCGCCGTGATTTTTCTTCAACTCGAGGGGGTTGGCGGATCAGCTCGCGCGGCTGATTTTTCTGGCGCCTCGCATCCCCCCCTAAGACGAAGCCAAGACGAGGACAAAGCCGGGTGAGGATAAAACGAGAATCTCTGAGTCCCGGCGCCTCTGGAGGATGCCTCGGGCGCCGCGGCCTTCTCAGAGCGTCCCGGAACGCTCTGAGAGCGTTCGGGCACGCTCTGGAATGGACTTATCTTGGCGGCGCCCAGAGGGGGGCAGGGGGAGGGGGGAAGGCTCTTTAGGCGGAGGCTGCTTCTCAGAAGGCGCGGGCCTTATACATCTACAGATAGGGCCCGCGCCTTCTCAGAAGCAGGGGCGCTTCGAAGAAGCCCTCCTTCCCCCCTCCCCACATCCCCCTCTGCGCGTGGCTGGACGCTGGGAGGTCACCCTTCGACGCCACCGCCCCCAGACGCGGGCAGCTCTCCACCAGCCCGCGCCCGCGCGGCGCGCTGGGCGGCCATATGTCTTCTCGTCCGCACAGCGGGGCGACATGGCGCCAGCGCGCCAGGAGGGCGCCCTCAAAGTGCCGGCACCGCCGCTGGGAGAGAGCTGCACTGTCCACTCGCCCCACGCGCCGCCCCCCACACTCTCCTCACCCGATGCCCCCATGAACGGACTTATCCTCGTCTTGGCCCAACCGACCTCACCCCCCCCGTCCTCGCCGCGGAGACCTCGCGGCCCGGGCGGCGCCGCCGGAGGCGCCCGAGCGAGCCGCGGGCCTGCGCGTTGCAGCGGGGAGGTTGCCGCGGGCGGCGGGGGCACGGCGGGGGGGGGGGAAAGGGAGGAGGAGGAGGAAAGGGAGGAAAGGGAGGAGGGGGAGGAAAAGGAGGAGGAGGACGAGGAGGAGGAGGAGGAGGAGGAGAAGGAGGAGGAGGAGGAGGAGGAGGAGGAGGAGGAGGAGGGAGGAGGAGGAGGAGGAGGAGGGGGAGGAGGAGGGGGAGGAGGAGGAGGAGGAGGAGGAGGAGGAGGAGGAGGAGGGAGGAGGAGGAGGAAGGAGGAGGAGGAGTGGGGCACGGCGGCCTGGGAATGGAGGAGGAGATTCTCAGCCAAACCTGGGGAAGACACTCCGTTTTGGTCTGGTGCAGGATTCCTGTCCTGCGAGACGGGGGGGGGGCGTCCA
>CAUYUJ010015214.1:17500-32519 GCA_963575745.1 Prorocentrum cordatum
GAAGCCGCGCGAAGCCCAGAAAACCCTGGAGGTCCAGGGACTCCTGGGACCTGCGGCGCCGCCACCCTTGGCGGCGGCAAAATCCCGATGGCTACGGCGGCGACGACGACGACGACGACGACGACGACGACGACGACGACGACCACGACCACGACCACGACCACGACCACGACCACGACCACGACCACGACCACGACCACGACCACGACGACGACCACGACCACGACCACGACGACGAGCACGAGGACGAGGACACGAGCGTGGAGGGAGGAACGACGACGAGGCGACAGGGGAGACCTGGGCGGGCCAGGGAGGTCCCGGAAGTCTCGGGAGTCCTGGGGCACCTGGGCCTCTCGCCCGATCCTCCCCGCTGCCCGCGCGGCCTGCACCCCCCCCCATCCTCGCCTTCCTCGGCCTCCTCTCCGCTCCTGCTCGTCGTTTGCGGCCTGGGCCGCCACTGCCTCTCTTCGCCTCTCTCTCCCTCTCTTTTTCCCTCTCCTTTTTTCTATCTCTCCTCTCTCTCCCTTTTTGTTATTGTTGTTTCTCTGTATCTCTCTCTCTCTCTCCTTTTTTCTCCCTCCTCTTTCTCTCCCCTTTTTAATTTTTGTTTTTCTCTGTATCTCTCCCTCTCTCTCTCTCTCGCAGCGCCCTCGGGCGTCCCAGGGCGCCCCCCGCGCCCGCCGCGCGCCCTCGGGGCGCGAAGCCTCGTTTTGCGCGGCGGCGGGCCCGTTCGGGATGGGCGGGGGGAAGGGGAGACGAGAGCCACCCAGAGCTCCCTCCTCCTGTGGGATCTCGGAGGGGGGGGGAGGGGAGGGAGGGGAGGGAGGGGGAGGGGGGGAGGGGAGGGGAGGGAGGGCGAGGGGAGGGCGAGGGGAGGGGAGGGGAGGGGAGGGGAAGGGGGGGAGGGGGGGGGGGGGCGAAGGGAGGGGAGGGGAGGGGAGGGGAGGGGAGGGAGGGGAGGGGAGAGAGCCACCCAGACCTTTCCTCTGTGGGGTCTCGGAGGGGGGGGGGGAGGGGAGGGCGAGGGGAGTGGAGCGGCGGGGCCACTCAGCCGTAGATGCCGTACACACCGTAGACGCAGCACCCTGTCGATCGCGCAGTACACGGAGTACCCTGTCGGTAGTGTACACGATGTCGATGTGATGCCTACAGCCTTAAGTTGGTAGACGTAGTAGCTTGTGTGTAACGTGCGCATGTATACCCTTGTCAGTAACGCTGCAGTTGTTCGTAATCGTCCCCGGTTTCAGGCAGGCTGGTCTCGCCATGACTCCCCGGTCGTAGTACTCAGCGTTCCACGTGTCTTCGTTTGAGTAGGTGTTGTACGTCTCGCTGCTTCCCTCGCGTGCTCCACGTCGCTCTCGTTGTCCTCGTCATCGCACTCGTCTTCCTCCCGTCGTCGGAAAGGTTCCGCGGCGAGGATCGGCGTGGGCCGCTGGCCCATAGGTATCAGGTCCCGGTGCGCCTCGTGATGGTCGCGGGCGGACGAGAGCGCTTCGACGGCTCCTGCGGGGCCCCGCGCGCGGACCATCGCGCTGGTGGCGCCTTACTACGCCCACTGGCACCATCATGTCGTGGGGGTTGTGGAACGCGGGGTTCGTGAGTTTGGATACAGTCGGGGCGTTGACCTAAGGAACCCTAAACAAGGAACGAGGCCCCTTTTTCCCACAAGTTAACCTTCGATTTCCTGTCGAAAACATAAGGAAAACCTGAGGCAAACTGTGAAACACTTAAGGAACGCGGAGCCCCTTTCCAACGAAAAGGGTTCCTTCTTCAGGGCCCCGACTGTAAGGCCCTTTTGGCGAAAGCATTTGTGATTGCTGCCACTCGGCGATCATGGCCCTGAGGAAGACCGGCCCCTGGACGGTGGCGTACATGATAAAGTTGGGCTCATCCTGATCGTCGCTCTCCTCGTCTTCCTCTCGTGGCCCTCGGACGACGACGACGACGACGACGACGACGACAACGACGACGACGACGACGACGAGAGCAGGCGGGGCTCTCCCGAAGACGAAGTCGCTGAAGATGTTGCCGAGCATGTCCTGCCGCGCAGCCAGGCGGCACTGAGGCGTGTGCGAGGCGCACACGGCACACACGGCCCGCTGGTGCGGAGAGAGCTGTCAGCACTGCGCCCTCGGACGCTGCCAGGTGGGATGCGTAGACCCTCGGGGCTCCCTCGGGACGTTATGGCTCGCCTGCCCTGCCCATCAAGGATGCGTGTGGTGTGCAAACTGTTCCAGGAGGGGGGGGGGAGACGGGAGAACCCTATCCCGTCGTCCCCGTCCCCGAGACATGCCAATGCCAATGCTCTCCCTATCCCGTCGTCCCCGTCTTCTCGCCCGGGAGTGGAAGCGGGGAGGGGGGGGGGGGGGGGCGGTCGGTGTCGGAACGCTTTCTTGTTTTAAGCAGATCTAGATTCTGGGCGCCGGCACGTGGCACTCACGGCCCACCACATACCGCTTCTTCATCACCGAGGCCCAAACAGGGACAGAAAGGTGCTGAAAAACCTCAATCCTAGAACCTCGCTCGTCCAGGATCAGAGATCGAGACGATGATGACGACGACAACGACGACCACCACCCTCGACCACGACGGCGACGACGACGACGGTGACTACGACGACGACGTCACATCAAGCAAGCAAGCAAATTACTCACTGTGTGGAGCTCCCCATATGTGCATCTCATGATTTATGTCATGCCATAGTGAGCGTCTGTTCATGAGCGCTTGACTATAATAGCACGTCCACGTGGGCGACAGGGCCGACGAAGACGAGTGAATCCTAATGCGAGTGGGTGAGTATGAGTCAGAATGATTTTTGACTCAAAATCAGCTCTGAAAGCCAAGGATGTTGGGCATGAAAACGAGCAAACCGCCTGACACATCCCCACGAACTGGCCGCGAACGGGCCCGTGCAACCACCCCTGGCGGCTCCCCTGAGGGGTGCTGAAACCAGCGCCCCGCCTGAGACATCCTCAAAATCTGCCCTGGAAGCCAAGGATGGTGGGCATGAAAACGAACAAACCGCCTGAGACATCCCCACAAACTGGCCGCGAACGGGCCCGTGCAACCACCCCTGGCGGCTCCCCTTAGGGGTGCTGAAACCAGCGCCCCGCCTGAGACATCCTCAAAATCTGCCCTGGAAGCCAAGGATGTTGGGCATGAAAACGAGCAAACCGCCTGAGACATCCCCACAAACTGGCCGCGAACGGGCCCGTGCAACCACCCCTGGCGGCTCCCCTTAGGGGTGCTGAAACCAGCGCCCCGCCTGATCTGGAAGCCAAGGATGTTGGGCATGAAAACGAGCAAACCGCCTGACACATCCCCACGAACTGGCCGCGAACGGGCCCGTGCAACCACCCCTGGCGGCTCCCCTGAGGGGTGCTGAAACCAGCGCCCCGCCTGAGACATCCTCAAAATCTGCTCTGAAAACCAAGGATGATGGGCATGAAAACGAGCAAACCTCCTGAGACATCCCCACGAACTGACAGCCGTGCAAACACCCCTGGCGGCTCCCCTTAGGGGTGCTGAAACCAGCGCCCCGCCTGAGACATCCTCAAAATCTGCTCTGAAAGCCAAGGATGTTGGGCATGAAAACAAGCAAACCTCCTGAGACATCCCCACAAACTGGCCGCGAACGGGCCCGTGCAACCACCCCTGGCGGCTCCCCTTAGGGGTGCTGAAACCAGCGCCCCACCTGAGACCCGCCTGAATATGAGTAAGTCTGTGTATGAGTAAGTTTGTGTATGTGTACGTCTGGGTATGAGGAAGTCAGAAGATGAGTAGGTCTCAGTATGAGGAAGTCTGTGTGTGAGTAAGTCTGGACATGAGTAAGTCTCGTATGAGGAGACGAGAATAGGAGGAGACGAGAAGAGGAAGGAGGAGGAGGAGGAGGCGTCCAAGTAATAACAAGAACCCCATCGTAGGATATGGAGAACAAACAGACACAGTAATACACTGGAGCTTCAAAGATTGCGCAAAGTGCGGGAGTCCTTCAGGGACGGCGCCACCTCCTGGCGAAGCGAGCGAAAGTCAATGAAGAGGCCGAAATGATTTCGGCAAGACAATCAGGCACCCTCGACCTGCACGTGGGCTGCTCCATGAGGCGATCGACGTTTCATCCATACCCTGCCCACACCAAACTCTACGAGGAGGCGGGGGCGGAGTGAGGCAGGATCGGTCAGCATCAAATCGAAAAGTCGAATCGGTTTGGAATGTAAGTCGCACCAGACCGCATCGACACGGAGTCGGCATCGAATCGGATCGGCCGCGCCAGGATGCACAAAAGCACCGTGCACGCACCAGGCCACGTCGCATCGTCAAGATATCGGAATGGACTTGGATCGGTCTGGCTGGGACCGATATCGAATCGGATCGCTCGGGCCGAAATGGTCCCTGGAATGGGGGGGGAGGGGGAGGGGCAGCGGGGTACTTAAATCTTCTGGCATTTCCCTCGCCATCTCTTGCGCGAGCCCTGGTAGCAGCCTCAACTTGTTACCCAAACGCACAAATTGGCGCCTTCATATGTTTTCCCCTCGAGGAACGTGACAAGCCTGGCCTTGATATCCGCCGGGGGGGGGGGCGTTTGGAGCATCGTTTAACCGACCACGATCCCCACTGGCGTGGCCCGGGCCCATCTGGCCGATCTACCACGTCTGGGGGATTTAGGCTGCTCCCTTTGAGTTGCGAGGGGCCTATCCCCAACTAGGGGGATGGGATGGCGGGGCTGAGACACCATGGGCCAGTAGGGACGGGGGCCGAAAGAGGGGCAGCGGGGAGCGGGAGCCGCCAACGCCAGAGCGCGGCGGTGGCCCGCACCAGACGCCTCGCTCTCTGCGCTCCCCCGTGCGACACGCCTGGTGTCGGCCGTCGCTCCCTCGCCGACACCGGGGCGACGAGCGAAGGGCTGTTGCTGTGTTCGGCCACGCATGCTGTCAGTTTATCTCAGGAGGGGAAAAAACACACAGACACAAGTAATCGTCGATTCCCAAGAAAATATGGGAAAATATGGGAAGTGGGGGGGAAGACGAAAACCCAGAAAATATGGGAAGATGTGGGGGATCCTGTTCTTTGTGTGTATTTGTGTGTGTGTGTGTGTGTCCCAGGGCCCCCTCATTATCATACGAGCGACGGGAAGCAGCGGGCCTTAACGCGAGATGGCAAACCGCGGCCCTGCGCGGTGGCTTCCGCGGGCCGCCCGCGCGCGCCCGCGCGGCACACCACACCGGACGCGGGGGCGCATGACCGCGCGACCCGCTGCGGGCAGCGCACATCGCGGAGGTCGGCGCAGTCGGCCCCATTTTTTCTCCCGTCGCCCACAGATCTCCACGGTTGGAACAACAGGAAAAAGGCGCTGGCCGAACGTCCGTCGAGGTCCACGATGCCGTGGATGCCGTCGTCGGCACTCTGAGGTCCGGCCCTCCCTCCCTCCCTCCCTCTGAGGGAACGCGCCCGGCCGGACAGAAGAGGGGGGAGTGGTGCTCCCCGCTCTCGCCGCTCAGAGCGCCGCCGACATCGAAGACATACTCAAGACGAAGGCAGCATCGAGACACTATCGGACCGAAATAAGCCAGAAATCTCTGAGGATCGGCGGGTTTGGAGAATGTATCGGGCGCCGCGGCCACGTCAGAGCGTTCCAAAACGCTCTGAGGGCGCTCTGGAACGCTGTGGAACGGACCTATCTCGATTCCAGGCCCGTCCGAATGTTCCCGCGCTCATGTGCTCTGAGACCGGATGATGGCAGGACCTGGTCAAGCCTCTACCGCTTCCAGGGTTAGAGGAAAAAAGAACGGCAGAAACATAAACTTGCGGCGCTCCGCGCGGGTTTCTTGGATCGGCGCTGGGCCCCCCTCCCAAGCTCGCGGAGCGCGCCAGGGGCAGCGCCGGCGACGCACCCAGGAGGACCCGGGGCGGATCCAAGAAATCCACACGGACCTCCGAACAAATATTTGTATGCCGTTTGTGGTTATTCGAAGGGTGACACAGGCCTCCCCGAGTGGAGGCTCGTCTGTGTCCGCGCACGGTCGCGCAGCAGAACTGGAGGGGGTCAGCAAGGTCGTCAACAAACTCCGCCCTCGTCCCAGTCGACCACGATAACCCCTTCCCTCGACCGTTCGCCTTCAGTTTCAGTGAGGACGGGAGGCACAATCGAATACATACACACACGGGCTTGCGACGAGTTCTCACCGTGCGCTAGTTTCCTCATGCTGTTATCAGGGGCCGACATCATACGCTCGCAGAGAATGAAAAGTATTGCGAGCTCGGTGGACAAGCGATATCTTGCTTGAGATGGTCTGAGACGCATGGTCCGAACGCATGTCATGATTTCACCGTTTATGGGACGGAAGGGAACGTAGCAAAGATGATATCTGGGATCGCGCCTGGCTTGGGATAGGAAAGCAAAGACGTGGCAGAATGTGCTCCGAATGCGCATCTGCCACGCCCACACGAGCGGAGCGAAGAGCATACGCTGACGGCAGCAAGGCGACCCTTGCGCTCACTGCCGGACGCTGTCGGCGAACCGCCCCGACCAGACCCGGGTGCCCGTGAACACGAGCAGGGCGCAGAAGGACGGAGGAGCGACGAGCGAGTAGAGGAGCCAGGAGGGAAGAGGGGCGGGGGAGGTGGTGGACTTAGGTCGGGCGTGTTCCCCGACAGGCTGATTTGGGAAGAACATGAAAAATGCTCTCAACAAATACCCGAAAGTCTTCAAACAATGATCGACAACCGTCCCCAGACTCTGTTGATACTACTTCTGAATATTTCTCCTGTGGAGGGACATGCCCGACTTCACACCAGGAGGGCGCAGAGGGACGGAGGAGCGACGAGCGAGGAGTGGAGCCAGGAGGGAAGAGGGGCGGGGGAGGTGGTGGACGGGAGGGAGAGAAGGGCGGCGGAGGAGCAGAGGCCCGCCCAGCGGGAGCGCTCGCCTGCATGACCTCCACGGCGTTGACCGCCACCTGCGGGCCGGCGGCCAGAAGAGGCGGCTTCGCAGCGCTCCTGCTCGTTGACAGTTGTCGCGTGCGCGGAGCTGCACTGCCAATGCCGCGCTTTCTTGTGGCTTCGCTGCGTTCCTTTTTTTTCTTGTTTTCTTTCCGGCGAACATACCACTGGTGCCCGACCACATGCACTAGGCAAGCTTGGAATCACCTGAAGGCCAACCTGCAATAGGCGAGTCGACACGCAAGACCTTGGCCAGTGCAGGTAAACTAAAACGGGCGTAGCCGCGGCCACGTAGCAAGGCTCTCATGCTCCGTGGCTTTGCTGCGTTCCTGCTCTCGCAACGCACACCGTCAGCGGCGGCGGAGAGCTCGACTCAATTTAAGCCCAACAGGAGGAGGAGGAGGAGGAGGAGGAGGAGGAGGAGGAGGGGAGGGGAGGGAGGGAGGGGAGGGAGGGAGGGAGGGAGAGGGAGGCACCCGCGCGAGCGGAAAAAGACGATCTGGGTGAGCTGACCCGAGGGCACCTCGGAAGTGCACAACAGTCGATGCCGAAGCCAAAGCTGCAGTGCTGAGCATCGTTGATCTGATCCTAGTCGATAAATTTACGCTAGTCGACTCTAGATCTACCCCTTCTCGTCGATTACTAGCCGCTAGCGCACGCCAATGCGCTCTAGAGACGGAATTCCGAAGACATACAGGGCTCGCATGAGTTGCTACGAGCCCGTCTTTGTATTACTCGCGATATGAGCACCGTTGATCCAACCCCTATCCCCAACGTCTTGGCCTCGGCCCCACTGGCCGATTTGCCACCCTGGATGGGGATATAGGCCGTTTCCTTCGGGTCTCGACGAGTATATCCCCAACTGGGGTGGTCAAATGGTCGGGGCCTGGATGGGGATAGGGGATGGGGATAGGGGTCGGATCAACGATACTGAAGTGCACAGAACAGGAACGGACCCACCGCGCAGATTCGATTAACAGCACACGATGCGGCTTCCCCCGAGCGTGGCATGGGGAAACGGGCCCCGAGGGGAAATGGGTCCTGGACCTCTGGGGCCTTCCCCCGAAACGAGATACTCATCCTGCACCGTTGCTTCACAGTCCCGGGGCCCGTGGAGGGCCCCGAGAGCTCGAACACGGCGAGAAAAGCCGCGGGACCCGCTTCCCTCGGGACCCGCCTCCCCCCATGGGTGACCAAGCACAGCCCCCCTGCAGAGTAGCAGCGGGACAGCTCGGGCGTTCACGCTCATGCCTTGCTGATCTCCTGGCGCGTGTCGGCACTACTGCTGCCGCCGCTGCCACCGCCACCACCCCCTCGTCAGCGCCACCGACTCGGGTGACGGCGACAGCGACAGCGGCGGTGGTGAGAAGGAGGAGGAGGAGAAGGAGGAAGAGGAGGAGAAGGAGGAGGAGGAGGAGAAGGAGGAGGTGGAGGACTGAAGAAGACCCAAGATGCATCAACGATGTTGCAGCCCTCCCTCAGAGTTCCCTCTTCACAGGTCGCTGCAGGAAATCGCTTTCATTGCGGGATTTGGCCCAGTAGAAAACAATCGTCTGAGAGTCCTCAATCGTGCCAAAACACCTGTCCTGCGATGTCAACGCCGCGGATCAACGTGACTGTTGCAGCCTGGCAATTCTAGATCGTACCAGATCACAAATCCTGGGAATCCAACACCAGGAATCAGTGTGACTGTTGCGTCCTGACAATCCTAAACCGTGCCAGAAACAAAAAAAACCCTGGGACTTTAGCCATACGAGCCTTTGAAACTGCTGCGAAAGTTTAAAACGACTATGCGCGGCGATGAGGCAAGAGCCACATTTTGAAAGCCACCCGCCCTCCATCCGCAAACTGCTGCAAACTTTTGAAGCCGAATCTGCGCGACACTATGGCGAGAGCCACATGCTTTAAACCACCTGCCCTCCATTCGTGAAAATACGGCAAGTTGTTTAGCAAAATGAATGCGGTGCTAAGGCGAGATCCACATGTTGAACACCACCCGCCCTCCATCCGTGAAACTGCTGCAAACTATTGACACCGAATCTGCGCGGCGCTATGGCGAGAATCACATGTTTAAAGACACCTGCCCTCCATCCGTGAAAATGCTACAGGCTTGTAAAACGAATGATGTGTGGCACTAAGGCGAGATCCACATTTCCTAAACCGTCAGCCATCCGTCCGTGGAAATCCCACCAGCCCTCTGGGCGTCGGTGGTTTAACGAGTTTCCTCTTCCACCCCTCCCTCTTCCCCTTCGGGGAGGGGTTTACCCCTCCCCCTACCCCCTCCCCACTGACCTGGACAGGGGGGGCGGGGAGCGGTCAGAGCGTCCAAAACGGCCTCGGCGAGGAAGCCAAAATCATTGATTTTACTATGGTTTGGGCCCCATTTGGGCCTTCTGAGGGGGCAACGCTAATTAAGGCTCCCCTCTTCTTTGATCGATTTCCTCCACGATGGCCACAAGAGGCCCCCAGGATGCCCCAAGAGGCCGCAGGATGGCCCCAAGATGGCCCCAAGAGACCCCCCAAGAGGCCCCCAGGAGGCCCCCAAGAGACCCCCAAGAGGCCCCAAGAGACCCCCCAGAGGCACCCAAGGTGCTCCCAGAGGCCCCAAGATGGCCCCAAGAGGCCGCAAGAGGCCCCCAGGAGGCCACAAAAAGGATCCCGAACGGCCCACAGAGGCCCCCCCGAGGCACCCAAGACGCCGAAAAGCCCCTCAGGACGACCCCCTACTCGCCTGGGCGTCGTTTCTGGACGGGCTGGTGGGGATACGCGAAGCGTCTAGAATTGTCGCATACGTTCAACAAAAGAAATGTGCGCGGCATTGTGGGGATAGCCACATGTTTAAAACCACCCACCCTCCATCCGTGAAACTGCTGCAAACTGTGAAAAAAATGCGCGGCGCTATGAGGGGAGAACCACAAGCTTAAAACCAACCGCCCTCCATGCGTGAAATTGTTGCAAAGTCTGTATATCGATACACAAAAAACGAAAGTACGCGGCACTATGGCGAGAGCCACATGATTAAAGCCACCCGCCCTCGATCCGTGAAGCTGTTGCACACTTACCAACCGAATGAGCGCGGCGCTAAGGCTAGAGCCACCTTTTGAAAGGCACCCGCCCTCCATCCGTGGAACCGGTGCAAGCTTTTGAAGCGAATGCGCGCGGCGCTAAGGCGAGAGCCACATCTTGAATACCACCCGCCCTCCGTCCGTGAAACTCTTGCAGGTTTTTGACACGAATGCGCACGGCGCCAAGGCGAGAGCCACAGCTTGAATGCCACCCGCCCTCCGTCCGTGAAACTCCTGCAGGTTTTTGACACGAATGCGCACGAATGAACCACAGCTTGAATGCCACCCGCCCTCCGTCCGGGAAGCTGTCGTGATTTCAAGCTTCAGGATCATAAACGGCTAGGGAAAATCAGGCGAAAAGGTAGTCCGTGAAATCCTGAACTCAAGATTGATCGTTTAAGAACTCAGGATCAATCTTGATTTTACGCTTTCAGCCTTTAAACTCCCGGCCGTCCGTGAAACTGTCGTGATTTCAAGCTTCAGGATCATCAACGGCTAGGGAGTATCGGGCGAAACGCCCGCCCCGCCCTACCGACACCTCTGGAGGTGCGACGCGGAGGAGCTACTTCAAAGGGAACTGGATGGTAGAGGAGGAGGACAAGGAGAAGGAGGAGGAGGAGGAGGATCCAGGAGGAGGAAGAGGAGAAAAAAGAGGAGTAGAAGGAGGAGGAGGAGGAGGAGGAGGAGGAGGAGAAGAAAGAAGGGGAGGGAGGGAAGGAGGGGGGAGGAATGGAGGAGGAGGAGGAGGAGGAGGAAGGGAGGGAGGGAGGAAGGGGAGGAGGGTGAGGATGAGGGGGAGGGAGCCAGGGGGGAGGAGGAGCGATCCCCAAAAGACCCCCTGTGACTGGACTGCAATGGAGCCCCCCCGCGCCGCTCCCAATCCCAGCGGCGGCCTTGGCCCCGAAATTCAGGACGGCTCCGGTCAGCTCCGTGACGCTCCTCTGAGCGGGATCGCCCTCCTCCTCCCCCTCCTCCTCCTCCCTCCTCCTCCTCCTCCTCCTCATCTCTCCTCCTCTTCATTATCCTATTCCTCCTCCTTCTCCTTCTTCTCCTCCTCCTCCTCTTCCTCCTCCTTCTCCTCCTCCTCCTCCTTCCTCCTCCCCTCCTTCTCTCCTCCTCAACTCCTCTCCTCCTCCTCCTCCTCCTCCTCCTCCTCCTCTGCCTCCTCCTCTTTCTCCTCCTCCTCCTCCTCCTCCTCCTCCTCCTCCTCATCATCATCATCATCATCATCAGCAGCAGCAGCAGCAGCTCATCATCATCAGCAGCAGCATCATCAGCATCATCGTCATCATCAGAGCAGCAGCATCATGATCATCATCATCATCATCATCATCATCATCATCATCATCATCATCATCATCATCATCATCATCAGCATCATCATCATCATCATCATCATCATCATCATCATCATCATCATCGTCATCATCATCACAGTCACCATCACGATCACCATCATCATCAGCAGCAGCAGCAGCATAATCGTCAGCAGCATCATCTCATCAAAATCCTCAGCGCCATCATCATCATCACGACCATCAGCATCATCATCATCATCATCATCATCATCATCATCATCATCATCATCATCATCATCATCATCATCATCATCATCATCATCATCATTAGCAGCATCATCAACAACGTCGTCATCAGCAGCAGCATTGTCGTTCTGATCGACATCATCATCAGCAGCATCAGCATCAGCCTCATCATCACCCTCATCCTCATCCTCATCCTCATCATCATCATCATCATCGTCATCATCATCAACATCACCATCATCGGCATCTTCATCATGTAGCTATTCCCATTCCTGTTCCTCATCCTCCGCGTTCTCCTCCTCCTCCTTCTCCTCCTCCTCCTCAGTCTCCTCCGCCTCCTCCTACTCCTCCGCCGCAGCTGCCGCCGCCGCCTCATCCTCCTCTTCTTCCTCCTCCTCCTCATCATCATCCTCCTCTTCCTCCTCCTCCTCCTCCTCCTCTTCCTCCCCCTCCTCCTCCTCCTCGTCCTCCTCCTCCTCCTCCTCCTCCTCGTCCTCCTCCTCCTCCTCCTCCTCCTCCTCCTCCTCCTCCTCATCATCATCATCATCATTAGCAGCATCATCAACAACGTCGTCATCAGCAGCAGCATTGTCGTTCTGATCGACATCATCATCAGCAGCACCAGCATCAGCCTCATCATCACCCTCATCCTCATCCTCATCCTCATCCTCATCATCATCATCATCGTCATCATCATCAACATCACCATCATCGGCATCTTCATCATGTAGCTATTCCCATTCCTGTTCCTCATCCTCCGCGTTCTCCTCCTCCTCCTTCTCCTCCTCCTCAGACTTCTCCGCCTCCTCCTCCTCCTCCGCCGCAGCTGCCGCCGCCGCCTCATCCTCCTCCTCTTCCTCCTCCTCCTCATCCTCCTCTTCCTCCTCCTCCTCCTCCTCCTCCCCTCCTCCTCCTCCTCCTCGTCCTCCTCCTCCTCCTCCCTCCTCCTCCTCCTCCTCCTCATCATCATCATCATCATCATCAGCATCATCATCATCATCATCAGCATCACATCATCTCATCATCAGCATCATCATAATCTCATCCCCCTCCTCTCTCTCCTCCTCCTCCTCATCCTCCTCCTCCTCCTTCTCTCTCCTCCTCTCCTCCTCCCCCCCTCCTGTTCCTCATCCATCCTCCTCCACCTCATCCTCTCATTCTCCTCCTCCTCCTGCTCTCCTCCTCCTCTTCCTCCTCTTCCTCCTCCTCCTCCTCCTTCCTCTCCTCCTCCTACTCCTCCTCCTCCTCTTCCTCCTCCTGTTCCTCCCTCCTCCTCCTTCTCATCCTTCTCCTCCTCCTCCTCCCTCCTCTCCTCCCTCCTCCTCCTCCTCCTCCTCCTCCCCGCCCGTGTCCTCCTTGTCCTCCTCCTCTTCCTCCTATTCCTCCTCCCCCTCATCATCATCATAGTCCGCCTTATCACTGTCTTCTTCGTACTAATAGTAGGATGAATAGCATTGATATAACTAATAATAACTGGATATTCGTAGTATCCGTATTACTAGTATAATTGTTGCAAGTATCAGTATTCGTATGTTTCATACTGTCTTATTAATAGTGTCAGTAGTGTCACTATCATTGTCATTGGTAGTAGTATTAGCAGCACTAATAGTATCAGTAGTACTCGCTGTTACTATTAGTATTACCAATAATAGGATTTATCCTAGTAGTGATATTCGCAGTAGTGTAGTATCCATACCATTAGTATTAGTAGTAGTAATAGTAGTAGTAGTAGTAGTAGTAGTAGTAGTAGGAGGAGGAGGAGTAGGAGTAGTAGTAGGAGTAGGAGTAGTAATAGTAGTAGTAGTAGTAGTAGTAGTAGTCGTAGTCGTAGTCGTAGTCGTAGTAGTAGTAGTAGTAGTAGTAGTAGTAGTAGTAGTAGTAGTAGTAGTAGTAGTAGTAGTAGTAGTGGTGCCCATAATTTCAAAAATGTTTAGCATCTTTCTTTATCTGTTGTAAGCAAAACGTACCAGTCGTAGTATTATTAGTCTCCGTTGTAGTCGTAGTAATATTCCGCGTCGTCTTAGTAATCGTCTTACTAATATGGGTTGTATCATTATTATCATGATTAGTATTGCTCTCGTTATGTTGATCAGTCTTCATATTATTATTGTTATGTTTCGTATTAGTATTCGTCTTCCTCCTCCTCCTCCTCATCCTCATCCTCCGCCTCCTCCTCCTCATCCTCCTCCTCCGTATCCCCCTCCTCCTCCCCGTCCTCCTCCTCGTCCTCATCAGCATCTTCATCATCAGCCTCATCTTCTTCGTCCTCCTCCGCCTCCTCCACAGCCTCCTCACCATCAGCATCATCATCATCATCACCACCATCAGCATTCTCATCATTAGCAGCGTCATCAACAACATCATCATCATCATCATCATCATCAGCAGCAGCAGCATCATCATCAGCATCAGAATCGTCATCATCATCATAATCAGCATCACCAGCATCAACAGCAGCAGCAGCATCGGCAGCAGCACCAGCAGCAGCATCATCACCAGCATCAGCATCCTCGTCAGCATCATCATCAGCAGCATCGTCATGAGCGCCGCCATCATCATCAGCATCATCATCGTCATCATCATCATCATCATCAGCAGCATCATCATCAACCTAATCATCAGCATCATCAGCAGCATGAGCAGCAGCAGCATCAGCATCAGCATCATCAGCAGCAGCGCCATCATCATCATCAAGATACTCATCTGCCTCATCATCAGCATCATCCGCATGATCAGCATCATCATCAGCCGCATCATCATCGGCAACATCACCAGCATCATCATCGTCTTCGTCCTCATCATCATCATCATCATCATCATCATCATCATCATCATCATCATCATCATCATCATCATCATCGTCATCGGCATCAGCAGCATCATCATCAGTATCATCATAAACATCATCATCAGCAGCATCATCAGCATCAGCAGCATCATCATCCTCATCGAACTCATCATCGTCAGCATCAGCAGCAGCATCAACAGCAGCATCATCCCCATCACCATCAGCATCATCATCATCGTCATCATCGTCATCGTCATCAGCATCATCATCATCATCATCATCATCATCATCATCGTCGTCGTCATCCACCTCCACCTCATCTTCATCCTCATCCTCCTCCTCCCCATCCTACTACTACTCTTCCTCATCCACCTCCGCCTCCCCCATCCACCTCCGCCTCCTCCTCCTCATCATCGTCATCATCATCAGCATCATCACCATCTTCCATTCTCAGTCCTCGGTCCTCGGTCCTCGGTCCTCGGTCTTCGGTCATCCTCCTCCTCATCATCATCCTCCTCCTCCGTCTGCTCCTCCTCCTCCTCTTCCTCATCATCATCATCTTCCTCCTCCCCGTCCTGATCCTCATCCTCCTCCGCCGCCTCTTCCTCCTGCTCCTCCTCCTCATCATCACCCTCATCCTCATCCTCCTCCTCCTCCTCCTCCTCCTCCTGCTCCTCCTCCTC
>CAUYUJ010015214.1:40119-75119 GCA_963575745.1 Prorocentrum cordatum
GAAGATGGGAGGAAGGAGGGGAACAGGGGAGAAAGGGAGGAGGAAGGAGGGAGGAGGAAAGAGGGAGGAGGGATTCGTTGCTTGACACCCACGGCCAATGACCTCACCTAACTGGGCAAAAAGATGGAAGGTCGACTGTGACTCCGAACCTCTTCGGGTGAAGCCCCTGCCGAGCTGTTTCCAACAAGTGCTATTGCGACTTCAGTGGCTTGCATGTTTTGCGCGAGCTTTGACAGCATAGCACCCATGTTGTAACATAGGTGTCGGCATATACATACAAAAGCCCCGTCACTAAAACCAATCACAAAACGTCGTTGTTCAATTTCGCGGAGATTCTTCGCAGGTTGGAAAAGGAATTGTCCCGAACAATGCCCAGGAGGGGGCATATCCTCAGAGCGGGATCCCACGATACACTCAGGGCATTGCGAGAAATTGCGCACCGAAGCCTGGGAAAAGAACAGGAGCAGAGGAGGAAACAGGGCGGGGGGGGGGGGCGGCACGGGGGGGGGGGGGAAAGGATGGCAGAGGAAATCTGGAGACGGGGTGAGCGAGGCTGGCCGCTGCTGCACCTCAGCGCAGGGGGGCGGCCCCGCAGCGGGGTCAATCACGCGATCGGGGTGCGTATTGAGCGGCCCCCGAGAGGCCACGGCTCTGATCCGAGGGCGAAACGCGACCGCCGCTGGGGGGCGGGGAGAAAGGCCGGCGCCGCATCGAGGACGACCAGCGCAAAATGACGCCCAAGGAGGAGGAGGAGGAGGAGGAGGAGGAGAAGGAGGAGGAGGAGGAGGAGGAGGAGGAGGAGCAGGAGGAGGAGGAGGAAGCCTTTACTGAGGCTCAGGCTGCCAATGAGAAATCGTCGAGCCGAAGGCCTCCCGGCGCCAGCACAGGCTCCGAGCGCGCCGGGGACGAGGGCGCCCTGGCTCTGCCGGAGGAACTCCGAGGTCTCAGTGGTGCTGGCTTCGAGGCGTAAGTCGCCGCCCAGGGGCCACGGCAGACCAGAAGCCGCGCCAAATCCCGCGCAGAGGGGCAGGGCTCGAACGTTGTATTCGCCAAGCCCTCCCCCGCTTCTGAAGTGGATGCTGGCGATCGCGGGACTCGCGCCACCCGGGATCTGGACGATGGCTCCTATCACGCGACCGCCACAAAGCTGGCGAGGCCCCGAACAACTTAGCCGAAGGAAATGACGGGCCAGGAGAGCCACCCCTCCTCGAGTACCCGAACCATCCCCCTGCAAGGCGGGCACCCACAAAGATTTCCACCCGCGCCGAGTGGACCGCCTGGAAGCTTGGTCCGGGTCCTGCGCGGAGCGCATACAGCGTCACTTGGGGCAAATGACGCGAGCTCTGGGCCGCTCGGCAATCCACATATTAGCCGAGCCCCAACCCGAGACATTCCCAGTGCAAGCGCGACAAGAGAGAAATCCTCAGCCTTGGGCTGGCAAAAAATAACAGCGTCGCGTTGGCCCCCCGAGCTCGGGCGGGGATGCTGGGAGCACGGGGCAAAAACGGAGCGGGGCCTAGACGGCGCCAAGGCCAGAGCTCCCCAGAATCCTCCGATGCCCGCCGCCGCGGCCTGCGGTCGGCCGACGTCGGAGGCCCGAGCTCGCACATCCGGGGACCCAGCGGGGGGTCCCGTGGCAGAGGAGCAGGCAGCAGCGGCTTCGCCTCGGGGGCTCCCCGGGGGGCTGCGGGGCCCGGGGCTGCCCAGCCCCGGGTCGTGGGCCGCTCTGTCCTGCTCCGCCCCCCCCCCCGCCGCTGCGCCGCCTTCGGCGCGTCTCTTCTTGGTGGCCTCTCTGCGAACAGTGATCCGTTCTCGGCGTTGATGGCGTCAGCCTTCTGAAGAGCTGAGACAAAAAAAGGCGGTTGTCCGATCCTGGAGGCTGGTTTCAAGCGAACGGACGAGGGTCTCCGCTGCGGCCGTGTCCTCTTCGCTGAGCTCCACTCCTTCAAGGTCGCCGATCTGCAGTGCGTCTCCCAACTCGATGAGCAAGTCCTCCAGCGAGCCGCCCAAGTTGCACCGAATCGAAAGCGCGGCTGGCTTTGGAGGCCCTAGCGGCGCAACTGCCGCGCGCAGGCGGTGCAGGAGACGCGTGTGTGTATCTCGTTTCTCTGCGAGCTCGCCAGATAGTTGCTTGACCTCGGCTCGCGACTTCTCCGATGTCGCCCCCATCGCGTCAACACCTTGAACAGCACGGCTGGGGCGTCCTTATGATGCACGAGGCTGGTAGAAGGCCTTGGATGGTATCTGTTGCTGGACAGGAGATTCGTTCGATGTATGTTGACGTCGAGTGACGATGGCCTTGTACTTATTTGCGCCCTCGGTGTCCCAGTCCTCGTTGAGGGTCTCGACGAGCTTGTGCAGATCGCCCGTTGGTACGTGGTCCGTTCACCTACCAGTGGAGTCCGAGGGGGGGGGGCCGCGATTGCCAGCACCACGAGAAGCATGAGCAACCGAAGTAACCCATGGACCCCAGAAACCTGGCGGCGAGTGTCTCCAAACTCCGAGTTGCGGCGGCTTCGTGCCGAACGTGGGGTCTGAGTGCACACTGCCGCAATGCTTGCAAAGGTTGAAGGCGAGATCGTTCCTCTTGCATGCGCAGACCATATATGCACATTGACCTGTGCTTGGCGGGGGGATGCACTTGCGAGAACCACCTTGAAGGGCGCCAAAGAGTGGTCCAGGGATGAGTTGAGCGAAAAGAGATAAGGCGACGAGGGGTAGCTGCGGGCCTTCACCGCCTTCGCCGCCACCGAAGCGCGGTGGCCCCCACTGCTGCCATCCTGTGGTTCCCATGGCTGCGGAACGAAGGGAATCGTGAAAGCGACAGCTGGTGGAGTCGCGAACTCCTGGCCGGTAAGTCTCAAGAGGTGCCTGAGCACGCCTCAATCGCTCGAGCAAGCTTGTAAGTTCAGGAGCGGGCCCTTTGAGCCAAAATGGCTACGACGACGACGACGACGACGACGACGACTACGACGACGACGATAACGACGACAAGAACGACGAAGACGACGACCGCCTCCAAAAGTCCCCAGAGATCTCTGGAGGTAGAGTGCTATCCCTGCCAGGCCCGAGCCATATTTCCAGTAGGGGCAAATAAAATCACTTGCCGAGCAGCGGGCTCCGTTTCGCCAGGACCCATTCCCGACCACTTTCTCCCTGCATAGATTGCTCCTCCTCCTCCTTTTCCTCCTCTCCTCCTCCTCCTCCTCATCCTCCTCCTCCTCCTCCTCCTCCTCATCCTCCTCCTCCTGACACCGACGCCGCAGAGAGGTTCTAGCAAGCAATGTGGTTAAGCGAGCGGTCTTACCCATGTCCGAGCAGATTTCTGGCAAGCGAATGAATGCTGGCGCGTTTCTGCAATGCTTATCCACTGGTGTTGACCCTGTGAGCTGCTTTAAGGTTGCGGGCCACAAACTTTTGGACGATTAAGGCATAGATGAGCTGGAAGGGTGGGAGCGACAGGGCAGCCGCCACACAGATGTAAAAGCCAAACTTGCGACCAACATCCACCCCAGAGATGAAGCGGCCCTCGAGGCCATCGATCGCACAGTTTCCTTTGTTAAAGCCACTCTGAGGCTGGCGGCTAAAGTTCTGCCGCTGCGGGAGCCCCTGGATCTCTCGGGATGCGAATATATGTGTGCGTGCGCCCCCTGCCCCCTCGGGTCCTGGTCACTCCTGAAGGTTTTGGGCAGGGGCCTGGCGCTGTGAGGTTTGTTTGAGGGGTACTCGTAACCTTGTTTTGTCGTCTCTTGGCTCGCGCACTGGAACCAGCAAACTGCACTCTGGTCGGCTCGAGGCCCTTAGTCATAAAGTGATCGCTTGTGGCTCTGGCGACTCCAACGTTCTCATGATTTGCATCAAGTGTAGGTTGTATTCCTCGGGCATGAGCTTCCGAGGCCTCGGCAAACTCGGCACAAGTTGAGCGACCGCCGCCACTAGCACAGGCTGGAACATGTTTTTTATGCAGCAAGAGCCTGCACCCCCGTAAGAGGGTGGGAGTTCAGGGAACCTCATGCAGTTATTTCAACCCTAACTTCTCGTAAGCAGGGTGGCGTCTCCCACCACCGCTCCCCTGCGCACTGCTCTGGTGAAGAGGAGCTGAGCGGTTTCAAAACGACTCTCATGCTCCTCATCGCCCCCCCCTATCCTCCGCAAGAGGGGAAAGAAGCGCAGTCTCCAACACACAGGGAGCAACTGGGCCCGGGCAGGGACCGCCGATGGCGGCCCCCCGATACCAAACCGCGCGGGCCGGAGAGGCCGCCAGCCGCATCGTCGTTGGAGCACGCTGGGCACCTCGGCCTGGCCCTCTTAACTTCTTTTACACTGGACAAGCTTAAGCTAAAATGCTGGAGCGTACCACGGATGAAAAAGAATGCCGATTGAGGCAGAATGAACAACAAGTTGAAGCTGCGGAGCATGCAGAAAATGACAGGCAACAAGTCATGGCAAGAGAGGAGGTGCCAACAAGGGCAGGAGTAACTTCGCAAGCATGCGTGGGGGAAGGAGGAGATAGGACCAATCGTCCTACGTAACCTGCAAGATGGCGGAACATACTGAGGTACTGAAGGAGCCGAAATACACGGGCCCTCTGACCCCCTCCCCCTCCCCCTCTGGCCGCGGCGGCGAAGAGCCCGAGCGTCCTGGTACCTCCGGACCTTGGCGCACCTCACGATGGCACGGCTCGGATCGTCCTCCATGGGGTCGACGAAGCACGCCTGCGGGGCGCCAGCAGAGAGGGAGGGGGGAGCGGGAGGGGGAGGGGGAGGGGGAGGTGGAGGAGGGGGAGGAGGAGGAGGAGGAGGAGGAGGAGGAGGAGGAGGAGAAGGAGGAGGAGGAGGTGGAGGAGGAGGAGTGGAAAGAGAGGGAGGAGGCTGGGAAGGAGGGAGAGGACGACGAAGGAGGAAGGAGAAGTGAGGAGTGAGGAGTGAGGAGGAGTGAAGAGTGAGGGGAGGGGAGGAGTGAGGAGGAGGAGGAGGAGGAGGAGGAGGAGGAGGAGGAGGAGGAGGAGGAGGAGGAGGAGGAGAACGAGGAGGGAGGAGTGAGGAGTGACAAGTGGAAGGAATGAGTCCCACCAGCCCTCTGAGCGTGAGTGGCTCAGGGGGCGTTCTGTTCCAACCGCCTTTCTTCCTCTCCAGGGAGGGGCTTATCATCCCCTCATTAAAACACACTCTCCCCACCCGACCGGCGACAAACCCAGGTTACTACTACTACTACTACTACTACTACTACTACTACTACTACTACTACTACTACTACTACTACTACTACTACTACTACTACTACTACTACTACTACTACTACTACTACTACTACTACTACTTACTACTACTACTACTACTACTACTACTACTACTACTACTACTACTACTACTACTACTACTACTACTACTACTACTACTACGACTACTACTACTACTACTACTACTACTACTACTACTACTACTACTACTACTACTACTACTACTACTACTACTAATGGTAATACTAATACCACTACCACTGCCACAACCACTACCACTTCCATTACCATTATCAGTACCAGTACTACAACGCGCGAGCACACCGAGATCAGACATTCCCGGGTATGTTTTATCGGAAACCGAATGGTCAGACGTAAGCCAACCAGCTGGCTTTCGAAGATTTTGCGGCCCGACCCCGCTCGAAACATTCGCAAAGGAAGCGCCGCAGGAATCGGACATTTCCCGGTGCTGCCAGGGAATGCGGGAATGTCAGATTTTCCTGGGCTAAGTACTGGTCGCCGGGGAGGGGGTGGCGATGCAGGCCCACGTGGACCAGTGCGCGCACGGCGACGTGAGCACCGAGCAACACCACGCAGCTGGCTGCTCGGAGCCCCTCGTTGGAACAAGCCGTCCTTGAGACACCCTCTGGGGACAGACGCGACCATCGGCCGCGAGACGGGGTGAAGTCAGGAAGAGAAGGCCTACTCAGAAGGCGGCGGGACTTCTCACAAGCCTTCGCGCCTTCGGAGATGCTTTCTGTGTCTTCGGGGGAGGCTCAGGAAACTCCTCGAAGGCCGGGGGACTTCCGAGCCTCCTGAGCCGGCCCGTCCCTTCTCACTTCCCCCCGGGCTCGCCGCCGAAAGCAGCTGTGGGCCAATTCCCCTAGCAGTAGCCTGAGAGGCAAGGTTGCCGAGGGGCCTCGTGGAAGCGGGTTCGAGACACAGGGGCTTTCACAGGGACCAGCTCTGAATCCCAGGCCGCCTTCCGACGACCCTGGGACCCAGAAGGGGATCGGGGAGCGCGAGAGCAGCGAAGAACCTCCAGAGCCCCCCAGACTCCAGGACTCCACGCCCTCGTGGCGGTGCGTTCCGCGTCGCCCTTCCGGCGGCCGCCCGAGGCGATCCCGGCCCACGGCGTGTCCCCGGCCTCTCGCGCCATCCGAGAGCCCCCTGAGGGGCCCTCCGTGGAGGCCTCCCGCAGGGCGCCCGAGGGACGTGCGAGGCCCCGCACTTTCGGAGGCCCGCGCGGATTTTTCCCGGACCGGCGGCTGGGGGCCCCCCCTCCCTGGCGTGCGGAGCGCACCAGGTCCGGCGCCTCCTCCCCCTCCTCCTCCTCCTCCCTCCTCCTCCTCCTCCTCCTCCTCCTCCTCCTCCTCCTCCTCCTCCTCCTCCTCCTCCTCCTCCTCCTCCTCCTCCTCCTCCCCCTCCTCCTCCTCCTCCTCCTCCTCCTCCTCCGCCGCCTCCTCCGCCTCCTCCCTCCCTTCCTCCCTCCCTCCCTGCCTCCTTCCCTCCCTCCCTCCCTCCGAGGGGGGCCGAGCGCCGCGCCAGGAAATCCGCGCGGGGCTCGGGATGTCTCTGTTTACGCGGTTGCGGGTCCTCGGGTGGAGGTGGTCGGAGAATCGCGCCGCATCGCCGAGATGTCGCGGATGCATCGGCGATGCTTCGGCGATACACTATCGGCGTCGTCGGCGTGGAGGAAATCGGGCCCCACAACGAGCCGCGTCGTCGATGCATCGGCGATGCAGCGCGATCCTTCGACCCATGACTACCAACCAGACCACCCCAACCTAGCCCGAAGACCCGAGTTTCGGGTTGGGTTGGGGGGGCACGGGCTCTACATGTGCTCCTTCAAGGCTCCCCGATGCCCCCCCACCCAACTGGGAATGGAGGACAAACTGGGGCCTTCGGGCTGGGCTGGGGTGGTTGGGAGGGTGGTGAATCTGCTCGGACCCGACTCGGGAGGCCTGGACTCGAGAGGCCTCTCGTGGGGGGTGCGCTGGACGCCACCTGGGCCTTCCTGGAGAGGCCGGGGCCACCTTCCCTGGGCCTCTCGGGTCGGACGAACTGGGGGGCAGCCCCGGGGTGGGCTCCCAGACATGATCGCGTCGGGCAAGTTTTGCTTTTTATCGCGTCTGAAGAAAACAGGACGGCAAATTTTTCGCTGGTTTCGGTCCCTTGCGGCCCTCGCCCGTCCCCGGGAGCGTCCAAAAACGACTCAGGACGAAAAACCGGCCCCGGGGCAAGGGCTGGGAATTCCGGGGACGCCGCACTGAAAAGATCGGGACGCCGCATGTCTGGGTTAGCGAATCGGCTCACTCGGCTGCTGCCTCCAGCGCCTCCCGGCGCAGGAGGCGCCAGAAGGCCGAGGAGCGCGCCAATCTAGCACCAGGATAGGCTTAAGTCGGGCCTGTCCTCCTGCAGGCAGGTTCTGGAGGAAAAACAAGAAATACTCCAAAAATACCCCACAATAGCCCGATAACACTTTTTAAAAAATCCCCCGACCATTTTTGGACTATTTCTGAACATTCCTCCTGTAGAGGGACAGGCCCGACCTAGGGAGAGGCCAGCGACTCGGTTCGCGCAGCTGCTTCCTCCAGCGCCTCCCCGCGCCGGAGGCGCCAGCACCTGCCGAGGAGCGCCCCGAGCGGCGGAGCCGAAGCCAGCGGCACGCCGCAGGTCTCGCGACCCCCCGCTCCTGCGCGGTCCGGGCGCTTTGCTCCGCGTGCCGCGGCGGCGGCCCTGGCGACACGCTGTGCCCTGCAAGAGGACAGCGTGTCGCATTACCAGCCTGGAACATATCCCTATCCCCATGCTGGGCACCTCCTCATCACGATGCCAATCTTAGGGATCCCCTTCTTTTTTGAGGGCGAATCCCTAAGATTGTCATCGCCTTTTGGCGTGTCAATCTTAGGGACAGGGATACGTTCGAGGCTGGTAGTCGCTCCGCCCCGCGGGGCGGCAGCGGATATAGAGCTCGGGGCGGTGACGCGGGGGGAGCGGGGGCGGGGACGGCGCGTCGCGGCGAAGCGCGACGGGCCAGGACCGGCGGCGCGGCACGCGGAGCCAAAGATCCTGACCGCAAGTATCCCCCCCTGGGCCGATGCCCCCACAGGACCCTCGCCATCCAGTCCCAGACCCCCTCGGGTAATGAAAAAAACATGACGGGAGGTTTCTGGTTATTTTCGGCCCCTGGGGGCCCTTACCGGCCCTCGGGACCGTCAAGAAACGACTCAGGATGAAAAACCGGTCCAGGGGAATGGGTCGAGACCTCCAGGGGTCGACGTAATGAAAAAATCATGACGTCGGGGGTCTGGGGTTTTCGGGTCGCAGCTCGGGTCCCCGGCGGCCGCTCGGGGCGATGCGGGCACCCCTGGAGCTCTCTCTCGGCGAGGCACAGCTGCTGGAGAGCATCCCGAGGCTAGAGAGCATCCGTCCGTCCCGTCCGAACGGGGCCTCTAGAGGAAGAAGAAGCAACATAGACATAAGCTTTCGACGTTCCTCGAGGATTTCTTGGATCCGCGCTGGACCCTCCCTGGCGCGCGGAGCGCGCCAGGGGCGGCGCTGGAGGCGCCACCGAGGGAGGCCCAGCGCGGCGCGGAGCGCCAAAAGTTGATGCTGGTGGCGTGCGTTATTCTTCGAGAGCCTCTGGCAGCACCCGACCCCCTGCGCACAGAAAGACCTGCCGGCCGGCGAAACACGGCTTAGGTCGGGCATGTCCTCCTATAGGCGGATTTTGGAACAACGAAAATCAAAAACAGTAAAAACATAATCAAGAAGACTCAAAAAGCAATCGAAAAATCGTCCCCACACGATCTTTTTACTACTCTCGAATATTCCCCCTGTAGAGGGACACGCCCGACTTGACGAAACACGGCACGCCTCGATCGCCTCCCCGCCCGCGGGCGTCCGCTGCCGCGCGCTCACGGACGGCTCGCGCTCGACCGCCTGGGGCCCGTCGGGCAGACGCGCGGGCAGAGGGGGCCTGCCGGCAGCGATCCGGGAGGCGTGGGTCGCCGTCGCAGCGCGCGCCGGAACCAGACTTAGGTCGGGCATGTCCCCCTACAGGGGGATTTTGGAGGCAAAATGAAAATGCTCCAAAAATATCCCCAAATTGTTTGTAAAAAATAATCGAGAAATCCTCCACTTTATAGTTTTGACTGTTTTTGAATATTCCTCCTGTGTAGGGACGAGCCCGATTTCAACCCAGACCCCCTCGCGCTGCGCCAAAATCACGGCGGGAGGCTTTTCGCTAGTTTCGGCCTCCAGTTGGGCCCTTCCCGGGCTTCGGGACCGTCAAAAAACGAGACTCGGGATGAAACGCCGGTCCTGGGGAAAGGGGGAGGGAGGAGGAGGAGGAGGAGGAGGAGGAGGAGGAGGAGGAGGAAGCAACAAAAACAATCAGAACAACAAAAAAGCAAATAAAAACTTGCCCAAAAAAGACGGGAGGAACCGTCGATTTGGAAAACTGACGACAACTGAGGAGATATCATGGCCCCGGTCACGATGTCCAGCCCCCCTAGTCATCAACCCCCTCTTGGACGCCCCCGATGTTAACATCACCTGAAGAGCCAGGGCCCCAGATCGGATCGGCCGCGCCTGGGTGCGCGCCAACGCCGCGCGAACATCGAGGCTGGGCCGTCGGAGCATCGGCACTGGACTGGAGCGGGCCGGCCCGGATCGATCGAGCGAACCGGATCGGTCGGATCACATAGAGTGGCCCAGGGATACGCAAATGAACAGACACAAATTCCAGGATTCCCCCTTATGATGTTCGGCCTACCCCCCCATTTCCCGTAGTACCCAGACCCCCGACGTCGTGATTTTTTCACAACGTGGACCCCCAAAGGTCTGGACCCCTTCCCCGGGACCGGTTTTCCATCCTGAATCTTTTTTGACCGCCCCGAGGCCCGGGAAGGGCTCCCGGAGACCGAAAAGAAGGAAAAACCTCCGGCCGTCATCTTCTTCTACAGCGCGAGGGGACCTGGGCATTTCCCACGACGCTCCGTGGAATCAGCGTTTGGTTGTATCTGTGCCTCCTGCTTTTTTGTTCCTCCTGCCCGAGAAGTGGGCCGCGGGAGGGCGGCTTTAGTTGTGTCGCCTGCTCCATTGTTGCGGAGGGCGGCTTTAGTTGTTGCTCCACTGTTACGTTGTGCAGCCCTGGGAGGGCGGCTTTAGTTGTTGCCTCCTGCTTTGGTCGTGTCCGTGCCTGTTTTTTTTCCCCCCCGCTCCGAGGAAAGTGGGCCCTGGGAGGGCGGGCGCATGCCCGCCCAAAGAGGGGCACGCCCGCGGCCATCCCCGGCCTGGGGCGGACCTCTCGGAGAGCCAGCGCCCTGACGTTTTCCCTGAATTTGCAGGGCATGTTCTAATACATGGGACTTTATATATATATATATATATATATATATATATATATACACATATACATATATATATATATATATACACATACACACCTATACGACCACCTTTCGGGTGATAAGGAGGTTCGGGGGGGGGGAGGAACCAACGTCTCACTCGATCGGTCTCACTATCGATCCCACTATCGATCTCAGTATCGGTTTCGCTCGATCGATATCCCTCGATCGATCTCACCATCGATCTCACAATCGATCTCATTCGATCTCACTCGATCTATCTCACACTCGATCTCACTCGATCATCATCATCATCATCGTCATCATCATCCTCATCATCATCAGCAGCATCATCATCAGCATCACCATCATCATCATCAGCATCAGCATCAACATCAGCATCAGCATCAGCAGCAGCATCATCATCAGCATCACCATCATCATCATCACCATCACCATCATCTCATCATCATCATCATCATCATCATCATCATCATCATCATCATCATCATCATCATCATCATCATCATCATCATCATCATCATCATCATCATCATCATCATCATCATCATCGGGACACCGACGGGACACCGCGGGACACCGGCGGGACACCGCGCGCACCGCGGGGACACCGCGGGACACGCGGGACACCGGCGGGACACGCGGGCCACCGGCCGCCCGGAAGGGAGACATTTGGTCCGGCCGCGCCTCGGCCACACGGGACACCAGCGGGACACCGGCGGGACACCGCGGGCCACCGGCCGCCCGGAAGGGAGACATTTGGTCCGGCCGCGCCTCAGCCACAGGAGACTTTCTTCTCGCCCGCCCACGCAGCTTCGCCTCGCCCGCACGCACGGCACGCACGAACACGAAACCGAAATCGATTTCCCGGTAGGGGGGCTCTCCGTTCCACTTCGATCTCACCCCCTCACCTCCGATATATTTGTTTATTAGTTTAACCAAAAAAGGGAAAATGACTAATGCGTGAATAAATTTATGCAGGAGTTCATCGTTGTTTTTGGTACTACATCCCTGATGTTTTCTCTCCATCTGCGGTTCGGCGCCGCCTCTGCGCGGCGCCAGCGCTCCACGGGCAGTTCTTGCGGCGGCGACGGCGTGGCCAGGGCGTCCCGCTGCAGGGGTCGTTCGGCCGTCCGCGCCAGGGCGCCCAACTCCGCAGAAGAAAATGCCCTGGCACGCAAACACCCCCATGTTTTGTCGCCCCGGGTCCCCAGTCGGGCGTTCATTGCCCATCGGTCGGAAGAAGTAGGCAGAAACATGGAGTCGTAAGGCGGCTGAAGCAGATCGGGCTCGGGCCCGCCCAGAGAGTACCAGAACGCACCAAGAGCACGTCGATTCTTGAAGTAGGAAGGCACTTGAAGTAGATTGGGTTCGAATCCAAGAATACCTACTTTCAACGACCGATGGGTAGTGGGGGGGCGATAAAAGGAGGGGGGGGAGGGGAGAAACGTGCACACCTCGTGCCCCTTCTGCGCCCCAGGAAAATCACTTCGAGCCCTGCCATTGGGGCACAGAAAATAGTGCGCCTTTTTTGTTCACCCCCCCACCCATCGCACCCCCCTTACTCGACGCCCGACCCAGAAATCTCGACCCACTCCCGGGACCGGTTCTCTACCCTGGGCCGGCTCTTGTTGACGGGCCCCCGGGGCCCAGCGAGGGCTCGTGGAGGCCGAACGTGGCGAAAAGCCGCCGCCCTGCTTGTTCCCACGCGCGCCCGTTGGTCGGAAGAAGTAGGCAGAAGCATGAAGTGGGAAGGCGTTGGAAGTAGATCGGGCTTCCGCCGCCCCCCGAGGAGGAAGGAAGCGGGGAACCGATCGATCATTGGAGCAGGAAGGCGCCTGGAATGGATTGGGATCTGGATATCCGGAAATACCGACTTTCAACGACCGACGGGTAGGAGCTCTGGGGGCGATCGGCGTTCTTTTGTCCGTGCCTCTCCGGCGGCGCGCCCTAGAGGGCAGCCTTCTGGCAGCCGGAGGGGGCTCCTCGCAGGGCAGTGGCCTCCCTGGCAGAACCTTTGGGGGGGGGGGGGGCCTCGCAGAGGGCCCCATGGGGAGACGGAAGGGGGGGGGACTCATCCTCCTCCTCCTCCTCCTCCTCCTCCATCCTCCTCCCTCTCCTCTCCTCCTCCTCCCTCCTCCTCCTCCTCCTCCTCCTCTTCTCCCCTCCTCCTCCTCCCTCCTTTCCTCCTTCTACTCCTCCTCCTCTCCTCCTCCTCCTCCTCCTCCTCCTTTTTCCTCCTCCTTCCTCCTCTCCCTCCTCCTCTCCTCACTCCTCCTCCTCCTCTCCTCCTCCTCATTCCTAATTCTCATTCCTCATCTCATCATCATCATCATCATCATCATCATCATCATCTCATCATTATCATCAGCAGCAGCAGCAGCAGCAAGCAGCAGCAGCATATCAGTACATCATCATCATCAGCAGCAGCAGCGCCCTCCATCATCATCATCATCATCATCATCAAGATCATCATCACATCATCAGCAGATTCATCATCACATCATCATCATCATCATCATCATCATCATCATCATCATCATCATCAGCATCAGCATCAGCATCAGCATCGCATCCCAGCATCATCATCATCACATCACCACCACCACCACCCCCACCATCTCATTCTCATCATCATCCTCATCCCCTCCTCCTCATCCTCCTACCCTCCTCCTCTCTCTCATCATCCATCATCATCCTCATCATCATCATCAGCCACCACCACCACCACCACCCACCACCACCATCATCATCATCATTCATCATCATCATCATCATCTTCATCATCATTCATCATCATCATCAGCATCATCAGCATCATCATCATCATCATCATCATCATCATCATCATCACCATCATCATCATCATCATCATCATCATCATCATCATCATCATCTTCAGCATCAGCATCAGCATCAGCATCAGCATCAGCAGCATCATCATCATCATCATCATCATCATCATCATCATCATCATCATCATCATCATCATCATCATCATCATCATCATCATCATCATCGTCATCCTACTCCTCCTCCTCATCCTCCTTCTCCTCCTCCTCCTGTAGAATGAGAAATGAACAATCGGACTGGGGCCCAACTTCCAACATCAACAGCACGCTCTGGTGGCTCATCATCAGGGCGTAAACTAGTAGATCTATCGAGCTAGGAGGGCCCCTAGGGAGCCCCTTAGGACCCCGAGGGGGGCTCTGAGGAGGCGGAGGGGGAGTAACACTGGCCGAGATGGGGGGCCGGGGGCGGGCAAACCAGCAGTAGCAGACGGCGAGAGGAGAGTCCCAGGTTCCATCTGCCACAGAACTCACACAAAGAAGTCCGCTGCCCTGGAGGGGATGAAGAAAGGCCGAAGGCCGTGTATATGAAGCACAGGCGTCAGCCGTGCAAAGCAAGTGTTTGAGAAGGCGGAGGAGGAGGAGGCGGAGGAGGGGGATGGAGGAGTGGGAGGATGAGGGGGCGGAGAAAGGAGTTTCTGGCAGGGTGACCATCATGGAGCTCTCGAATGGGGGGAGCGACTGCCCAGAGACAGGGATGCGGCGCAAAGTCACTGTCGACGCGTGAGCGTGGCGGCGTCGACACGCCTTCTGAGATGCCCTCCTGGCTTCTCAGGAGACCCGCACCCTCGCGTCCCCTCCCCCCTCGGCGCGTCGCCAAGCCCTGCTCACGCCCCAGACATGCGGTGTCTCGATTAGCTCAACGCGCGGTCCCCAAAATCGGGAACGGCCAAGAGGGGGGCGTCCCGAGAGGGGGCGCAAACCATGGCCGGCGGCGCGTGCGCGGCCCGGGGGGGGGGCCAGGGACGCGTTGGAATTACGAAGAGGCGCCATCAAACCTGCGGAGAACTCGTGCCCCCCGCCACGATATCCACGCCCCCCTGGGTCATCACCCCCCTCTTTGCCGCCCCCGACCGAAGCCCCGACCCGTTCTTCGGGGCCGGTATTCCATCCCGGGCCGTCTGCGCCACGGCCCCGAGGCCCTGCGAGGGCCCCCACGAGCAGACCAGAGGAGGCCCGAAGCCGCCCGCCGCCATCGCTCTTCGCGACGCGGGCAGCGTCCGGGGCCCCGACCGCTCGAGCGGCCAGAAAGGCGGCATGCACGGTGATCTGGCCTCTGGGGCCAAGCTCCTCCGTCCAGGAGGAGGAGGAGGAGGAGGAGGAGGAGGAGGAGGAGGAGGAGGAGGGGGAGGAGGAGGAGGAGGAGGGGAGAAGGAGGAGAGGAGAGAGGAGGAGGAGGAGAGGAAGAGGAGGAGGGAGGGGACGTGGAGGAGGAGGAGGAGGAGGAGGAGGAGGAGGAGGAGGAGGAGAGGCTCAGGAGGAGGAGGAGGAGGAGGAGTAGGAGGAGGAGAAGGAGGGGGAGAAGGAGGGGGAGGAGGAGGAGGAGGAGGAGGAGGAGGAGGAGGAGGAGGAGGAGAGGGAGGGGGAGGAGGAAGAGGAGGAGGAGGAGGAGGAGAAGGAGGAGGAGGAGGACGAGGAGGAGGAGGAGGAGGAGGAGGGTGAGGCCTAGCTCAGACCGGGTGGGTGAGGCCGTGGTCTCGGGAACCCGGCTCGTCTGGAGACCTGCAACGCGAGACACATTAGAAAGCTAGGAGGAGAGGAGGAGGAAGAAGACGAGGAAGTCCTGGGCATCGAGCGGCCGTCCCCGAGGAGAGGGGGAAGGGCAGGGGGGCGACAGGGGCTCGAGAATCGACGGTCAATATGGCTTACGGTCAGGCACTTTTGCTCCGCGGGTCGCGGCGGCGGCCCCGGTGACACGCCAGGTCCTGCGAGCGGAGAGCGTGTCGGTCCGCTCCGCGGGGCAGGAGGCTGGGAACGGCTCGAGACTTGGACGCTCGGGTACCGGGACGTGGATAGCGTGTCGCGCCGAAGCGCAGTGGGCCAGAACCCGCCGCGAGACACGCTGAACCAAAGTTCCTGACCGCATCAGCGATCGATGGACCTCGGGAAATCTCCGAAGATCTCCTGAGACCTCTGGAGACCTGGGCCGCCAGCGGGGTGGCTGCGAGCCTCGACACGACACCCAACGCCTCAGGGGGAGGGCACGGGGGGGAGGGGGGGAGAAATCGAAGCTTGTACTTTTCCTCGATTCGGTCCTCTGAAGCCTCTTTTCGAGCCGTGGGGCCGTCAAAAGGCGGCCATGGGAGAGAATCTGAACCTGGGGAGCGGGTCCGCAGCAACCGGGGCACATGCTCCGAAGCGATCGTGACGTCGGAGGTGGAGGGGTCGCGGGGGGGGACTGTGAGGGGCCCCCTGGGCCTCTTAGTCGAAGGGAGGGGAGCAGGCGTCGGGGAGACGCAAGACTCGAGCCCTGGGGGGATCAAATTTGCCCGACGGGGCCGTCAAGAAAACGGCGCGACCCCGTCTGAAATCTGACACGAGCCTGCTGCAAACATCTCACAAAAAAAGTGGACCGCCGAGAACGCATGCCGGACCGTCGAAAAAAGCGGCGGTAAACCGAAGTTCCAGCAAACTCTAGTCGCACGCTTCCCCGAAGGGGGGCGAGAGGTTCGAAAGGCGATGCTGTCGCGCGTTCCTGGCGCGCCTCCGGAAGACTCTTGAGGCCTACGAGAGGGAAGAGGCGGGGCGGAGGAGGGAAGATGAGGAGCAGTGGCGGAGGTGGGTGCGAGAGGAGGGAAGAGGGAGGGGTGGAGGACGTGGAAGGAGGGCAGACACCCTCCTCCTCCTCCTCCTCCTCCTCCTCCTCCTCCTCCTCCTCCTTCTCCTTTTACCCTACTGCTTCTCTTCTGTTTCCCCCATCATCCTCCGTTATCCTGCACCCTCCTTCTTCATCCATCGACCCTCCTTCTGCTCTGCCCCTTCCTTCTCTCTCCTCCCTCTCTTCTTCTTCTTTATCCTCCTCGTCATCCCCTCATCCTCCCATCATCAACATCATCATCATCATCATCATCATCATCATCACCATCATCATCATCAGCATCATCATCATCATCGTCATAGGCATCAGCATCACCATCATCATCCATCATCATCATCATACTCAGCATCATCATCATCCTCATCATCATCATCATCATCATCATTATCAACGACAACAATAACAATAACAATAACAACAACAACAACAACAACAGCAGCAGCAGCAACAACAAACAACAACAACAACAACAACAACAACAACAACAACAACAACCACAACAACAACAACAGCAACACCAATAACAACAATAACAACAACAACAACAACAACAACAACAACAACAATCATTTTACCCGAACGCTCAGTGTTCTCCCCAGCGCCAGGGTTTTCTTGCGACACCAGCCAATACCCCCACTTCGTGGGGGGGCCGTTCAAGCTCTACCAAATATCCAAACGACTCTTCGAGACCACCCACACCCAGCTTCCCGCCCTATGACGTTGGGACACTTCACTTCGTGGCGTGCGGACGACCCTGGCTACTACACTGGCGTGGGGTACACACCCACAGAGGTTGATCACATCTGTTACATATGATGTGGTACACGGTACACGTGAGATGGTACGCAGTGCCAAGATAGTTGGTCACATTTTTGGGGCAAATTCGTGGGGATGCGATTACAGAAGTACATGTGTTACACTGATGTTATACAGTCCCAAGGATGACGCATGCATTGCTCATAGACTCATGGCGCTATGATCCTAACTCTCAGTGCCCAACGCGCGCGTGCACAGCCAGACGGAGGGAGAGAAACACATGTATACAAGGTTCGTGACATACGCACGGTCCACCATGTTGTAAACGATCGCATGCACGGTAAGTTCTGAAATTATACGTATGTACAAGCAGACATGCGAGGGAGAAAGGGAGATGGCCATCGACAGTTCCAATACGGCTCCAAGCATTGATACCCTTTGCCCGGAGCGCCTGATGCAAATAATACGCACTCTCGCAGTCGGCCAAGGGAGGCCGCGACAGCTCAGGGCCATACTGCTCGTGAAGGTCTTTCGCCGTCAAAGCCATGATCCAAGAACACAGGCGATACCTTGATCCGAGATGGCTACGGATATGTGCGTCAGCAGTCGGGGGCCTTCCTGGGGCCGCTTGGGGTCCTCTTGGGGAAGGGGGGAAGCCTCCTGGCGCGGTTTGGGGTCCACTTGAGAGCCTTTGGGGGGCTCCTTGGAACCATCTTGGGGCCTCTTGGGGGCTTATTGGACCCTCACGGCGGACTCTTGGGGCCTCTAGAACGCCTCCTGGGGCCATCTTGGGGGTCTCTTGGAGCCACCTTGGAGCCTCTCTGGAACCTCTTGGGGGCCTCTTGGAGTCCTCTTGAAGCCTCTTGGGACCATCTTGGGCGCCTCTTTGGGCCTCATGGACGCCTCTTGGGGCCATCTTGCGCGCCTGTTGGGGCCATCTTGGGTTTTAAAGATTCATCAAGAGACCGCGAATGGATTTCGAGATTTTTCGGATGAGAAAGTAGTGCGTTTTCATATGTTTTCTGAACATCGCATCTTGAAATTATTGAAAACCCATTGTGTTTGGCAGGATTTCGACATGCGCGCGCGGCGGCCGCGCGCATGTGCACTTCGTCTCATTTTTTGCAAGGGATGGTGGCCCTCGCAGGCGCGCAACCGTTGTTGGAGAAGTTCAAAGCACCTGAAGAAGTAGCACGCAAAGACCCTTTTGACAGAAATGTTTAAAAAGTGGTGTGTTTCCTATGAATCCGCAAGAGCGCGCGGAAGGACATTTTGACAATTTTTTCTTAAAAAACCATTGGGTTTTTGATGTTTTTATGTTAAAATCGTTACGAAACCTAAGGTTTTGGAAGGATTTCGTCTTGCGCGCACGAATGTCCACTTTACCTTATTTTTTGCAAGGGATTCTTGCAATTTGATCAAGTAAAAACAAGAATTTTCATTTTCTATTGTTTTTTGCAAGGGAAAACGAGCGTCAACAAAAAACCGGATCCGGAGCTCATCCACTTTTCTGAAGCTTTCGCGAAAAAATGATGAAAATGTAGCTGCGGCCTAGGCGCGGCGCAGAGGTCGCGCACCAGGGGTCCCAACAATAATAATTCTTTAGAAGGAATAATGTTCAACAACAACCACAACAACAACAGCAACACCAATAATAACAGCAGCAAACATCTTAAGACAGCTCGCTCGTATCTGCTCCCAAATGTGAGGAATTATCAGGCGTCAGCCGCTGATGTTGAAACCGGGGGCCAGGGACGTAGTTTGGTGACACCTCACTTTCCCTTGTAAAGACAAGGTGCCAGCCCCGGGAGAAGCACTTTAACTGAAAGATACAATGGTTACCGGAGAAGGGGGGAACAACAATTAATTCATTAGACATGCGAGCTCAACATCATCATCGTCATCGTCCTCGTTTTCGTCATCATCATCATCAGCAGCTGCATCAGCAGCAGCATCGTCAACTTGGAACTCGGAACTCGGAACTCGGACCTGCAAAGTGCACGCTGGCGGGGGCGCTGCAGGCGGGCGCCGTGGCGACACGGGGTGGGAAGGACGAGCGGCGGCGGTCTCTGCGCTGGTCGGCGGCGGCATCCCAGCGTGAAGCTGCAGGACACAGGGGGAAGGACGCACGATGGGAGAGAGGGACGCACAACAGGCGAGGGCCAGAGGCGAGGCCGAGGGAGAGAGGGAGGGAGGGACTGGCGGCAAGAGAGACGACGAAGGAAACGCGAGCGAAAGAAACCGACCGGCATTATGAGAATGACCACAACACTATCTACTGAGAAGTTTGCCCACAAGTGTTCCCCAGACGTCAGCTCGGGCAACATCAAACCACCCTTGTTAAGGACAATGTACTGCAGATATAATCGACTGCCGCAAATCATCGCACCATCGCTTATTCGGGTGACCTATGTGCTGGCGACCATCACAATCGAAATCCACCTCCCCATTCTGCAATAACGACCGTGCCATCGACCTTCTGATGTCGGACATACGAACCTCATCATCATCATCATCATCATCATCATCATCATCATCATCATCATCATCATCATCATCATCAACATAATCATCATCATCATCATCATCATCATCATCATCATCATCATCATCATCATCATCATCATCATCATCATCATCATCATCATCATCATCATCTCATCATCATCATCATCAGCATCATCATCAGCATCATCATCATCATCACAATAATTATCATCATCAGCATCATCATCATCATCATCCTCATCCTCATCCTCATCCTCCTCCTCATCCTCATCCTGATCCTCATCATCGTCCTCATAATCATAAGATCAGCATCGTCAACCTCCTCCTGTTCCTCCTCTTCCTCCCTCCTCCTCCTCATTATCATCATCGCCACCATCATCATCATCATCATCATCGTCGTCATCATCATACTCATCATTGGAATCATCAGCAACAGCATCACCAGCAGCAGCATCATCAGCATCGTCATCAGAATCAGCATAATCATCACCATCAGCATCATCATCCTCGTCATCATCAGCATCACCATCCTCGTCATCATCATCATCATCATCATCATGAGCATCATCATCATCGTCATCATCATCAGCAGCAGCATCATCATCAGCAGCATCACCCCTCTTCCTCCTCGTGAGACTCGTGTGACTGTGAAGGCGGTGCTGGTCAAGAACAACACTCCGAATGAAATCACCGTCTCAGTCGGCGGTGTACACTGCGACTCTCCACCCCGTGGGTGCACCCCCCACCTCCCCCTTACTATCGATGCCTCCTCCTCCTCCTCATCAGCAGCATCATCAGTATCATCATCATCAGCAGCAGCATCATCACCACCACAACCACCATCGTCATCATCATCGTCATCGTCATCGTCATCGTCATCAACATCATCAGCATGACTCATCATCGTCATCATCATCATTATCCCTCCTCCTCCTCATCCTCCCCCTCCTCCTCCTCGAAGTCACTCCAACAGCCAACGCGTGATTTCAACTGGCCGCACCCCCGCCACCGCGCCATTCCCGGCGATGCAGAAGGTGACGAGCGCCGGCCTGCGAGGCTACCGCAGCCAGCTTCTCTCCCTCTCTCCCTCCCCATCGCTTCCTTCCGCCCTCTGTGCGAGCCGTCCCCACTCGCATTCGTCCGCTCCCCTCCTGGCCCTCCCCCTTACTCCTGCTCGTCGCCATGCCGCGTACGCCAACTCGCCAGACGAGTATACGCGCACGTACGGTCGGAAAGACACAAATGTCGGACCATTCAAAGTTCAGTGAGCCGCTGAATCATGAGGCGGAGCAGGTCTGGTACGGTCGGTGGATCTGCCGTCGAACTTCGCAGCTGACGTACTTCTCGAATTACAATACATGCTGTTGGCTGGCATGTATCGAGCAATGGCCAATGGCATTATCCACCTCCCCCTCCTCCTCCTCCCTCCTCCTCCTCCTCTCCACCATCCCCCCTTCCTCCACCTCCTCCTCGCCTCCTCCTCCTGCTCCTCCCTTACCTGCTCCTCCTCCTCCTCCTCCTCCTCCTCCTCCTCCTCCTCCTCCTCCTCCTCCTCCTCCTCATCCTCCCCCACCTCCTTCCTCCCTCTCCTCCTCCTCCCTCCTCCTCCTCCTCATGCTCTTACTCCGCCTCCTCCTCCTCCTCCTCCCCCTCTCTCTCCAGCCTCCTCTTTACTCCATCCTCCTCCTCCTCCTCCTCCTCCTCCTCCTCCGCCTCCTCCTCCTCCTCTCCTCCTCCCCTCCCTACTCCTCCACTCCTCCTCCTTCCTCCTTCCTCCCTCCTCCTCCTCCTCCTCCTCATGCTCTTCTCCGCCTCATCCTCCTCCTTCCTCCTCCTCCTCCTCCTCCTCCTCCTCATACCTCCTCCTCTCCTCCTCCTCCTCCTCCTCCTCCTCCACATCCCAGTGCTCCTTGTCCCCATCCTCTGTTTCTCATCCTCTTCATGCACCTCCTCGTACTCATCCTCATAATCCTTATCCACCTCCTCCTAGACAACATCGTGAACATAGTCATGATCCTGATCATCCTCCTCTTCCTCCTCCTCCTCCTCCTCCTCCTCCTCCTCCTCCTCCTCCTCCTCATCCTCATCATCCTCATCATCCTCATCATCTATCCTCATTCCTCATCCTCATCTCTCCTCATCTTCATCATCAACATCATCATCATCATCATATCATCATCATCATCATCACAGCATCATCAGCATCAATCATCATCATCCATCATCATCATCATCAATTCATCATCATCATCATCATCATCAATCATCATCTCTCATCATTCAATCATCTCATCATCATCATCATCATCATCAGCATGCATCATCATATCATCATTCATCCTCATCATCATCATCATCATCATCATCATTCATCATCATCAGCATCAGCATCATCATCATCATCAATCATCATCATCATCATCACATCATCAGCATCATCATCATCATCATCATCATCATCATCATCATCATCATCATAATCATCATCATCATCATCATCATCATCATCATCATCATCATCCTCATCCTCATCATCATCATCATCATCATCATCATCGTCATCACCATCATCACCATCATAATCATCATCAGCATCATCATCATCATCATCATCATCATCATCAGCATCAGCATCAGCATCAGCATCATCAGCATCATCATCATCATCGTCATCATCATCATCTTCATCATCATCACCATCACCATCATCATCAGCATCACCATCATCATCAGCATCAGCATCAGCATCAGCATCAGCATCATTAGCAGCAGCAGAAGCAGCAGAGTCAGCAACAGTAGCAGCATCATCATCATCACCCGCAGCATCATCAGCATCATCATCATCAGCATCATCATCAGTATCATCAGAAACATCGTCATCATCAACATCACCGTCATCATCATCAGCATAATCATCCTAATCACAGCCATGATAATGATAATGAACATAATACGTATCATAATCATCATCAGCATCATCATCGTCAACGGCATCATCATCATCCTCATCAGCATCATCACCATCACCATCACCGTCATCATCAGCAGCATCATCATCGTCGTCATCACCATCATCATCTTCATCATCACCATCATCATAATCATCAGCAACATCATCATCGTAATCAGCATCGTCATCGTCGTCGTCGCCACTATCATCGTTATCGTCATCATCATCATCACCATTCGCATCACCATCATCAGCATAATCAGCATCATCATCAGCAGAAGCATCATCATCAACATCATCAGCATTATCATCATCGTCGTCGGCGTCGGCGGCATCGTCATCGTCATCGTCATCGTCATCGTCATCACCATCGTCACAGTATCACTATCTCCTCGTCCCTGTCTTCTCTATCGATGTATATAAGTGCATATCCTGCTGCCTCGCCATCATCCTCATCATAGTCGTCATCATAATCCTCAGCATCAGCAACAGCATCAGCAGCAGCATCATGATCGTCATTGTCATAGCCATCATCATCATCAGCAGCAGCATCATCATCGTCATCATCAGCATTATCATCATCATCATCAGCAGCATCAGCATCATCATCGCCATCAGTATCATACACGTCCTCATCAACATCATCAGAATCAGCACCATCGTAATCATCATCATCATCATCATCATCATCATCATCATCATCATCATCATCATCATCATCATCGTCAGCATCATCATCGTCAGCATCGTCATCAGCAATATCATCAGCATCGTCATCATCAGCAGCAGCATCATCATCATTTTCATCATCATCATCATCATCATCAGCAGCAGCATCATCATCGCCATCATTATCGTCATAGTTACCAGCATCCCCATCGTAATCACGGTCAGTGGATTCAAATTCCGCATGCTCCCTCATGATCATGAGCATACTTATCAGCTCGCCAACCCTCGATAACCGTTTAGAACCTGACAACTCTTGAGACACGTTCCGCCGCATCACCATCATCCTCATTATCCTCCACCACCGCCACATCACCATCCTCCTGTTCCTCCTCACTGTATCACTCGTACTCATGCCTCCTGCCCCTACTCATCGTGATCTCCTCTTCCGCCTCCTGCTCGTCCTCCTCCTCCTCATCTGCTCCTCCTCGTCCTCCTCCCCGTCCCCCGCCGTGTCGTGCTCTTCTGTCTTCTCTTCCGCCCCACTCTTACATCATCGCTCATGTTCCTCCTTCCCAGCATCATCCTCGCCAACATGCGTTCCCTCATCCTCCTAGGCACCCGTACAAATCCTCTGCAACCTTCAGAGCCAACACAAAAACAAACACCCTTCAAACACTCGGCATAATCCTCCTTCTCAGTCTGCCATCCCTCCTCCACCTACCTCGTTCTCTTAATCATCCGCCACATCCCCCCTTCTTGCTCAAGCAATTGGACTCTCGATCGTGCTGAGAGACGCGTCAACTGGACAGGCCAGTGACACCCAGCCGTTTGGCTCCGCGGATGCCCAAGAGTAAGCCGTTCACAGCCTACAGTGCATGTGGCCAGTGGGTGTTTCAACGGACGGCTCGAGAAGCAGGGCGGACGGTGGAAGTGTGGAGAGTGGCTCGAGCCACTCGAGACCAAGCCGCCACGGCGCAGCAGGCACTACGGAGAGAAGAGCGGCAGCACAACGTGGTCGTGGTGGGGACCCGGAGGACCCGCTGCAGTGCGCTCTGGGGATCGCAGACAAGCACGACCCGAAGGCAGGGATGGCAATGCGCGAGGCCGCCAAGCAGGTGGCGATCAAGGCGCTCCCTCCGCAATGCCAGCCCAAGGACCTCTGGGATAACCTCTCGCAGGGCAAATTCAAGCAGCAGAAGACGAGCGAGGAGCCTCCCAAGGCCGAGGAGGAGGCGCAGTGGAGGACGGCTGCGCTGGAGAAGGCGGCCCAGCGACGTGACGAGCTGCTTGAGGCGGCCCACGGTGCCAATATGGAGAGGGAGAAGGCGTCCGAGGACGGCAGGAGGACGAGGAGCCTCACCTGCTGCGGCAGCGTCAGTGCTCGAGGTCGAGGTGCAGATGCAGCTGCTCGAGGGACTGGACGAATACGAGGACGGCGAGGTCAAGGAAGAGATCCTGGCCTTCCGTACCAAGCTGGAGGAGGTGCAGGAGGCGGGCAGAGAGGCCTTCGAGTCCCACCAGGCGACCCCGGCGCGACATGCTGAGGAGGTCCAGCGGCTTCATACTCAGGCGGCTGCGCACAAGGAGGCGCTGCTGGCCGAAAAGGGCAAGCTCCGCGAGCGCCTGCCGAGCCTCAAGGAGCGCATGGTGGAGTCCGGGCAAGCAGAGGCAAGAGGACGTGGACCAGACGGCGGCCAAGACAGGGGAGGGGGGCTGCTGAGAACCCTGTGGAGGAACCGCCCGTCAGCACGGAGGAGGAGCGCAAGGCCCGCAGCGATGCCCTGGCGCAGCTCGAGCAGGAGACGCAGGAGACGGCGCGGGCTGGCAAAGGGGCTAAGGGAGCTAAGAAGGCGGGCAAAGGCGCTGGTCGTGTCGTGCTGCTGGTGACGTTGCTGCCACGGCCCCGAAGGCCATGCCCAAGCCGCGGGGGTGACAGGAAGATCCTGTTCGCCAGCATAAAGACTTGGGGGTCGCAGGCCCAGAGGTACATCAACAAGATGGCGGACAAACGCCCAGAGACCTCCACGATCGCCCCGTGCGAGACGCCCGTGGCGAAGGAGGAGGAGGCCAAAGTCCATAGCGACCTCGGACGAGGACGGCTGGAGAGTGACGATGACCTCGGCCGTGAGCTCGGGGAGATCAGAGGCAGGAACGAGCGGTGGCGAGATGGTGGCAGCGAAGAGGCACCAGCAGGCCAGCACGTCCGAAGCCAATGAGGCAGATGGCGTGCACAGCGAGGAGCGCAGGGCCCCCCCCCCAAGGATTCGCTGCCATGGTGGCCCTCCTCCTCTTTCTTGTCCTCCTCCTCCTCCTCCTGCATCTTGACCGCGGCGTGCGTGGCGCCAAAGGGGTACGGCGACTCCCCGAACGAGACGAAGCTGGCGATGAATGGAGATCACGCCCCAGGCTTCAAACTTCCTGCTCTTCGTGCCATGGCCAGCCGCCAGTCAAATGGAGCCAGTGCGGAGGACCTTTTGGAGCAGCGAAGCTGGCGGCCCTGGCGGGCTTCTGCAGGTCGGTGGAAGATCCGTGGATCATCGCGGCGGACTGGAACCTCACCCCGGCAGGGCTGCGGACGCGGGGTCCCCCCCAGCCGTGCGGGAGGCATAGTGCTGCCGAAGAGCGCGCAGGTCACGTGCGCCAAGGGCGGGGGGTCGCTACTCCAGATTTCGTAATAAAGGGAGGGGGGTCTCGTTTCGGGGGGGGGTCTCTTCCAGGCTATCTTGGAGGGCCTGGGGGGTCTGGGGACGATGTTTCGGAGGGTTCGCCCACGGGGGAGGTCTGAAATGGCTTGTCTTGGAGGGTCCAGACCCCCTCCCTTTTATTACGAAATCTGAAGTAAGGTCCAAGAACGTGGCGGGCCCTGACGGCCAGAGGTCGAGAGGCAAGAGGCCCAGGCTGCGGCGGCGGAGCCAGTAGGTGGAGGTAAGTAGTGCTTCAGTTATACTTCGAGGAAGTGCACGAGGAGGAGGAAGTGCACGAGGAGCCCAAGCTGGACTTCGAGGTGCTGGTCGACGCGTGGAAGACGGGGGAGGACAGGCTGCTCTGCGAGTACACGCCGCAGATGCTGGCCCTGGCAGACCACGTCGCATACTGGGGCAAGGGGATGCAGGAGCAGGAGCTCCCGAAGAAGTATGGGCGCTGGGTAATCCAGGCGGAGGAGGCGATCTTAGACACCCACGGTATACTGAAGGAGGATCGAGCTGTGCACACAGGGGACGCTGTGGAAGATACACCACCAAGTGGAGGAAGATGAAGTCGACGCCTGGGAGGGTGCATATGCGCAACCACAAGGCAGAGAGCATGGTGTACATGGCGAGCATGCTGAACAGATACTGCACCCTGGCGAGTGGCCAGAGAGATGACTACCAGCGCGGCAGGCTGGCGCAGCAGATAAGACAGGTCCTGGAGGATATGTAGTGCCTGGACGTCCTCACCTACTTCTGCGAGAGGAAGATGGGCTGCGACATCCAGCGCTGGCAGCAGATGATCGGCGATTTGGCGCAGCTCAACGGGCCGCAGGTGAGGCAGATGATCGAGAACACGGACCAGCTTGCAAAGATAGGACAGGCGCTCAGTGGGCGAGTCCAGGAGAGCCTACACGCCTACACGAAGTGGGCGCAGACGGCTTGGAAGGAACATGATGCTGGAATGCTCCACCATCATGTTAAAAAAAACTGCGGCCTGTGCTACAGGAACTGGTTGAGGGCGAGGTGCTGGTAAGCCAGCCCGAGCATATCATGGACGGCCGTGCGCACAAGCGGGATAAGCTGTGGCAGGAGAGCGGCATTAGCAGGGAGCAGCTCCAGGACCAGCTGCAGTGCATGCTGAAGGTGGCGAGGATGGAGAACCAGACGCCCATCACCCTGGAGGAGTTAGCCCAGGCGATATCCGCGGTGGGCGTCAACAAGGCCCAGGGGGTGGATGCGCTCGGCTCCTTTGACGTGCAGAGGCTGCCGATGAAAGCGAAGCAGGAGATGGTGGACCTTGCCAACGCCTGCGAGATGAAGGGAGGCTGGCCCAAGCAGTGCATGGCGGTGCTGGCGGCGGCGGTGCCCAAGCCAGCAGAGGGGCGATCGAGTGCTGGGCCTGCTCCCGCTGCTGCCGAAGGCCTGGAGTAAGGCCAGAGGCGCGATTGAATGGACATGGACGGAGGAGCCAGGGGGCATGTTGTGATAGGGGCCATCAGGGACTCCTCCTCGCGGCGTGCGGCCCCTGCATCGCGCAGTGCTGGACGAGACGGGGCGCGAGCTGGGGACGACTTCGGCCGCGCCCCTGTGCGACCTGCAGACCTTCTGCGACACCATCGGCCTGATGAGGCTGGTGGACCTGGCGGTGCAGGCACGGCACCGAGCGATCGCGGTGGCGATGGCGGCACAGCTCTTCCTGGCGCCCAGGCTCCTGCAGGGCAAGAATTAGGTCGGGCCTGTCCCCAACAGAGGGGTTGTGGGCGAACAGATAAGAATACCCAACAAATGCTCCAAAAATGCTCAAACATAATCCAGAAGTCGTCCCAGGCTGTTTTTTTACTCTGTCTGGATTTTCCCCCTGTAGAGGGACAGGCCCGACTTGAGGCAAGAACTTCGGCATCAGCCAGGAAGTGTGGCCGACGAGATCGGTGGTGGCGGGGTCGGCGCGCGGCGTCCGCCCGGAAAAGGCGTACATCCACCGGGCGTTGGCCAGGGCACATGTGGTACCGACTGCGGGCCTCTGGACGTTCGTGGACGACACGACGGCGAGGATGGAGGGCTTCAAGAAGGCAATCACCAGCGGCATGCATTCGATGGCGGAGGCGTTCGTGGAGGGGTTCATGGAGGAGAGGGACCTGGTGATCTCCAGCAAGACCAGGCTCCTCGGCTCGCGATCTTCGGGGGGCAGCTGGCGGACCATCCAGGCGGTGCAGGAGGCGGTGGACCTGGGCGGCGACACGGCGGTGGGCAGGAAGCGCCGCGTCCGCCGGCAGCGCAAGCGCCTTGGCATGGCCGAGGGACGCTCGGCCAGGATCGCGAAGATGAGGACGGCGACGCGGGCGCTCGGGGCCGAGGGCCCTTGGAGCACAGGCACCAACCTGCAGGCGACCTACGGCTACCAGCTGCAGGAAGCGCCGCGCCCGCCGGCAGCGCCTGCACCTTGGCATGGCCGAGCGACGCTCTGCCGGGATTGCGATGCTCAGAAGGGCGGCGGCGCTGACGCTCGAGGCCAAGGGCCCCTGGGGCACGGGCCACAACCCGCAGGCGACCTGCGGCCGCCTCCCGCGCCAACCCCCCGCGCCGAGCGTGCCGTCCTGGGTGCGCCGCGCGCCGTGCGCGAGGTGCGTGTCTTCCGCCTGGCGGCCGTGCAGCAATCACCTTCCGGCGCTGCTCGATCCAGTGGGCCAACGGCTACTGCCTGCCCGGCCAGCGGCTACGGGGCTTGGGGCCGAACAGGATCAGGGAGACACGCAGACGGGCTGTGGTGCGGCCTCTGACGGGGCGGTGGGCGGCAGGTGCCTCGACCACGGTCCTGGCGGCGACGCTGCAGGACGACCCAGGGGTGCAGCTGAGAGCCCAGTTTCGGCAGCGAGCAACGGGGGAAGAGAGAAGTGGCGGGCCTTCTCAGAAGGCTCGGAAGTGCCCAGACCTTCTGAAAAGTTTTCGAAGCCTTCCCAGAAGACACAGAAAAATTCTCGGAAGGCGCGATGGCTTCTGAGAAGTCCCGCCGCCTTTTGAGAAGGCCTTCTCCTTCTCACTTCCCCCCTACGCTCGCTGCCGAAAATTGCTGGACGGGTGGCTCACGTTGTGGGGCGGCCACGCAATGGAGCGGCACTTGGTGAAGGCAACGGACGAGGCCCACGGCGCCTTCATCGACCACCAGGGGCTGCCGTACGACGCGAGACAGGACGTGGTGCACGCGCTATGGAGAGCTGCAGCGGCACATGAGCATGGAGCGGATCTAGGAGCTGGCGCGGAAGTTCACCACCTACGAGCGGAGCCGAGACGAATAGCCAGAAGGCAGCTGTGGACGGACTGGTCGCTGAGCATGCCAGCGGCGAGTGGAGGACAGTGGCCGAGGACACGCCGCAGGCGAGAAGGATATCTTGTTGTTGATGACCTGTGGGGGGACGCACAGCTGCGAGCTGGTGTCAGACACAAATGTCGTGGAACCCTGAAAAGAAGCGGGTTGTTTGGAGAGCGGGGCGGAAGGATAGTGAGAACTGCAACCGCGTGGACAAAGAACGCGGGGATGTGGAGTGGATTGGGCTGGCGTGCCCGCGCTGTCGCCAGAGGCCAGAATCGCTGCTGCACAGAGTCTGGACTTGCAGTGCAAACAAAAAGGGGGACGTTCCCGAGTGCCGCCGCTCTGAGCCTCTGGTCCCACGGGCCCCTGCTGGGCACGAGAGCTAACCGGGTCTCTGGCCCCGTGGACTCCCTTCCCCTCCTCCTTCCTCCCTCCTCCCTCCTCCCTCCTCCCTCCTCCCTCCTCCCTCCTCCCTCCACTTCACCAGTCCTTGGCAGGATGCAAAAGGGCGTACAGTACTCCCGCCATTTCTATCTAACCATCTGTCGTCGCTGTGGCGACTATGTCGTATGCCAACTACACCGCAAGGGTTCAGCCTTGTATGTCACGGCATGCCATTGGTGGGAATCCCATGGGATTTGTACGCACTCCAGGGCCTTATCCCTCTGTTCTGGAAATGGCAAGGGCTACTATGGGCCTTCACGTACGTGTTTCTCCGTGCCACTGCGTTCGTCATCAACAAGTCTGCGAGTGTGGACGCAGCTGTACACTATGACACGATAGTACTAGACATTCAGGACGCGTGGTCGCACAAGCAGTTTGCAGCCGCGTTTGCGGCACTGCGACGGGTTGGAGCAGGATCCAAACGGAAACGCATGCATCGCGGTCTACCTATACTTAGAGACATGCATGGCACACCCGTGACCTCGGCCAGGGCAGTGGCACGACGCTGGCAACAGCATTTTGGATCATTGGAGCTCGCGGCCACCTTTGACCTACAGGAGGTCAATGTCCTGCAAGGGTACTTCGGCAGGGTTGCGTACGATCGGATGTCATCCGAACCCGTTCCCCTGTCCACTCTGCCCTCGATGTCAGAGTTCCAGTTAGCCTGTCGCCAATCCAAACGTGCAGCCCCTGGTTGTGACGGGATCACGGGGGGGGTGGTACATGAATTTGCTACAGACCTGGCTGCGCTATACTACCCACTACAGTTGAAGTGTTCTGGTACTTTTGTGGAACCCCTGCAGTGGAAAGGTGGTTACTATCGGGACCTACTCAAATCAGCTACGTCCGACCCCAGCCAGTGTGTAAGTTCTCGGTCGATCTTGGTGTCGTTCCAGATTGGCAAGGCGTCTCGTAGGTGTATGCGAAATAGATTGTTACCTACCCTATTAGAGACAGCCGGCCCCACACAGTTTGGAGGCATTCCTGGACGTGGAACAGCGCAGGCATCGCTTATACTCAGGATAGCACAGTCAGTGGCAGCTGCACAGAAACGTTCGTTTGGAGCGTTGTTTCTTGATGTGGTGCAGGCTTTCTACCGCACCCTGAGGGAGACCCTGCTCAGCTCGCCGCTTGACGATGACTCTATTGCTTGCATTGTGCGTGCAGCAGGGTTGCCACCAGATGCCATGCACGAACTCGCCCGAAAATTACACGAGAGCGCACCGCTCATTGATGAGTACGTTGGCAAAGATACGCTACCAGCACACACAGCGGCGCAGGTTGCACAGTGCTATCGTACGCCGTGGTTTGCATGTGAAGGCTCGCAACAGGTATCCTTGCCTCAGCGGACAGTATTCCCTGGGCAGCCTTTGGCAGATGTACTTTGCGAGATATTGATGGAGGACTGCATGGGCGACGTGCGACGACAACTGGACGCCGAGGGTCTTGCAATCCATCTACCAGCGCACGGTTGCAGCAGCATATGCAGCATACTACGCGGGCAGGAAGCGAATACCTCAGAAGTATTGTCAGACATAGCGTTTGCAGACGATGGTACTATCATGATGATCATGTCCGCAGACGAGCTGTATCCCGCCATGTGTCGAGCTGTGGAAGTGGTTGCCGATGCGTTTGCCAGCCGCGGACATATGCTTAACATTGGTGTTACAAAAACGGCTGTACTACTATCAATGCGGGGTCGTGGGGCCAAGAAAGCAAGGCAGTATGTATGGCACAAGTGCGGTGGTCATGTGACGGCGGATACACGGCTTCTTGGGAGGATACGGATACCAGTGGTTAAAAACTATCTGCGCTTGGGTTCGGTCATAGACTCACTGGGGGGCATGGCTGCCGAAATACGGTATAGGTCACATACTACGGTGGCGTCACTTAGGGTACTCAGGAGCAAAGTGTGTACTTCAAGGGACATTCTGGACCCCACGTGTCTTACTCTTGCCGACAGTTTGGTCATGTCAGGACGGTTGTACAATGCGGGAGCGTGGGCTGCCCTCGCGGCCGCCGAGGCCAAGTTGGCCGATTCCGAAACTATGAAGGTTTTTCGTGCAGCAGCCAGGGTCCGTTTCGTTGAGACAGACTCGTGCGTGTCCGACGCACAGGTTCGAGCCATCCTAGGTCGTCCTGAGCCGTCTGAGCTGCGCCGAGCAGCCAGGTTGAGACTACTCGGCTCATTGTTGCACAGCGGACAGAGGCTTGCATTTGCACTGTTGGGTGCTGAATGGGCAGCGCGAGAACATTGCGGCACACGCGCCAGGTCGTGGATCGGCCTCGTGCTGAACGATTGCGAATGGCTTCGCGTTACTGCTGTCGTCTGTGCCGAGCTGCCGCCGCCCAGTGAGGATTTTGGTCCATGGGAGAATCTTGTACGACGGAGTCTCTCAGGATGGAAGTATATCATTCGGACAGCCCTGAAGGCCTCTGCGCAGGCCCATCGTCGAGCTACGACAGCCGAGGACGTGGAATCCCGTTTCTTTCAGACGGTCCGACCGATCGGCGTCCCCGAGCGCGTGTATACCGACGTCAACGGGTTGCTTGTCGACCCCCCCCCAGACCCGACCGCCCCCGCCACAAGTGATGAGCACATGTGTCCATGGTGTCAAACCGATTTTCGCAAGAAATCGTCATGGCGTGCGCATATTGCTCGACAACATAGACAGCAGGCAGCGCTCGCACGAATGTGGGCGGCGCCAAACGGCCAATGTTGTGCGTGTCTTGCTACATTCAACAATCGCATGCACCTGGTGGACCATTTGGCGTCGGATTCACCAAGATGTTTGTATATCTTGTACAGTGACCCCACGTGTGCTATATCAGATCCGTGCGTGACGGTATCGGGTGCCGCGCCATGCTACCATATCCACTACCCCGACTTTGAGGTGCCTACGATAGGGAGGGTCCCGGGCATACCTATTGGGAGACGCCATGTGATAGTCCCTACGGTGCGTGCAGAGGGGCCTCTACCACAGTATGCGTCGACGGTGCACGGTGAGATGTGTCAGGATGATGCCCGTATTGCATTGCTTGAGTCTGACCCAGTCTTGTCTGAGGATGCGGCAGACGTCTTGACGCCGATGCTGCTGCTCCGCCGCCGCCGCCTGCCGCGGATGTTCAGTTCAGCACAGAGCGATACCCAAGTCGGTTGTTCTTGACAGAGCAGTACACAGGGATTGCTGCAGTGTCCGTCCCCATACATGTACGGCGCACTGAATACTTTGTGTTGAATGTATATTGCGAGCGTCGGAGGGCTGGAGATATTCAAGCACATCTAGAATTGGTCCCACCATGAGGCTAACTACTGTATTCATGTGCTGTCGGTAGATATTGCGATCCACGCGACGTTAGGTGATATGATGAATAGAAATACCCTCGAGACGTGGAAGCGGCATATTCGAGATCGGCGTGTTGTTTTGTCTGGAGGGGGCCCCCCATGTGAGACGTGGTCTGCGTCACGATGGTCCGACGGACCTGGGCCACCCCCTCTACGTACACACGACGCCTTCTGGGGAAAAACCAACGTGACACCACGGCAAATGGAACAGTTGTGGGTAGGTAATACACTGCTCCAGGCCATGGTGGAACTGTTTGCAGTGCATTTAGAGGTGGGCACCTCCTGCTGGATGGAGCATCCACAGCCTTGCGGGTGGAGGCTACAGGCAGTCAGTTCTTTCAGTTGGCACCCTCTCCGCGCACTAGAGTCGTCGCCCGCTGTAACTACCACGGACTTCGACCAATGTGAGCACGGACAGAGTTCACGTGCCCCGACACGTATACTAGCCCTTAGGATGCCAGGGCTACACACAGCACTCCTCAACACGCCTGGGCGGGGAAGGTGCTCGCACGGGAGGGGTGGACACCGGACCCTGCTACGTAGGATACGATCGGAAGTCGCAAGCTTGGCGAACGGCCCAGAAAAAGACGTATCCGACTGGGCTATGCCGATGTATCGCGGACTGCATCGCCATTACTATCAGTGCGATGTTCGACGACGAATCTGGATCACATGATGACGAGTTCCCGTGTGATATGTGCGATGAGGAAGCGACGCGCCAGGAGCTGCTACAGTTCTGGGTTGCTTGGGATCCGTACGCGGGCACAGAGAAGTCGTGGGCCCCAGATTTTGTGTCCAGAGCCCAAAAGCGCGCCCGTCCTGACCCAGAGATGGAAAGGTTCCTGCCCGTGCCTGCACCACAGGAGGCAACGACGGAACCAGTCGCTTCCCAGTCCCCACTGGCTCAGGAAGCGGAGGCCGAGGAAGAGGGAGGTCAGGCAGCCTGGTGTGAGGAGGAATATGTTGTCGCGAGGGAGTTTTTGGATGAGCAGAGCCGAGGGCCAGCACCGCTGACTACTGCCACACTGTCAGAGAGTCAACTGCAGCGTATCAGGGTGAATAGGCAAGAGGCCCGTAGACGGCGAAAGGCGAAGATAGAGGCTGAACGTGAGGCCAGGCTGCGTTTTGTTGCACCATGGACAACGGATCCAAATTTCGGATTTCACCTGTTCGACTAGTCCCAGTAAGGGGGTAGGTCGATGACAGGAGTGTTCAATATGCCTCAGTCTCCCCCTCCCCCCTCCTTTACCTTCCCTTCTCACCCTGCTCCTCTCATGCGTGTTGTGAGTCGCAGTCACGGGGTAGCAGAGTTGGGTTGCAGCATTGCATGCCCTTTCTTGCACATAGCAGTGATGGGGTAGAAGGGTGGGCGGTTGCTTTGCCTCATGATGTCATATGCTTGACCCCACGAGCTGGCAGCGGGCCGAGAGTACGAATAGCGTGCCCCGCCATGCTGAGCTGGAGATGTGGTGTCCGCAGAGGACAAGCGGAGAGGCGAACGCCACGCCGCCCGTCAGTGCATATTATTTCCCGAGGGGGTAGACCCGTAGAGCCCATACGGGTGCCCACGACGGCTTAAATGCGACGGAGCGTGTATCCCCTCGGGTCCATGGGGTATCACTTTCATGTATTCCCCTTCCGCCTCCACCTCCGCACCCTTCCACGCGCGCGGCGAGCGGCAGAGAAGGGGTAGCAGGGTCGGGTTGCTGCAGTGTAAGGGGTAGAAGGGGAGGGTTGCTGCCTCTTGCTGTCGCTACTTACTCCGCCCGTTTGGGGTCGGAGCCTGGTCGTGCCTTAGCGACACACGGCGCCAACCTGTCATACCTAGTGGGAGGGATTGGTCGGGGGGAGGACTTCTGGGGTGGATGGGCCGTGAACATGTACTCTCCTTGGTGCCCGTGCTTTAATGCTTTCGAATGCTCGTTTGTATGAAGCCAGCTGAGTGCCGTCATTATCTGACCGCTGTCGGTGGCGAATCAGGTCGCAATTCAAATTCCTCCTCCCTCATCCCTCCTCCCTCCTCCTCCTCCTCCTCCTCCTCCTCCTCCT
>CAUYUJ010015214.1:80119-90119 GCA_963575745.1 Prorocentrum cordatum
CCGTCTGGGCATTCCCCTCATTCTCCTCGCTGCTGGCGCTGCTGCTGCTGCTGCTCAACTCATCATCTCCCCCTCATCCTCCTTCTCCTCCTCCCCCTCTTCCTCCAAAGCCCTCCCTGTCTACCTCTCTCCCTCCATCGCCCCTTGCCTCCTCCTCCTCCTCCTCCTCCTCCTCCTCCTCCACCCATCCCAAAGCAGCTTCAAGCCAACCAGACGCCACAGAAAACCACAGCATCCCTGCAAAACTGTCCCGGAACCAGGCCCCCCTCCAGACGTGCGACGGCTCAATGTTTTGTTCGAGCTAGCCCCTGGAGCTCTCGACCCGTTCCCTTGTGGACCAGCTCTTCTCTCCGAGCTGCTGCCGGCGGCCCCAGAGCCCAGAAACGGCGCGTAGACACCGAGAACGACGAATAACATCTGGCATGATGTTTCGATTCGCAGGTCTGGGCCCCTGGGAAGCCCCCAGAGCTCCACAAGTCCACAGAAGCCCGTGGAGGCCCATGCGCCGTCGCCGCCGCCGCCGACGCCACCGAGGTCGCCGCCGCCATCGCCGCCGCCGCCGTCATTCGGGTGGTCTAGGGCGACGGGATCTATACATATCCACCGCCCAGGCCTGGCCCTTCCTGGGCCGATGAGCGATGTGTACGCCGTCCTGGCTTGGCCAGGGATGCATGTACACCGCTCCTGGGCCCAGCATGGGCCAGGCCTCGGGCAGTGGATACGAACAGACTTCGCTCCGCTAGGGTGAAGCGAAAAAGGGTGGACAGCCCAGGGGATGGGCTTTACACGTGTGCGCCGGGGAGCCTCGTCAGACGGATGGGCGATCGGAGCCCTTGAACACCTGCAATGCCCACACCGCTGGCAGTCTACTCGTGGTGCAGTCCGCTTTCGTCATCCGTCGTCACCGCCGTCGCCGCCGCTGCCAGCCGCCGCCGCCGCCGCCACCTACGTCACCGCCGCCATCGCCGCTGTCCTTGCCGCCGCCGCCGCCGCTGACGCCACCGCCGCTGCCGTCGCTGTCGCTGTCCGCTGACGCCGTCGCTGGCGCCGCCGACGCCGACATCGCCGCCGCCGCCGACGCTGCCGCCGTCCGGGGGAACTAGCTCGGGAGGGAAGAGGCATCGACCTGGAATCGGCGATACGTCGCCGATGAATAGATCGGCGACAGGCCCCCGATAGCGAAACCGCACGCCCCTCCCTGGGCGGGGTGGACTATCGGGTCCCTATCGGCGATGAATGGGCGAGTGGGGGTCGATACGTCCCCCCCTGAGCCTATCCCTCCCATAACGCTGCCCCTGACGTGCGCTGTCGCCGCCGCCACTGTCGCCGCCGCCGCTGTCCTCGCTGCCGCCGCCGCTGTCGCCGCCTTCGCCGGCGGGGCGGAGGCGGAGGCGGAGGAGGGGGAGGGAGAGGGGAAGGGGGAGGGGGAGGGCGAAGCAAGGCACGCAGCTCGACTCGGATGTCGCAGCCGCGACATCGGCTTTGCTCGGCACGCACCTTTCAGACGTCAGTAAGGCGCTGCTCTTCATGCCGCTGAAGCTCAGGGGCGCGGGCTTCCAGAGCGCAGAGCAGCGGGCCGGCGCTGCCTGGGTGGCATCCTGGGCCGCGGCGGAGGTTGCCGTGCGAGCCGACGAGGGCGTGCCGACCGAGGCCGCCGCCCGGGCAGCGATACCTCGACTCACTGCAGCGCTGGCGACACCAAGGGCCCGCCGTGGCGCCGCTGACGCGGCGGCTTACGCAAGCACCCAGAAAGAGGTGCTCCAGCCAACGTCTCGGCGGGTTCGCCGCGACCTGCTGCGACGCTTGGCGGCCCAGCGCGACAACGACGGAGCAGCCCTGGTCCGCAACGCCGGCGGAGCGGGCGGCGCCTGGCTTTGGCACCCGCGCAGGCAGGAACACCTGCTCGGCGACGACGGTTTCGTCATCCGCCCTCGGTGCCGCCCCCTGGTCGAAGACCCTGCGCGCGAGCGGCGGAGAGCCGTGCGCGCACCCAGCGACGACCACGGGTGCGCTGTGCGGCTGCGTGCCCCGGAGGCGCCATGGCGTCCCTGCCGCGTGCTGCCGCACGGGCTCCCGAGCTCGCACGCCGCCACAACTGGTGCCGGGACGTCCTCGCAGCGAGGCTAGAAGAGGTCGGCGACGGAGGCCCCGTGCTGACAGAGCAGCACGTCCCAGGGCGGGACCGGATGACGCGACGGGGCATCGAACAAGCCGTCCTACGTCAGTTTGGTCACCAACTCGGGGCGCGTTGCTGCAGATGTCAGTGTCGCCTGCAGCCCCTTCCGCCGACGACGCCACGGCGCGGGCGCGGGCTCGGGCCGACGGGGCAGCAGCGCGCGAGCGGGAGCTGGAGAAGCACCCCGGGGCCCAGGCCTGGCCGCCACCGCCCTGAAGCTGTCGGCCGGACGGGCCAGGAGCTCTGGGCCCAAACATGCGACGTCCTGACTTTTTCAGGACGGCGTGCCCGGAAGTCCCCAGCCCTTCCCCGGGACCGGTTTCTCGCCCTGAGTCGTTCTTTGACGGTCCCGAGGCTTGGCGAGGGCCCCACGGGGGCGAGAATGGCCCCGAACCTCCAGTCCTGATTTTTGCTGCGACGCGATCATGTCTGGGTGGGCCTTCCTGCGCGCGCAGGCGCCCACGGACGACCGGCGGGCAAGCATTATGTCGGGCCTGTCCCCCTACAGGAGGATTTTCGACGAAAAATGAAAAATACCCCAAAGAGGTATAACAAAAAAAAAATACTCCAAAAACAGTCCCCACACTATTTTTGGACTATTTTTTGACTATTGGGGGTATTCTTTATTTCTCGTCGAAAATCCCCCTGTAGGGGGACAGGCCCGACACAAGGCAAGCAGCCTGGCGGACGCCCGCCAGCGACTGGCCGCACTGCGCTGCAGCGCGGCGCGGGCAGCGCGGGGGCGCGCCGCCGCGGCTGGGCGCGCCGCGCCGCCCTGCCCGGCCCTGGCGGCTGGCGCACCGCGGCGCCGACGCCACCGCTACAGTCCAGATGCCTGCGCCGGGCCAGCCTGCGCTCGGCGCCGACGCCCGCACGGGCGACGGCCGAGCGCGGCCCCGGCGCGGCCGCGCGCCGCGCGGGCGGGAGCGGCGGGGCCGACGGCGGGCGGCAGCCGGCGGCGCTGCGGCGGGCGGCGGCGAGGCCGGGCTGCGGGCGCCGAGGCTGCTCGGCGCAGCGGCGCCGCCGGGCGCAGACGGCAAGCGGGGGCGCCGCGCCGCCGCGCGCCGTTGCTGGAGCCGCCGCTGCTGGTCGGCGGCACGCTCCGGGGCAAGCCTCTCCAGAAGCCCCGGCTGGCGCAACCCCTCCCCTTCTGCGGCGGCCGTTGTTTGGATGCTCGGCACGTCAGCTGGGCGCCAGGCAGCAGCTGTTCCAGGGAGGCTGGTGTGTGGCACTGGGGGCTTGCGCAAGCACCTATCCAAAGAGTTCTGGGACCGCCCGTCGCCAGGGAGGGGAAGAGGAGGGGAGGGGGAGGGAGAGGAGGAGACAGGTTGCTATCTGGTACAGATCCCGTTTGGCGGCCCTTGCCTGGTGGCTTAGGCTGCTGAGGACTGGTACGCTCACGGCGGGCACCGTTCGGGGCCATGGCACGCGCGCGTGTACTGAAGGCGAATGCGACGCCAATCTGTCACGGCCTGGGATGGGCCGTGTCCAGTTTCGCGAGGTAAGAACGGATGCGTGGCGCTTGGCGTCTGGGCTCGCTCTGAGCAAAGCTCCCGAGATGAAGCTGAAGACGGGAGGAAAGGACGGGGAGGAGGAGCTGCCAACCCCCCCTGGCGCGTCTCCTCTCGGCACAAGCGGCGGTCGCGGCCACGCCAGCGCAGGCCAGTACCTCTGGCGGCGGGGATTCTGCGGGCACTGGGGCTCCCCAGGAGGACAGGGAGGAGGAAGAGAATCGAAGCTCGAGGATCGAAGTTCGAGGATCGAGGTTCGAGGACGATGATGATGAGGAGGAGGAGGAGGAGGAGGAGAAGGAGGAGGAGGAGGAGTGTGAACCAAAGACGCATCAACATTGTTGCAATCAACCCTCCCTCCAAGTTCCCACTGCATAAGTCCCCGAAAGAATGTATGTCATTGCGGGAAGTGGCAGAGAGACTGATCTTTTCTCCTGGGGGGGGTAACGCGTGTTACGTGGGGAGATGGGGGGAGGTGACTGTAACTGCGGCCACCGCGACGAGTGCTAGTACCAATACGAGTACTAGTACTAGCAGGAGCACGAGTAATACCAGTAGTACCAGCAGTACTACTAGTACTGGTAGTACTGGCAGTACTTGTAGCACTAGTAGTACTACAGGTACTAGTAGTACTACCAGTACTAGTAACTCTAGTCGTACTGGTAATACTGGTAATACTAGTAGTGCGAGTAGTGCTCACATTACTCGTTATCGGACGTCTGTCTTCAAATCTGATTTGAAGACAGACGTCTGAGAATCCTTCAATCGTGCTACAACTCCATTCTTGGGACTTCAACGACGCGGATCAATGGACTGTTGCGTCCTGACAGTACTAAACAACGCCAGGGCACCATTCCTGGGACTTCAACAATGCGATGACTGTTGCGCCCTGATATGAGTAAACCGTGCACGACCACAATTCATGGGACTCTGGCGTTAGGAACCCTCAAAACTGCTGCTAACACTTAAAATCCGCCGACCCTGTCGGCGTGTGGAATGCGTTGTTCGTCGTGGTCGTTGTCCTCGTACGTACTCGTCGTCTTCTTTTGTGGGTCCGTCGCCGCTCCCTTTTTCCTGGGCCCTCGTCCTCAAGCGCGCCAGCCAAAGCGAAACGAAGCAACTCAGCCAAAGCGAAATCAACAACGTTGTCACTGGGTCGAAGAGAAGCCCCTTCCCTTTGATCCCTTCCCCGCCGGGGGTGGGGGAGGGTCCCGGGGGGGGTCCCGTGGGGGTGACTTTTAAGACTATGTGACGCGCGCTGCTTTCTCGCGCCGCGGCTGTTTTGTTCGTTGGTGTTCCCTCTTATTGTTATTGTTTGGCCCTTGTTATTGTTCTTATCATGTTACCGGGTGTTCGTTCTCTCTCTCTCTCTATGTATATATATACATATATATATGTATCTCCCTTTGTCCCTCTCTCTGTCTCTTTATTTATTTCTCTCTCTCTCTCTTTCTCTCTCTCTCTCTCTCTCTCTCTCTCTCTCTATATATATATATATATATATATATATCACGCCGAGTTCAATCGGAACCCCCGTACATCGGACATCAGCACGTTCGTCAACATCTGCTCCAGCATCGACGCCGCCATCTATACCATCATCTACAGCATCATCATCATCAGCAGCAGCATCATCATAGGTTGTTGGGCGTTCTATTGTTGTTCCTGTTGTACCCATTGCTATTGCATCATTGCTGTTGCTTCTTGTTGCAGGGATGGCAATGAGGAAGGATAATGAGCGATGTCGCCGGCTGAGGACCAGCCATCTTGAGGAAGTGGAAGAGGGGGGGGAGGAACATCACTCGCTCTCTCTCCCTCTCTCTCTCTCTCTCTATCCATCCACATGTGACGCGAGCCGCGGCGGTCAGAGATTGAGCAAAGGAGAGGATGGGGTCTGAGGCCATTGAATGAATGATTGGATGGATGGGTGAATGAATGAATGGATGGAAAATCACATTATCTCTCGCCCGCCCATGGGTTGGACACCTGGTGCGCCCTATGTCCAACCCATGGGCGGGGCCCCGCGACTAGCCCGCACCCAAGTGCCCAAACGAATCACATCATCTCTCTCCCGCCCATGCGTCGGGCAAGCGGGGGCTGCGTCTCTAAAGCGAATCGCATAATCTCGCTCCCGCCCATGGGTTCGACACGCTGCGCACCCCATGTCCAACCCATGGGCGGTGGCCCGAAGCCAGCCCGCCCTCGGATGCCAACGCGAAACATAGATTATTTCTCCCGCCCATGGGTTGGGCACGTGGTGACTCTGTGTCCAACCCATGGGTTGGACGCGGCCCGCGAGCTGGGCGCGCTCGCATACATGCGCGGGAGGATGCAGTGAATCGAGTACGCCCAGGGCAGAGCGGATAACATGAAACGAGATCTCAAAGGACGCATGCATGTCAATCGCATTGAGTTGCATTGCAGTCGCATTGCATTGGAATCGCATTGCATCGCATTGTAATCACATTGAATTTCAATCTCCCTCCTCCTCCCTCCTCCCTCCTCCTCCCTGCCTCCCTCCTCCTCCATGCCTCCTTTCACTCCCTGCCCCCTCTTCAGAAAGACAAAGAAAGAGAAAGAGAGAGAAAGAGAGAAAACAAAAAAAAGGAGGAGGAGGAGGACCTTCCCGTCGCGCAAGGATTTTGGGTTTTTGGTAGAGTCACAAGGAATATTGATTTCCTATTTGATTCTATTGTTTTTCCAATGACAATCATAGGCTTCCTTGTCTTAGGGCCACGAAACCTGTGACACTACCAAAAAACACACACACACACACACACACACAAAACACTAATAAACAACAAAATGTGATACTACCAAACAAAATCAAAGATTTTCGGACCTCGCACTCGTGGCGGGTCCTCCTGGGGTCCGGAGCCGGGGTGGGCGGGGGTCGAAAACCTTTGATTTTATTTGTTTTCCAATGACAATCACAAGTTTCCTTATCTTAGGGCCACGAAACCTGTGACACTACCAACCCCCCCCCCCCCAAAAAAAAAAAACTTGTGACACTACCCAAAAAAACAAAAAACAAAGGTTTTCGGACCTCGCACTCCTGGCGGGCCCTCCTGGAGTCTGGAGTCGGCCCTCCTTTGATTTTTGGTTTTCTTTGGTAGTGTCACAAGTTTGTTTTTTGTTTTTTTGTTTTTTGGGTAGTGTCACAGGTTTCGTGGCTCCAAGACGCGTTTCCATTGTTTTTAACAGGTTTCGGCAATCGCACTTCTGGGAGGCCCTCCCGCCCACCCAGGCCCCAGACCATCAGAATCCCGAAAACCTTTATATGTTTGGTTTTCTTGGTAGTGTCACAAGTTGTTCTAATTTGTTTTTGTTTTTTTGTTTTTTGGGGTAGTGTCACAGGTTTCGTGGCTCCAAGACGCGTTTCCATTGTTTTTTTTAATAGGTTTCGGCAATCACACTCCTGGGAGGCCCTCCCGCCCACCCAGGCCCCAGACAATAGGGGGACCAAGAGGAAAAGAGACAATAGGGAAACCAAGAGTCCACAAGACAATATGGGGGAACCAAGAGGGCAAAAGACAATGGGGAAACGAAGAGGACAATAGACACTGGGGAAACCAAGAGGACAAGAGACAATAGGGAAACCGAGAGGACAACAGCTACACCAGCATCATCGTTAACGTCTGCATCAGCATACACATATACAAGTACATCAACACGTATATGAAAAACACAACGCTGATCTACGCATGCACCGAAGACACATCACGTCACATAGTCTTAAAAGTCACCCTTACGGGGGGCCCGGGGGGGGGCCCGGGTCAAAATAGCATCCCCCGTTTGCGGCTTTTACAGAGGGGCCGTCTGTAGATGCACTGGAGGAGGGGGGTCGCCACGACGGATCTGCAAGAGGGCCCCGAGATGGCCCAAGCCCCACAAGACAGCCCAAGAACGCCTAAGGACGGCCAAAGGGGGCCCTCAGACGGGTCAAAAGAGCCCCACAAGGACTCTCAAAAAGGCCCGGAGAGGCCATATTCATGGATTTTCGGAAAGGTTTTGTCCCCGCCCTCTCCCTCGCATTTCCGTCGAGAGCCGAGGCCTCTAGAATTGATTGCTCCTGCTCGCTTCCTCTCGCTGCTCCCCCACTCATCCTCGTCCTTGTCCTCCTTGTCCTCCTTGTCCTCCTCCTCCTCATCCTCCTCCTCCTCCTCCTCCTCCTCCTCCTCCTCCTCCTCCTCTTCCTCCGCATTCCTCTCGCTGCTGCCCCACTCGTCCTCCTCTCCTCCTCCTCCTCCTCCTCCTCCTCCTCCTCCTCCTCCTCCTGCTCCTCATCCTCATCATTCCCCCCCCGTCCTCCTCCTCCCTCATCCGCCTCCTCCACCCTTCCTCTTCCCCCCCACCCCTCCTCGTCCTCCTCCTCCTCCTCCTCCTCCTCCGCCGCCTCCTACCCCCCCACCCGCTCGTTTTCATCTTCGTCGTCTTCAGGGTCGGCGGCACCGGCCGTAAGGCCTTCGCAATATTTGCGAGCGGCGCTAAGACGAGATCCGCATATTCAAAATAATTGAAACTGCTGCAAACGTTTGAGAAAAATATGTGCAGCGCTGAAACGAGAGCCACAATTTCAAAGCCACCCACCCTCCATCCGTGAAACTGTTCCATCCAAAGTTTAAGCACGAACGTGCGCTGCGCTAAGGCGAGAGCAAAAAAAATGAAACCGACCCGCAATCCATACAAGCAACTGTTGCGAACGTCTACAACGAATATGCTCTGTTCTAAGGCGAGGCCACATTTTGAAAAGAGCCAGCCCTTCATCCGTGAAACTGCTGCGAAATTGTACAGACGAATGCGCGCGGCGCTTAAAAAAAGACATATGTTGGAAATAACCCGCCCTCGGCTCGTGAAACTGCTGGACATTCAATGCTCCAGGACCATAAACGGCGAGGAACTCTCAGGCGAAACGCCTGGCCCGCTCCACCAACACGTCTGGGGGTGCGACAGGGAGGAGTTAGTTGCAAGAAAGATATAAAGGAAGGAAGGGCGAAGGGGAAAGAGCATGAAGGGGGGGATGAGGAGAATCGAGGTTCGAGGATCGAGCATCGAGTATAGAAATTGTTGGACGTTTCTCTTCCTTATTGGGGCCTCTGGGGGCATCCGAACACCTCCGGAGGCCTCCAGGGAACTCGGAAGACCTCTGGGGACACCCAGGGAAGGGATGAGGAAGAGGGGGGAAGAGGAGGAAAGGAGTCCCATCTCACCCTCCTCCTCGGCGGCCCCTTTCCAAAAATGTGGCTCTCGCTTTAGCGCCGCGCACATTTGTCTTCAGAGTTCACCACAGCTTCAAGGATTCTCATGGTTAACGTCCGAGAAATTTTGCTTTGGGACGATGATGTCAGAATATCAGGGCACGACAGTCACGTTGACTCGCGGTGCTGACCTCCCAGGAACGGTGCTCTGGCACGGTTCAGGATCGTCAAGAAGCGCAAGTCCCAGGAATAGTGTTTTGGCACAGTTCTAGATTTTCAAACGTCTGTCTTCCAACGGGGCTCTTCCCTCGGTGATACTCAGAGAACTTGGAGGGAGGCTTCATTACACTATCGTTGACAAGTCTTAGGTTTATGCTGATCCTCCTCCTCCTCCTCCTCCTCCTCCTCCTCCTCCTCCTCCTCCTCCCCTCCTAATCCCCCTCATCCCTCATCCGCCTTCCTCTCTCCTCCCTCCAGCCTCTTCCCTCCCACTTCCCTCCTGCTGCTCCTCCTACCTCCTAAATCCTGAATCCTCTCCTCTCCAACCTCTCTCATTCCGCCTCCGTCCTCCCTCCCCTCTCCGAGTGGGCCATATACACCAGGCTCTGGCCCGGCGGGCCTGTGGGAACCTGGTGGTGGTGTGCATGCTGCCTCTCCCAGATTCTCCCGGAGGTCTCCGGAGGTCTCCCGAAACCTCCAGGGGGCCCGACGAGGCCCAGGAAAGGCGAGAGGGCGGGATGCGCATGCTTTCCTGGTGCCGATCGTGCCCTCACCGCGCTGGGCGGCGAGGGCCTCGACATGGCCGCGGCGCCAAAGACTCTTCACCGGCAAACTCGACTGACACCTGCTTGGGTCACATGACCTCGCGGATGATGATGAGGAGGAGGATAGGGGGAGGGGGGAGGGAGGAGGAAGGAAGGAGGAGGAGGAGGAGGAGGAGGAGGAGGAGGAGGAGGAGGAGGAGGGAGTCGCACCTAGCGATGCGCGACACGCGGTCATCTCCCCGCCCTGGCGAAGCCACCCTGGAAAAGGGCAGCTCTCCAGCCTGGGCCGCGACGCGCGAAGTGTGACTGTCTTCGTGCCCCCGCAGATGACCTGGGCAACGCGCACACCCA
>CAUYUJ010015214.1:92619-117619 GCA_963575745.1 Prorocentrum cordatum
CCCTACCCGTCGACGCAAAAAAACTGCTGACCTTAGGTCGGGCGTGTCCCCCTACTACAGGCGGACCTTGCGCGAAAAATGAGAAACACCAAAAAAGTGCCCAAAGAATAACAAACACAAATGTCAAAAAATCATCCCCAGCGCATGTCTTGACTGTTTGGGAATATCCTCCTCCTGTAGAGGGACATGCCCGACCTAATGCTAACCTTATGTCGGGCGTGTCCCCCTACAGGGGGATTGTCGACGAAAAATTTAAAATTCCCCAAAAATACCCCCAAAAAAAACCAAAAGATGCTCAAACAATAGTCCTCAGATTATTGTTGGACTACTTTTTGACTATTTTGGGGGGTATTCTTATGTTTTCGTCGAAAATCCCCCTGTCGAGGGACAGGCCCGACTTAATGCTAACCCCTCCGAGCCGTGCCTTTGAAGCACTGCTCGGAGGGGTTAGCATTAAAAACGAACGCAAGTCTCAAAAAATCATCCCCAGCGCATGTCTGGACTCTTTGGGGATGTTCTCCTCCTGCAGAGGGACATGCCCGACCTAATGCTAACCTTATGTCGGGCGTGTCCCCCTACAGGAGGATTTTCGACGAAAAATAAAAAGTGCCCCACAAATACCCCAAAAAGGCCAAAAGATAGTCCCCAGAATATGTTTGGACTATCTTTTGACTATTGTGGGGGTATTTTTATTTTTTCGTCGAAAATTCCCCTGTCGAGGGACAGGCCCGACTTAATGCTAACCCCTCCGAGCCGTGCCTTTGAAGCACTGCTCGGAGGGGTTAGCATTAAAAACGAACGCAAGTCTCAAAAAATCATCCCCAGCGCATGTCTGGACTCTTTGGGGATGTTCTCCTCCTGCAGGACCTAATGCTAACCTTATGTCGGGCGTGTCCCCCTACAGGGGGATTTTCGACGAGAAATAAAAAAAAAACAAAAATGCCCCAAAAAGGCCAAAAGATACTCACAAAATAGTCCCCTGAATATTTTTGGACTATGTTTTGACTCTTTTGGGGGGTATCTTTATTTTTTCGTCGAAAATCCCCCTGTCGAGGGACAGGCCCGACTTAATGCTAACCCCTCCGAGCCGTGCTTTTGAAGCACGGCCCCCGCGGCCCGGGCCTGGCGGCGCCGAGCGCCCCCCACAAGGGGGCGGCCCTGCGGCCTGGGCCTAGAGGCGCCGAGCGCCTCCCGCGCTCTGTGCGCCCCGCTGCGGGGCCACGCGGTGCCCCCTTTGGGGAACCGGAAACATGTTTGTTTGTTGTCGTTTTCTATGTATTCTGTTATTTTTTATATATAAATATTAAAAAATGTAAATACATATGTTTTACAAAAAAAAAAAAAAAAAAAAAAAAAAAAAAAAAAAAAAAAAAAAAAAAAAAAAAAAAAAAAAAAAAAAAAAAAAACGATCGCGTCCTTCAAAAAAACAGGGCGGGAGGTTTTGGGCTATCTTCGGCCCCGGGGGGCCCCCGCCAGGCATCGGGAGCGTCAAAGCACGACTCGGGAGGAAAAACCGGTGCGGCCGGGTCGCCACCACTACACTAGTTGTCTCCACCTTCCCCCAATGTTTCAAAAACTGCATTTAAAAATGTCCTGGGATACATCGTAAGACGAACACCCAACACTTCCCGGACAGAATCAAGGACGTCCCAGAAAGCGCCAAGTCTTTTACACACCGAAAGCCACGCGCCGAACGTTGCACACAGAAATGCGAGATTGCCACGGCAGCGGTCCTGGGCCGAGAAGAGAAGGGGGAACAAGAGGAGGGGGAGGAACGACCGCCGATGGGAGGGTGCCAGAGTGTGCCGTTCCTGCCACTCCAATCCTCTCCTCCGTCCTCAGGCACACTTCTCCAAAACACTCCAAAATGTGTAAGCACCCTGATACTCACAACTGCAATAAAAGAGGCGGTTCCTGGTTGTCTCGTCCCCCCTCCGAGGTTCTTCTGATGGTTGTTCTGCTATGGCTATCCTCCCTCTTACAACTTCTACTAGGAGCTTTGCTGCTCTGAGTGTTTGTTTGTTTTCCTGTCCCGCGACTTCGCCAACTCTTCCGCGATACCCATGCTCCCCCAGACGTCGGCCCGAAACCAGCGGCAGGGGGTAATCAGGGAAGGGCGCGGAGAAGCGGAATGAAGCTGGGAGGGCTCGGGAGGAGTGCGGAGGAGGACGGAGCAGCACACTCCAGCGTCCGCCCCCTGCTGTCCTTTCTTCCTCTTCCCTCCTGGTACAGCAGACGCATACGATAATGTATGTATGTATATATCCGCCGATCCGGCGTGTGAGTTACAAGGAGTCTCAGCTACAGCCTCGAGGCTGAGCCTCAGCCTCCGGGGGGGGGGGCCAGGGTGGCTCTGCCGGGGAAGGGGGGGTGGGGGGGGGGGAGGGGGGCGAGTTTCCGGCGGATACGTTTTTTGACACCCCTCACAAGGATCGTGGCCTCCGAGGGGGGTCCGAACTCGAGTGCCACCCCTCCCGCACCAAGAGGCTCCGAAGAAGCCTACAAGAGGCCCCAAGGGGCCCAGAAGAGGCCCCCAAGAAGCCCCAAGAGACTCCCAAGAGACCCCCAAGAGGCCCCCAAGTGGCCCCAAGAGGCCCACGAGGCCCCCAAGAAGCCCCAAGAGGCCTCCAAGAGGCCCCCAGAGGTCCCGGCCAACCACGATATCCCTACCAGCGTCCATGAGGCCTCTGACCCACCACCCACGCACGGTGGTGGGATAGGCCGACGGCCACTGGATCCGCCGCCCCCTGTGGTCTTGCCACAGGGGTGCACGGCGTGCTGGATGTTTCAGGTTTTGGTTTTGGTTCTTTTTCTAAAAGAACTCCCCAGTGGGCTTCGGCCCGTCCCGCCGGCCACCCGCAAGTTTCCGAAAATCCATCTGTCAATGCCTTTGTTGCCCCAACTTGGCCCAAGATGGCCTCCAAGACGGCCAAGATGGCCCAAGATGGCCTCCAAGATGCTTCCAAGACGGCCAAGATGGCCTCCAAGACGGGTAAGATGGCTCCAAGATGCACCCAAGACGGCCCAAGATGGCCTCAAGATGGTCTAAGACGGCCCAAAAGGCCCGCAAAAGGCCTCCAAGACGGCCCAAGAGCCCTCCAAGACGCCCTCCAGGAAGGCCCGAATAGGTTAAAATCATTGATTTTCCTTAGGTTTTTGAAGGATTTTGGCATGTTCTTCTTTTCAGCTCTCCGACGGCCCAAGACGGCCCAAGAGGTCCCCAACATCGCCCCAACAGCACCCAAGAGGCCTCCAAGATGGCCCCATGACGGCCCAAGAGGCCCCCAAGAAGGCCCCAAGAGGGCCTCAAGACGGCCCAAGAGGCCTCCAAGACGCCCAAGATGGCCTCCAAGACGGCCAAGATGGCCCAAGATGGCCTCCAAGATGCCTCCAAGACGGCCAAGATGGCCTCCAAGACGGGTAAGATGGCTCCAAGATGCACCCAAGACGGTCCAAGATGGCCTCAAGATGGTCTAAGACGGCCCAAAAGGCCGGCAAAAGGCCTCCAAGACGGCCCAAGAGCCCTCCCCCTGTGGTCTTGCCACAGGGGTGCACGGCGTGCTGGATGTTTCAGGTTTTGGTTTTGGTTCTTTTTCTAAAAGAACTCCCCAGTGGGCTTCGGCCCGTCCCGCCGGCCACCCGCAAGTTTCCGAAAATCCATCTGTCAGGTTTTGGTTTTGGTTCTTTTTCTAAAAGAACTCCCCAGTGGGCTTCGGCCCGTCCCGCCGGCCACCCGCAAGTTTCCGAAAATCCATCTGTCAATGCCTTTGTTGCCCCAACTTGGCCCAAGATGGCCTCCAAGACGGCCAAGATGGCCCAAGATGGCCTCCAAGATGCTTCCAAGACGGCCACGATGGCCTCCAAGACGGGTAAGATGGCTCCAAGATGCACCCAAGACGGCCCAAGATGGCCTCAAGATGGTCTAAGACGGCCCAAAAGGCCCGCAAAAGGCCTCCAAGACGGCCCAAGAGCCCTCCAAGACGCCCTCCAGGAAGGCCCGAATAGGTTAAAATCATTGATTTTCCTTAGGTTTTTCAAGGATTTTGGCATGTTCTTCTTTTCAGCTCTCCGACGGCCCAAGACGGCCCAAGAGGTCCCCAACATCGCCCCAACAGCACCCAAGAGGCCTCCAAGATGGCCCCATGACGGCCCAAGAGGCCCCCAAGAAGGCCCCAAGAGGGCCTCAAGACGGCCCAAGAGGCCTCCAAGACGCCCAAGATGGCCTCCAAGACGGCCAAGATGGCCCAAGATGGCCTCCAAGATGCCTCCAAGACGGCCAAGATGGCCTCCAAGACGGGTAAGATGGCTCCAATATGCACCCAAGACGGTCCAAGATGGCCTCAAGATGGTCTAAGACGGCCCAAAAGGCCGGCAAAAGGCCTCCAAGACGGCCCAAGAGCCCTCCAAGACGCCCTCCAGGAAGGCCCGAATAGGTTAAAATCATTGATTTTCCTTAGGTTTTTCAAGGATTTTGGCATGTTCTTCTTTTCAGCTCTCCGACGGCCCCAGACGGCCCATGAGGTCCCCAACATCGCCCCAACAGCACCCAAGAGGCCTCCAAGATGGCCCCATGACGGCCCAAGAGGCCCCCAAGAAGGCCCCAAGAGGGCCTCAAGACGGCCCAAGAGGCCTCCAAGACGCCCAAGATGGCCTCCAAGACGGCCAAGATGGCCCAAGATGGCCTCCAGATGGCCAAGATGACCTTCAAGGTGCCCACGTGTTCCCCGAAGGCTTTCCAAACCGATTCGGGGAACACATGGTCCGATAGCTTGGCAGGCCTGGCCTCAACGTTCGGCCACATAGGCGCTTCCAAAAAGGCAGGGGGCGGCGGTGATTCGCCGTAGGCGTCTTCGATAAATGCGGAATGAAAGGGGGAAGGAAGGGAAAAGAGAGGAGGGACGAGGGCGAAGGAGGATCACATCAGTCGGAGCGCCCCGGATCGGCGGCACTGGCCGAAGGCCACTACAATATATATATATATATATATATATATATATATATACGAAGTATTGCACCAACTATATGAAGGAGGGAGCCTTTGTCTTCGAATTTTGAACTTCCTGGGCCACCAGGCATCGACGGGCCCCCAAAGACATCGGGAGATAAACTGCTTCCGTGGGGCATCTGCTGGGAGGCCCGCTTCTTGTTTCACGCTCGGCTCGCTGCGCTGTCGGTCTTGTCAGTTTTCCTGTGAGTGCTCCATAAGGATAAACAGCACGCAGAGTGAAGCTGCTCTTTGCAAGTTCAACTTCCTCCTCCTCCTCCTCCTCCTCATCATCATCATCATCGTCATCATCATTACCATGACCAGAATCATCATCACCATCATCAACATCATCATCGTCGTCATCATCGTCATCATCAGCAGCAGCATCAGCATCATCAACCTCCTTACCTCTATCATCATCATCATCATAATCAGCAGCAGCAGCATCATAATCATCAGCAACATCATCATCATCAGCAGCAGCAACATCATCATCATCATCATCATCATCATCATCATCGTCATCATCGTCATCATCGTCATCAGCATCATCGTCGCGGTCATCACCATCACCATCACCACCACCATCACCAGCATAATCAGCATCGTCGTCATGATTATGTTCATCATTATGAAACTCACCATACTCGACATCATGATCATCGTCATCACCACCATCAGCATCAGCATCATCATTGTCCGCATCATCCTCATCATCATCCTCATGATCATCAACAGCATTGCATCATCAACATCAACATCATCATCAGCATCATCATCATCGGCATCGTCATCGTCGTCGTCATCATGATCATGGTCATGCTCATCATCCATCTCACCCATCTCGTCCTCCTCGATCCGTCATCATCCCCCCTCCTCTTCATCCTTGCACTGGAATCCTTCAATAGAGGCCTCCTAGATGGGGTAAGAGTAGATGGGGTCGGAGGATCGCGCCGCATCGCCGAAGCATCGGTGGTGCTCTGGCGATGCATCGGCGACGTGGGCGATGAATCGGCGACGTCGACGTGAAGCAAATCGGGCTCCGCATCGGGCCGCATCGGAGATGCATCGGCGATGCGGCCCGATCCTCCGACCCCATCTACCCCGACCCCATCTAGGATTGGAGGCTTGGAAATGGGCACCAACACCAACACAGGGGGTTGCCTCCACCGGGGAAAGATTATCCTAGACCTCGGCGTTGGTGGGAATCTTTCGGCCACCTTGGACGCCAGAATATTGCCACCACCACCGAGATCGGAATGTCCGCACACCGCCGACATTGGTGCTGGTGTCGACCTCCAGGCCTGCGACAGGATTTGGACGCCAAAAATGGGTACGGAAAGAATGGGCACAATGCCCAACAGCAAATGTTGTCCCGAACCAACAGCGGCCGCTGCTGGTCAGGCGGCCTTCTGCCTCGAGTGGACAGAGGTCGCGGCGACACCGACAGCGAGCCCTGCTCAGAAGGAGCAGGCACTGCTGCTGGGCATTGCACCCACTCTTTCCGTACCCCTTTCGTGAAGGGGCCCTGGGACACACAAATAAATACACACAAATAAAATGACTCCCCATATTTTCCTCTATTTTCTTGGTCTCTGTCTTCCCCCCCACGTCCCACAGTTTTCCACATTTTCCTGGGACTCGACGAGTACTTGTGCCTGTGTGTTTCCTCCCCTCCTCGGGCCTGCAGACCGGAGGCCTGCACTCCGCCGCCCCCGCCCCCCCCGAGGGCCCACGCCTCTCCCGGGCAGCTCCCACCCCCCTCCGCTGGCGGCAGCCCCGAACCAACAGCGGCCGCTGCTGGGCAGGCGGCCTTCTGCCTCGAGTGGACACAGGCCGCGGCGACAACCGACAGCAAGCCCTTTTCGGAATGAACAGCAACTAATGTTGGGCATTGCACCCCCTCTTGCCGTACCCCTCTCGGGCCCGCAGACCGGAGGCCCGCACTCCACCGCCCCCGCCTCCCCCCGAGGGCCCACGCCTCTCCGCGGCAGCTCCCCCCCCCCCTCCGCTGGCGGCGGCCCCGGCGGCCCCGCGGCGCGAACCCGCGCCGCGCCGCCGGCGTGGGGCGGCGGCGGCGGCGGCGCCTGCGCGCCCCCCCGTGGGCCCCGAAGAAGGAGGAGGAGGAGGAGGAGGAGGAGGAGCGGGAGGAGGAGGAGGAGGAGGAGGAGGAGGAAGAGGGGGAGGAGGAGAAGGAGGAGGAGGAGGAGGAAGAAGAGGAGGAGGAGGAGGGGGAGGAGCATCCCGACCTCGCAAGCCTTGGAGGGGTTGGCCCATGTGCGGGCGAGGGGGGGCGAGGGGCGGGGAGTGGAGCCGGGAGCGAGGGGCGAGGAGGGGAGCGAGCGAGCGGAGGCGAGGGGGGGAGCCAGGAGCAAATGGTCGAGGGTCGAGGCTTCGGGAGAAGAGGACCGAGGCTCGAGAGAAGAGGATCGAGGGTCGAGGATCGGGGATTCGAGAGGAAGGGGATCGGGGATCGGGGATCAGGGATCGAGGATCGAGGATCGAGGATCGGGACTCGAGGCTGGAGAAGGGGAGAGCCAGGAGCAAAAGAGGAGAGCAGGACATCGAGGATCGAGGATCGAGGCATTCTGGGCCTCCAAAGGCCTCCAGGAGGAGGCATCCAGAGGCCTCCAGGATGCCTCTGGGGACGCCCGTGGAAGGGGGAGGAGCGAGGAGGATCGAGAAGCGAGGAGCGAGTTAGAGGAGGAGGAGGAGGAGGAGGAGGAGGAGGAGGAGGAGGAGGAGGAGGAGGAGGAGGAGGAGGAGGAGCGAGGAGGACCGAGAAGCGAGGAGCGAGTTGAAGGAGGAGGAGCGAGGAGGATCGAGAAGCGATGAGCGAGTAGGAGTAGGAAGAGGAGAAGGAGGAGAAGGAGGAGGAGGAGGAGGAGGAGGAGAAGCGGTGCCTACGCGTTCCCTCCTCTTCTCTCTACAGAACCTTCTCTCTCCCCCCCCATCCACAATTATTCCATATGAATACTACTCTCCTCCCTCCCCTGACGACGTCCAGAAAATGTTCGCCCCCCCTTCCGCGCATGGTTTTTCACACACAGGATTCCTGGGAGTCGGGTTTCGCTTGGGTTTCTGCAACATGTTGCTCCCGCTGAAGCGCTGGCCTCATTTTCGGGCTTCCGCTCGTTCCGAATCGCACTCCCGCTGCAGCGCTGGCCTCATTTCCGCGCTTCCGCGCGTTCCGAACCGTGCTCCCGTTCCAGCGCTGGCCTCATCTCCGCGCTGCCGCTCGTTCCGAATCGCGTTCCCGCTGCAACGCTGGCGTCGTTACTTCCAGTGCCATGCCACGGCATGCAATGCAATGCTATGTGGTGCTCCGCTGTGTGGTGCCGTGCCTTCAGCTGCAATGCTGTGATATGCAGTGCTTGACTACGCAGTGCCGCGCCATGCTATGCCATGCTACGCTTTGAGATTCAACGCCATGCTATGCCATGTTATGTTCTGCACCGCTCTGCGATGCCATTATTTGCATTGCAATGCTTTGTGATGCAATTATGTACTACGCCACGCCACGCCATGCTATGACATACTACGCTCTGCCGTGCTCTTCTACGCCCTGCTATGCCGTGCTCTACGATGCATCGCGCACACTCTCGGGATCATTGCCCTACTCGACATGCGACTGTGCGAATCGAGAGGATACCTACGCCATGGTAAGGGATGGGAGGGAGGAGTGGGACGTCAGATATGACGCGAGCGCACCTAGCTTGCCCCTCCCCCTCCCCTCCCTCCCTCCCTCCATTCCTCCCGTCCTCCCCTCCTCCGCTGGGATAAGATCCCCCAGCTGTTCCCTCCCTCATTCGCCCACCTCCTCCGCTGGAGATGCGAGCAGGTAGCGAGCTCGCGGCCCAGGCCTGCCTCTCAGCAAGGGAGGCCAGCCCCGGCGTGCCCGAGGGGGAGCGGGTAGGAGGAAGGGGAGAGGGGAGAGGGGGAGGCAAAGGAGGAAAAGGAGGAGGAGGAGGAGGAGCAGAAGCAGGAGGAAGCGGCAGGGGAGGCGGAGGCAGGGGAGAGGAAGTGGCAGGGGAGGAGGAGGAGAAGCAGGAGGAGAAGCAGGAGGAAGGGGAGGGGAAGTGGGAGGGGAGGAGGAGGACCATGATGCGCCCATCGGTCCAGTCCAAAGAGCTTCGGGGCGACTTCTGCACCAATCGGGAGTGAATCATGGGCCTCGCAGGTTCGACATGGCCGAATAAGATTATATACGGGGAGCCGTTTCAGAACTTGTGCAACGTCAAGCTGGACAATACTCTAAAAACATTCGGTAGGTACGGACGGCCATTGTCGCACAGATCTACAACCACGATTTCCAGGGCTAAACCCCGAAGCAGCTGCACCAGGTAGTCGTCTGCGAGGGAGCGAACCACAAATGAGGAGCATCCTTCGAACTTATACGAAGCTACGCGGGCGATATGTAGATACTGCAATCATGCAGGTGTGCTACGAGACACAAAAGAAATGCCTGATATATCGAAGGTGGAGGAGGAGGCATCTTTGTAGTCGGCTTCCTCGTGAGTGGGTGGTGCTGTACAATCGCATACGATCGGTAGTGATGTGTGTTTTGTTTCTGCTGTTCGTGCAGCGGTCTGTGAGACCGACTGTCAAAATACCACTGGTCGAGGCGTAATCCTTTCAACGACGAACACGCAAATGATGAACTTTCTTGTCCAGCGACGGGGTAAAAATCCCAACGGCACTGGTCAAATCCCAACATGACCGATTCAGATCCGAACGGGTTAGAAAACCGGAACGCTTCAGATGCCAACGGGGGAAAAATGCTTCCAAAGCTGTTTTTTGCACGACCATCTTTGCCGTGATTTACAAACGGTATCTACTAGTGGACCTCATTCGGTTTTTCATCGTGCGCCGTTGGGACCTGGACCATTCCACTGCCGTATCATTTGTGAATTCCAAGTACTCCAGGACGGCCCCATACATGAATCCCTCGGGAATACATGCTGAATCCCTTGGAAGTCCCTTAGCGATCCCACGGACACCATCAGGAATGCTCAGGATCCCCTCAAGAATCCCTCTGGAATCGTTCAAGAACCCTTCAGAAATTCCCCAGGAACACTCAAAAATCCCTGAGGAACCCTGAAGGCTAAGGAATCCTCCAACATCCTTCTGGAAAACTCCAGGATTCCGCAGAAATCCCTCAATAAGCCCTCACGAAATTTGGGGACGTTTCAGAAATCCTCTGGAATCCTCTGGGAAGCCAAACAGGAATATCCAGGAAGCCTTTTTGAAACATTCACACGAATCCATCGGGAATCCTTCAAGAATCCTTCACGAATCCCCCAGGAACACTCAGGAATCCCTGAGGAAACCTGAAATCGAAGTAATCCTCAAGAATCCTTCAGGAGAGCCCCAGGATTCCGCAAAGATCCCTCAATAAGCCTTCAGGAATCTCTGAGGAATTCTCAGAAACCCTCAGGAATCCTCTGCGAGGCCGAACAGGAATCTCCAGAAGCCTTAAAAACATGCACGAATCCCTCGGGAATCATTCAGGAATCCTGCAAGACTCCCGCAGGAAGCACGACTCCCCCACGACCCGTCTGGACTCCCCCAAGGGGCCTCAGGAATCCATCACGGAATCTGAAGAGAATCTTCAGGAATCCCAGAATATCGTCAAGAAGCCCCCAGGAATCCCCCAGGAACCCACCAGAATCCCTCCGGAAACCTCCGGAACCGTTCCGCAAAATCGTCAGGGATCCCCCAAAAAGCTCACGAGAAATCCCACAGAAGTTCCTCACGAAGCCGAGGCGGCGCCCAGAAGGCGCCTTCTACGAGGCGCGTGTGAAGCGCTGGAACCGCTTGACAACTGAAATCCGACACCGTGCCGTGGAGCACGCAGTGGGCGTGTCGTCAGGTTCTTTGCCCGATCCCTCAAAGATCGGGCAAAGAACCTGACGACACGCATCTTCTGAGCCACGCAGGAACAGTCCTCAGTCCTCAGGACTGAAGACTGAGGACTGATCCTGACATCCGTTGAGCATCAGTCCTCAGTCCTGAGGAATGTTGTAAGAGTCCGGATTCCATTTTTTCCTGCAGTTCGGCGCAGGCCTCCTGGGTTGAGGGAAGTGGTGTGCGCGACTTGTCCAAGGCCAAGAGGGCCCCGAGACGGGCCAAGAGAGCCCCAAACGGCCTTCAAGACAGCCCAAATGGGCCCCGAGACGCCCAAAGATCGGCCCAAGACGCCCGAGATGGTCCCCAGACGGCCCGAAAGGCCGCCAAGACGCCCCAAAAGCCCTCCAAGAGGCCTCCCTCGAGGGACCCAAGATGCCAAAATCATTGCTTTGCAACGTTTTCTAATACATGTTTGGATTTCTCGCTGTTGCGATTCCCAATGTTCCCAGACAGCCGTAGAAGCCCCCAAGACCGCCACATGACGGCGCAAGAGGCCCCCAAGAGGGCCCCAGAACAGCCCAAACGGGCCCCAAAAAGGCCCAAGGGGCACCCAAAACGGCCCAATAGGACCCCGAGACGGCCCCAAAAGGGGCCCAAGAGAGGGAACAAAAACAAGAAATTTAGCCTTCCGCCCCAAAAGGCCCCCAGGAGGCTCAAAGAGTCACCCAGGAAGCCCTAAGAAACCCCCAAGAGGCCCCCAAGAAGCCCAAAAAGGCCCCCCAAGAGGCCCCAAGAGTCCCCAAAACGGCTTCCAAGAAGCCCCCAACCTGCATCCCCGAGGCCCCCGAAGGGCCTCCCACGAGATCCCCACGTACATCCAATAGACGTCATACCCACAACCCAAGCACGGTGGCGGGATGGGCCGAAGGCCATTAAATCCGCCGCCCCCTGCTTGCAGGGGTGCACGGCGTGCTGGACGTTTCAGGTTTTGGTTTTGGTTCTTTTTCTAAAAGAACTCCCCAGTGGGCTTCGGCCCGTCCCGCCGGCCACCCGCAATTTTCCCAAAATCCATCTGTCAATGCCCAAAAACGGCCGTTTCGCTCGGGACATCCTCAAAAAATCGCGAAGATGGCCCAAGATGGCCTCCAAGTCCGCCCGAGATGGTCCAAGACGGCCTCCAAAACGGCCCAAGAGAGTCCAAGACGGCCCAAGACGGCCCAAGAGGCCCCCCAGAGGCCTCCCAGACGGCCCAAGAGGCCTCCAAGAGGTCCTCCAGGAGAGTCCGAAGAGGCCAAAATCATTGATTTTCCATTGGTTTTTGAAGGATTTTGGCATTTGCGCCTTTTCGGCTCTCCGACGGCTCAAGACGGCCCAAGAAGCCCCCAAGATCGCCCAAGAGGCCCCCAAGAGAGCCCCATGATGGCCCAAGTGGCCTCCAAGATGGCCCCTAGAGGGCCCCAAGAGGGCCCAAGAGGCCTCCAACACGCCCAAGATGGCCTCCCAGACGCCCAAGATGGCCTCCAAGACGGCCCTGGAGCATTCCAAGCGGGCCCCAAGTCGGCCCATAGAGGCCCCCCAAACGGCTTCCGACGGCTTCAGACGTGCCAGGAACCCACCAAGATGGCCGAAGTTGGCTCGAAGCTGGCCCGAGACGGCCCAAAAAGCCCCAAAGATCGCCCAAAGCTTGCCCAAGAGGCCTCCAAGACGGCCAAGATGACCTTCAAGATGCCCACGTGTTCCCCGAAGGCTTTCCAAACCGATTCGGGGAACACGTGGTCCGATAGCTTGGCAGGTCTGGCCTCAACGTTCGGCCACATAGGCGCTTCCAAAAAGGCAGGGGGCGGCGGTGATTCGCCGTAGGCGTCTTCGATCCGCCGCCCCCTGTGGTCTTGCCACAGGGGTGCACGGCGTGCTGGATGTTTCAGGTTTTGGTTTTGGTTCTTTTTCTAAAAGAACTCCCCAGTGGGCTTCGGCCCGTCCCGCCGGCCACCCGCAAGTTTCCGAAAATCCATCTGTCAATGCCTTTGTTGCCCCAACTTGGCCCAAGATGGCCTCCAAGACGGCCAAGATGGCCCAAGATGGCCTCCAAGATGCTTCCAAGACGGCCAAGATGGCCTCCAAAACGGGTAAGATGGCTCCAAGATGCACCCAAGACGGCCCAAGATGGCCTCAAGATGGTCTAAGACGGCCCAAAAGGCCCGCAAAAGGCCTCCAAGACGGCCCAAGAGCCCTCCAAGACGCCCTCCAGGAAGGCCCGAATAGGTTAAAATCATTGATTTTCCTTAGGTTTTTCAAGGATTTTGGCATGTTCTTCTTTTCAGCTCTCCGACGGCCCAAGACGGCCCAAGAGGTCCCCAACATCGCCCCAACAGCACCCAAGAGGCCTCCAAGATGGCCCCATGACGGCCCAAGAGGCCCCCAAGAAGGCCCCAAGAGGGCCTCAAGACGGCCCAAGAGGCCTCCAAGACGCCCAAGATGGCCTCCAAGACGGCCAAGATGGCCCAAGATGGCCTCCAAGATGCCTCCAAGACGGCCAAGATGGCCTCCAAGACGGGTAAGATGGCTCCAAGATGCACCCAAGACGGTCCAAGATGGCCTCAAGATGGTCTCAGACGGCCCAAAAGGCCGTCAAAAGGCCTCCAAGACGGCCCAAGAGCCCTCCAAGACGCCCTCCAGGAAGGCCCGAATAGGTTAAAATTATCCCGGCAAAGCAACCTAACATCGATGTGTAGGAGCATATCTGGAAGCATTCCCCTTAAGATTCGGATGAGAATCCAGTTGTAGAATTCTGCTGTTCTCGCAGTCGTAGTCGCATTCGCGATGACAGTCGCAGTGGCAACGGCAGTCGCAGTCACAGCCTCAGCCTCAGCCTCAGCCTCAGCCTCAGCCTGCCTCAGCCTCAGCCTGCCTCAGCCTCAGCCTCAGCCTGCTTCAGCCTCAGCCTCAGTCTGCCTTCAGCCTCGGCCTCAGCCTCAGCCTGCCTCAGCCTCAGCCTGCCATCAGCCTCAGCCTCAGCCTCAGCCTGCCTCAGCATCAGCCTGCCTCAGCCTCAGCCTCAGCCTGCCTCAGCCTCAGCCTCAGCCTGCTTCAGCCTCAGCCTCAGTCTGCCTTCAGCCTCGGCCTCAGCCTCAGCCTGCCTCAGCCTCAGCCTGCATCAGCCTCAGCCTCAGCCTCAGCCTGCCTCAGCATCAGCCTGCCTCAGCCTCAGCATCAGCCTGCCTCAGCCTCAGCCTCAGCCTGCTTCAGCCTCAGCCTCAGTCTGCCTCAGCCTCGGCCTCGGCCTCAGCCTGCCTCAGCCTCAGCCTGCCTCAGCCTCAGCCTCAGCCTGCCTCAGCCTCAGCCTCAGCCTGCTTCAGCCTCAGCCTCAGTCTGCCTTCAGCCTCCGCCTCAGCCTCAGCCTGCCGCAGCCTCAGCCTGCATCAGCCTCAGCCTCAGCCTCAGCCTGCCTCAGCCTCAGCCTGCCTCAGCCTCAGCCTCAGCCTGCCTCAGCCTCAGCCTCAGCCTGCTTCAGCCTCAGCCTCAGTCTGCCTTCAGCCTCGGCCTCAGCCTCAGCCTGCCTCAGCCTCAGCCTGCATCAGCCTCAGCCTCAGCCTCAGCCTGCCTCAGCCATCAGCCTGCCTCAGCCTCAGCCTCAGCCTGCAGCCTCAGCCTCAGCCTGCTTCAGCCTCAGCCTCAGTCTGCCTTCAGCCTCGGCCTCAGCCTCAGCCTGCCTCAGCCTCAGCCTGCATCAGCCTCAGCCTCAGCCTCAGCCTGCCTCAGCATCAGCCAGCCTCAGCATCAGCCTGCCTCAGCCTCAGCCTCAGCCTGCCTCTGCCTCAGCCTCAGCCTGCTTCAGCCTCAGCCTCAATCTGCCTTCAGCCTCGGCCTCAGCCTCAGCCTGCCTCAGCCTCAGCCTGCATCAGCCTCAGCCTCAGCCTCAGCCTGCCTCAGCATCAGCCTGCCTCAGCCTCAGCCTCAGCCTCAGCCTCAGCCTCAGCCTCAGCCTGCTTCAGCCTCAGCCTCAGTCTGCCTTCAGCCTCGGCCTCAGCCTCAGCCTGCCTCAGCCTCAGCCTGCATCAGCCTCAGCCTCAGCCTCAGCCTGCCTCAGCATCAGCCTGCCTCAGCCTCAGCCTCAGCCTCAGCCTCAGCCTCAGCCTCAGCCTCAGCCTCAGCCTGCTTCAGCCAAAGCCTCAGTCTGCCTTGAGCCTTGGCCTCAGCCTCAGCCTCAGCCTGCCTCAGCCTCAGCCTGCATCAGCCTCAGCCTCAGCCTCAGCCTGCCTCAGCATCAGCCTGCCTCAGCCTCAGCCTCAGCCTGCCTCAGCCTCAGCCTCAGCCTGCTTCAGCCTCAGCCTCAGTCTGCCTTCAGCCTCGGCCTCAGCCTCAGCCTGCCTCAGCCTCAGCCTGCCTCAGCTCAGCCTGCCTCAGCATTCAAAATGTGGCCCGGGAATGGAGTTCTGGGAACTCGAAGAACACGAAGTGGCCTACAGTTGGCTCCGGGCATTCAAAATCATGCCCAGGAATGGAATTCTGGGAACTCGAAGATCACGAAGTGGCCTACAGTTGGCTCGGGGCATTCAAAATGTGGCCCGGGAATGGAGTTCTGGGAACTCGAAGAGCACGAAGTGGCCTACAGTTGGCTCCGGGCATCCAAAATGTGGCCCGGGAATGGAGTTCTGGGAAGTAGAAGAGCACGAAGTGGCCTACAGTTGGCTCCGGGCATCCAAAATGTGGCCCGGGAATGGAGTTCTGGGAAGTCGAAGAGCACGAAGTGGCGTACAGTTGGCTCCGGGCATTCAGAATGTGGCCCGGGAATGGAGTTCTGGGAAATCGAAAAGCACGAAGTGTGTGACTGCATGCGAAAAACGATCCCCCCCGGCAAACCCCAACGGCCCCCCAACGGCTCCCCAACGGCTGCCCAGACCCCCCTGTGGAGTAATGTGCTGCTCTCTTTTTACCCTATTAGAAACCTGTCAGTCTTCGATGTTAGGTAATCATTGATTTTCCTCAGGTTTTTGAAGGATTTTGGCATGTTCTTCTTTTCAGCTCTCCGACGGCCCCAGACGGCCCATGAGGTCCCCAACATCGCCCCAACAGCACCCAAGAGGCCTCCAAGATGGCCCCATGACGGCCCAAGAGGCCCCCAAGAAGGCCCCAAGAGGGCCTCAGAACAGTCCAAGAGGCCTCCAAGAACGCCCCTAGACGGCACAAGAAAGCCCCAAAACGGCCCCAAAGACAGCCCCAAGACGGCCCGGCAGATCTCCCAAACGCCCACGCTGGCGTCCACTACGGCCACGATAAACCCAAGTGAGGCCACAGAGAGGCCCCCAACCCAGCCCAGACGGCGTCAGGCAGAACAGGAAGGCCGCAAGGCATCCAAAGAGGCCCCCAAGATGCTTCCAAGACCGCACATGTGGCCCAATATAAACCCAGAGTAGCCAAAAAGGCACTCAAGAGACCTCCTCCTCCATTCCCCCCCTTCCTATCTCTCCTCTCCTCCCCGTCCTCCCCCACGTGTTCCCCGAAGGCTGTAAAGACCGATTCGGGGAACATATGGCCCAATAACTTGGCAGACCTCTGGCCACAGCAGTCGGCCGCATCGGCGCTTCCGAAAGGGCAGGGGGCGGCGGTGATTCGCCGTAGGCGTCTTCGATAACGTCCGTTGGGATCTGAGCCGTTCCGGTGCTCAGACCCCTTGGGATATGAACCACGTATATTGGAATCTGTCCCGCCCCGTTGGGATCTGAATCTTTGTCCCGCCGATACCCCCAAAAAAATACAGTGTGGGAGGGGTGGGGTTAGGGATCGCCTACACAGCTGAAGGTGCCGCTTGTTGTTGTGACCGTGGGCTCGTAAAATTATCCCGGCAAAGCAACCTAACAGCGATGTGTAGAAGCATGTCTGAAAGCACTCCCCTTAAGATTCAGATGAAAATCCAGTTGTCGAATTCTGCTGTTCTCGCAGTCGTAGTCGCATTCGCGATGACAGTCGCAGCGGCAACGGCAGTCGCAGTCACAGCCTCAGCCTCAGCCTGCCTCCTCCTCCTCCTCCTCCTCTTTCTCCTGCTCCTCCTCCTCCTCCTCCTCCTCCTCCTCTTCCTCCTGCTCGTCCTCGTTCTCGTCCTCCTCGTCTTGCTCGTCCTCCTCCTCCTGGTGCTCTCTCCTCCTCCTCCTCCTCCTCCTCCTCCTCCTCCTCCTCCTCCTCCTCCTCCTGGTGGTCCTCGTTCTCCTCCTCCTGGTGCTCTCCTCCTCCTCTCCTCCTCCTCCTCCTCCTCCTCGTCCTCCTCCTCCTCCTCCTCCTCCTCCTCCTCCTCCTCCTCCTCCTCCTCCTCCTGGTAGTCCTCCTCCCTCCTCCTCCTCCTCCTCCTCCTCCTCCTCTTCCTGGTCGTCCTCGTTCTCGTCCTCCTCGTCTTGCTCGTCCTCCTCCTCCTGGTGTTCTCTCCTCCTCCTCCTCCTCCTCCTCCTCCTCCTCCTCCTCCTCCTCCTCCTCCTGGTGGTCCTCGTTCTCCTCCTCCTGGTACTCTCCCCCCCCCTCCTCCTCCTCCTCCTCGTCCTCGTCCTCCTCCTCCTCCTCCTCCTCTTCCTCCTCCTCCTCCTCCTCCTCCTCCTCCTCCTGGTACTCCTCCCCCTCCCCTCCTCCTCCTCCTCCTCCTCTTCCTGGTCGTCCTCCTCCTCCTGGTCGTCCTCCTCCTCCTGCTCGTCCTCCTCCTCCTCCTGCTCGTCCTTCTTCTCCTGCTCCTCCTGCTCCTCGTCCTGCTCCTGCTCGTCCTCGTCCTCCTGGTCTTGCTCGTCCTCCTCCTCGTCGTGCTCTTGCCCCTGCTGAAAATGTGGCCCAGGAATGGGAGTTCTGGGAAGTCGAAGAGCACGAAGTTGCCTACAGTTGGCTACGGGCATTCAAAATGTGGCCCGGGAATGGAGTTCTGGGAACTCGAAGAGCACGAAGTGGCCTACAGTTGGCTCCGGGCATTCAAAATGTGGCCCGGGAATGGAGTTCTGGGAACTCGAAGACCACGAAGTGGCCTACAGTTGGCTCCGGGCATTCAAAATGTGGCCCGGGAATGGAGTTCTGGGAACTCGAAGAGCACGAAGTGTGTGACTGTTGCATCCGGCCCTCCAGAATGTGGCCCGGGAATGGAGTTCTGGGAACTCGAAGAGCACGAAGTGTGTGACTGTTGCATCCGGCCCTCAGAATGTGGCCCGGGAATGGCGTTCTGGGATCTCGAAGAGCACGAAGTGTGTGACTGTTGCATCCGGTTATTCAGAATGAGCCTGGGAATGGAGTTCTGGGAAGTCGAAGAGCACGAAGTGTGTGACTGTTGGTGAAAAACGAGTTCGGCACAGGCCCGCCCGGCAACTCCCAACACCTGCCCGGACCCCCCTGTGGAGTGATCTGTGACCTCTTTTGACACTACTAGAAACCTATCAGTCTTCGCTGTTAGGTAATTTCGGTTGGCCGCGACTAAACCCAACTCGCATTTCAGAGGGAACCCTTTTCTGAATGCCTCCACGGGGCGCGCAAGTTCCCCGTGCAATGTGTCCCCGGGGTGCCCTGGGTGCGTCCTGGAAGGCCCCTAGCAAAGGACCGCAAAAGGAATCAACGACGGCCAGGCCGGCCGGCATACCCCCGCAACCATCAGCTTCGATGAGGGCCACGGGCAACCGGATAAGAGCCAAGCAATGACTATGAGAGCGTTCGGGGAGAATTATTCCGACGGTAGGACCCAACCCGAGAATCTCCCAACGCAATACGGAAATACACATCATCATCAACGTCGTCATCATCGTCATCATCTTCATCGTCGTCACCATCATCGTCATCATCCTCGGGAATGCAAACGCTCTCGACCCGTCTCCTCATCGCCATCATGCTTCTCGCCCTGGCGGAGGCCCTGTTCCCGCCCCCCGCTCTGCCTCCCCCTTCGTCCTCCTGCCTTTCGCCCGCACCCAACTGCCCCACCGCACGCAAGTCGCTCGTCCTTGGCGCCGTTGCCGCCACGGCCAGCATGGGAGCATTTTCTGCTGGCCAGATCGCGACGCCGCTGGGACAACGTTGCGGGCCAGGTCGCTGGGACAACCCTGCGAGCCGCTGGGGCGCGGGAGCATGTCGTTGAGACAACCCCGCAGGTCTCGAGCTAGCCGCGGCCGCCCCTGGGCGGGAGGCAGCGCGGAGCCCAGCTCTGCCGCGAGCTGCCCCCCCTCAGTCCTGGAATTCCCCGCTCTCTTGTCCAACTCCCTGAACCCCCCTTCCACAAGAAAAACCCAGCGGCCCGCGCTCCAGGAACTGCCGCGCGGGCGGCCGCAGGATCAGCACCTTCCGCACGCACGCGGCGCGGGAGAATGACGTGGAGGTACAGCCACCACTGCTCCTCCGAAATGCCCGTGCGACCAGCGTGCTCATCCCTGGCGCCGTCGATGGTGACGCCCGTCCGCAGCGCATGGCCCTGCCACAGCGTGGCCTTCAGGCAGGACGCGTGCGTTCGGGTCAACCCCGAGCGGCGCACGACGTGCGGCCCCCAGCCCCGCCACGTGATCGCCTGTTCGCTGGGCACTAGCGGCATCAGCATGAGTAAGTTCCTCGCCCGCGCCTCGGCCTCGCCGTCGTCGTCAGAGCTTTGGCTTCCTGCAGCAAGTTGCCGGCCACTTCAGTGTTGCAACATGCTCTTCCCGGCCCGTGGGCCTTTGCTCTGCTACCTAGACCTCTTGGAAACATGGGTATCAATATGTGTCCATCAAAGCCCCATACGGGGAAACTCCCGCTCAAAAATGCCTCGCGATTCACTCACAGACGAGCCACTTGGCTCCCGTTCGAGACTTCCTCGCAATTCGCTCACAAACAAAGCTCTCGCTCGAAACGTCTTTCATGTTCAAACCTCGGGAGCCCAAAAGTGACGACAGTTACAGGATCCCGATGACCCGATCGGAGTAATCCCACCAGCCCTTTGGGCGACAGATGGTCTAAGGAGGGCCTCTTTCCTCTTCCACAGCCCCTCTTCCCTTCGAGGAGGGGAACCCTCCCCCTCCCCTCCCTGAGGTTTTTTGGGAGGGGTCGCGATGTGTCGGAGGCTCCTTTTTCGGCCACTGGGAGGGCCATGTTTTGCCACCCTTCACGAGGATCATGGCCCCCGAGGGGGGACCGCAAATCTAGCATCCCCACTCTTTTGACAGACCGCCTCCAGGATGGCCCCAAGAGGCGCTCCAGGGCTCCCGAGAGGCCCCCAGGAGGGCTCCAAGAGCGCCCCAAGAAGCCCCAAGAGGGCTCCAAGAGGCACCCGAGGAGCCCCCAAGAGGCCCCCGGGCGGCCTCAGAGAGCCCGAGATGACCTCCAGGATGGCTCGGATAGCCCAAGCTGGCTCAAGATGGCCCCCAAGGTGCTCCGAGCAGCCCCCGGACCGCTCCAAGACGGCTCGAGATGACCACAGAGCCTCCCAGGCCTCCCTCGCTGCTTGACTGTGCGTGTCTCTTCCTCTCTCTCCCCGTCAACTCTCATGGGCATCGTTTCTGGATGGGCTTGTGGGGATTCGCGAGGCGTCAAGAAGAACATGAGCTGCGGGCCCCATCGGGAAGGGGCTCCCGCCTGAGACTTCCTCGCAATTCAATCTCAGACGAGACCCCCACGAGAGACATCCTCACGATTTGTCCCCTTCAGGTGCTCAAGTGCGATTCTAGCTACAGTATGCCAATGACCCGCTCGGATTAAGACGATATGCGGTCCACGTAGAGAAGGGGCTCCCGCCTGAGAATTCCTCGCAATTCACTCATAAAGGAGGCCCCAGCTCAAGACATCCTCACGATTTGCCCTCTTGGGGGTGCTCAAGTGCCATGATTGCTACAGTATGCCAATGACCCGCTCGGATTGATATGATCTGCAGTCCCCATAGTGAGGGCTCCCGCCTGAGACGCCCTCGCAATTCACTCACAGACGGGGGCCCCGCACGAGCCATCCTCACGATTTGGCCCCTTGCGTTGCTGAAGTGGCATGCCCCCTACACTACGCCGATGACCCGCTGGAATTACTGACATGATCTGCCGGCCCCGCAGGCACGAGGGCTCCCGCCTGAGACTTCCTCGCAATTCACTCACTGACGACGCCCCCGCTCGAGATATCCTCGTGATTTGTCCACTGGGGTGCTCAAATGCTACGCTTACTGACTCTAATACTCCATATGCCTTATGAATCGTCCCACCGGGTCTGGTTTTTGAAGGCGCTTTTTTCGTAACGGGGGGGGGGGTCCGGTTGATTAGGGCGCTGTCTGCAATTTGGAGCTTGGGGGGTCCGGTTTATTGAGGCGCCTTTTGGATATCGTTGTTCAGCCGTTTGATAAACATAACTGTTATCAGCCTTGTGAACATCAGCGTTATGATTACGAAAGGCTTTCTAGAACTCGCCACTTTGGATGCAGATCAGCATCATGATCATCCCCACCATTATCATCGTCATCGTCATCATCATAATCATCATCATCATCATCATCATCATCATCATCATCATCCTTATCCGCATTATCTTCACTGGCATCAGCAATGGCGGCGATTGCAATAAAATGGCGATGTGCACCGCGACGGCGACGGTCAATGTGTTGCCGCAATGGTGAGGAATAAGTTGCGCTTCAAATGAAACCGCCTGGGTTTTAATAAATCCTCTGGCGTGGTATGCTGCAAGAGGCCCTCCGCAGAACCTGAGGAATACGTTGCGTCTCACCTCGGTGTTAACAAATCCTCTGGTGTGCTGAGGAACAAATTGCGTTTCAAACGCAACCGCCTGGGTGTTCATAAATCCTCTGGCGTGGTATGCTGAGAACAGCATCGGTGTTTACACATCCGCTGGCGTGCCCGCGCCGATGATGTTATTGTGCTGAGGGGGTCCGGAATATCAAGGCGCCCTGTCGAAGAGGGGGGTCCAGAATGTTAGGTCGCATTTCGAGGGAACGCCAACAACCAACGACCCGCTCGAATTACTAACATGATCTGCGGTCCCCATAGAGAAAAGGGCTCCCGCCTGAGACGTCCTCGCGGTTCACTCACAGACGAGGCCCAAGCTCGAGACATCCTCACGATTTGACCCCTTTCAGGTGCTCAAACATTAAGCCTGCTACTGTACGCCAATGACCGCTCGGATTACTAACATTATCTGCGGTCCCCATAGGGAGGGGGCTGCAGTCAGAGACTTCCCCGCAATTCACTCACAGACGAATCGCCCGCTCGAGGCATCCTCACGATTTGCCGCCTTGGGGTGCTCCAGTCCTATGCCTGCTACAGTACGCCAATGACCCGCTCGGGTTATGAACATCTATCTGCGGTCCCCATAAAGAGGCGGCTCCCGCCAGAGACGTCCTCGCAATTCATTCACAGACAAGGCTCCCGCTCGAGACTTCCCCGTGATGTGAGGATGATGGCCGATGATCATGATGGGGTGATGATAGCGATGATGATGATGATGATGATGATGCTGATGATGATATTGATGATGATGACGATGATGATGATGATGAGGAGGGTGATGATGGTGATGATGATGATGGTGGTGATGATGACGACAATTATGATGATGATGATGATGATGATGATGATGATGATGATGATGATGATGATGATGATAATGATGATGATGATGATGATGGTGATGATGATGATAAGTGTGGATGTGTGTGTGAGTGCGTGTGTGGTGGTAGCTGTGATGGTGCTGATGATAACTATGTTGGCGACAGGGATGAGGACGACGGTGATGATCATGTCATATTGATGTGCGAGTGACTGGTGGGTGAATGAATAAGTTTGGATGGTCATGATGATCAAGATGATGATGATGATAATAATGATGATGATAATGATGATGGTGGTGGTGACGGTGATGATGATGAGATTGTGTGTGAGTGTGTGAGTGCATGAGTGCGTGAGTGTGTGAGTGCAGAAGAGAAGGGGGGAGGAGGAGATCCAGCGAGGGGGGTGCGCAGAGAAAACAAGAACCACACTCTGGATGTGGGGAGAAGAAAAACCATGAATTGTTCTGCCACGCACCTTCGTCCTCCCTGCTCCTCATCATCCTCTGGACGCAGGAAAGCAGGAGGAGAGGCGGGCAGGAGAGGCTGAGAGCGGGAGAGCGTGAATATCAGAAACGTCGCATCCGCTACGCTGTGTCACACTTCAATTTCCGATCATGGACGACTGGTAGCCCAAACTGCCCCGACATTGTATTGACCTACAGCCACTCCCGACACACCATCATAAATACGACTAGCACCCAAATCCCTTCAAAATCATGACACGCGTGTCACTCCGGTCGGCGAGCTGTCTTCAGCATGCATTTAAACATTCGCTCGGATAGCAACAATCCCCCCTGCCCTCGCACCGTGCTCGGCAAAGCACCACCACATGCAAGAAACATCGCAAGGCTGCTATATGAAAATTCCTTGCCTGAACGGCCGTCTGGTATCACGCAAGCGGCACATGGTAAGCCAGACCAGCTGGCAATAAACAAAGCAAATCAAAGAACGAACCCGTTCCTCCAACAATGCGAACAACGACCACTGTATCATAGCCGAAAGCATCTGAAACCAGGTTGGACGCATACCCGAGCAAGTCGAATGCTGGATCCCATGAATTCTCTCTGCGAGCCCCTTGCCTAGAACATCCAAGCATACCCAAAACACTTGAGAACGATACACAGTACCCCAACTCAATGTCGTGCTCGATAACTACCAATCAAATCGTGTTCGTTGTCGTCGTCATACTCGCGATAATTGGAGCCGTCGTGACCAAACATGCCAAGCAACACACCGACAAGAATTAGGGAGGAATGAAAAGAGGCATTGCTCATTTAGGCCGGATGTTTCGACGCAAGGTTGCCAAATATGTTGACTTGATACGTGACGTGCATGTGCAATGGACGCATACATGCGCGTGCATCAGATTCACCGGATATGATTATCAGCGTCGACCCAAAACAACAAACTACGATCAACAAAAGGCTGGGAGCCCATAAGAGATGACCAAGAAATCGGGGCCAGGGAAAATGGGACCCAAACCCACATGGGCGCGACCACGAGATCGCAACAACCAGGGCCCGCGGGACCCGGGACCATATTAGAGGCGACCAAACAAATCGTAATCACCAGGGCCAGCGTGGCCCGACCCGACGGGCGGCGACCAAGACATCGCAACAAACAGGGGCCAGCGGGACAAAGGAACCCCATGGGCGGCGACCAAACAATCGCAACGACCAGGGCTAGCGGAACCACCTTACGGGCGGCGACCAGACGGTCACAGCAGCCGAAGCCAGACCCACAGGCAGCGACCCAGAAACGTTAAGCCAAGACCAGCGGTAACAGGAACAGCGTGGGCAGCGAACAGACGATCACCCTCACCAGGGCTTCCAACCAAGACCGTGTGAGCGGCGACCAGAGAATCGCAATCGCTGCGGCCAGCGGTAACAAGAAAGCCATGCGCGTCGACCAGAAGAACAACATGACCAGGGCCAGCCGCACTGGGACCCCGTGCGCGGCGACCGGGACATCGCAACATCCAAATCCAGGGGCCCGTCGAGCAAGAGAACAAAATCATCAGCCCCCATCAGTCGCAAGACGAAAGCGTGTCACTCACACAATATCTCCTCGTCTTCCCGTACAAACAAAATGCATCTCCCCTTTGATCATCGTGTACAGTATTACATCCTGTTATCCCATGCTCCTCCCGCCACGTGCACAAACTAAAGATAGCGTGCAATGGGTTAAAGATGACCCTATTTATCGTGTTGATGTGCTACTGGCCGTACATTCCCCTCTCTTCCCATGATGCTTTCGTGTCCGATGTCCTGCCCTGACGTGTCCTCCTCTCCTCTCTGGTGAGCTCACTGTACCCTCTGGTACCTTCACCGCTAAATACGATGAACACCGACTGAACACGAACAGCGAAAAAAACTAAATCCACGAGACAACACGAACAATGACGGAGAACTAAATGCATGGCTTTGCGTTGCGAATGCGTCACATGCTCTCCAGCCCTTCATCTCGTCCTGGCGTTTCTGTAGGAATTTGATTTGAGAATATTCAAACAAACCCTGGTATCGGAGAATCCCCCCTGCTATTCCCTCCTCTTCCCGATGACGCCAGGATTCGCGCTGGCGCGTACGAATGGCTACAAACTTCAACGATCGCTAGCAATATCATGCCAGTGCCGTTCACACCAGCACCCT
>CAUYUJ010015214.1:122619-130119 GCA_963575745.1 Prorocentrum cordatum
CATCTTGGCCCGTCTGATCATATGTCTGGAAACTCTGGGAGGGCCGTGGGAAGCTCCAGGGAGGCTCGATGGACGCTCCGGGAGCCGAGGGAGCACTTAGTGTACCCTGGGTGCCCCTGGTGTGCTGGGGCCCGGGGCCCCCAGGGCTGGGCTTCCGAAATACGAAAGACATATTACACTTGACTGCGCCACCAGAAACGCGCGTCCGCTGCCGATTGCCGACTGGAGCGGCCGAGTGTGCGCATGCTACTGGCTGCCTCTGCCTATCTTCGTCGTGCACGTGTTCTGCCTCTCCGCCTTCTGCTCGACGACGCAGGTACGAAGCAAATCTCGCTGCATCGACCTGAATTTGGCGGCCCTCTCCGGATCGACCAGCTTGGCGTTGACGAAGTCGACGTACCCTGCAGCAGTGCCAGAGGCGAGCAAGCCAGCCCTGTGGAGACGCTTGCCGCACTCTTCGAGGCCGCGGAAGCCGGCCATCGACGTCACAATCGGCACGCCCACGGCGACGGCCTCGAAAGTCTTCACGCTGATCCCACTATTGACCACACTCAAGAACGGATTGAGAATCGCCAGCGTCTTCGGCATGATATCGCTCTGAAGCTGCTCCATCGAGACTTCCACCTTCAAGCGCACGCAGGCTTTCCGCAGTCTTGCCATATCGTCGGGGAATCGCTTCATCATGTACCAGGAGATCGTGCCGACGAAGACGACCTTCAGCCGCCTGATACCCCGTTGCACACCCTTTGTTTTGTTGCAGATTTCATCTAGGTACCCCCCGCGAATCAGCTCGGTCACGAATCTTTGATTCTCTGCGTGGTCATTGGCCACCATGGTCAAGTACGGCTGGGTCCAGTTCTGCGGAGTCTCTGTCTGGATGCTGGAGCCGAACAAATCGCTCACGTGCTCAAGGTTCAGGGGCCACGTCTCGAAGTCCGGCCCTGGGAGCCTGAGGCGGGCCTTCATGCGGTTGAGGTCGGCGGCGTCCTCGTCCGAGATGGACATCGCCCGCGAGCTCACGTTGAGCCAGCGGCTGACCATAGTCGGGGCCCTCGTGCGGCAGAAGGTCAGCTCGTGCCCCGCGTAGCACCGGTTGTACGGGTTGTCGTCCAGCACGAGGGTGACCCGGTCGCGCAGGTCCGGGTCACTCTCCAGGGCCTTTAGGGCAGTCTCCGCCGTGTAGGTGAATTCCAGCTCCCAAGCCCATCCGAAGAGGTAGATGTGGGTGTACCGGTGCATCAGCTTCTGGACGCGGGACACGTTGAAGTTGGACCTGTTTCCGCCTGGCCTGACGTGAAAGTTCGTGGTCCCTGAGAGTAGGTCCGAAGCCTTGGGGGAGTCCCAGTCGGGAGAATCATAGCCCTCCTCTGTCAGAGTGTCCACGCCGAAGCCACAGTCCTTCAGATCCATCATGAGGGCCATCTGGCGGACACCGCTGCCGTAGTGACTGTTCATTCCCTTCGCGCTGATTGCCAGCGCATACTTCTCTTGCGTGCCAGGGCTCAGCGTCTGCTCATGGCCGATGTGAGACGCATATACTGACACTTGAGAAGTCCTGTCAACAATTATGCATGTTGCTAGTCTGGCGACACTGACGAAAATGAGGACACGAAACATGCAAAGGTGGGTCATAAGATCACCGGCCCACCACATTGAGCATACGGACTGTGCGTTCTTCGAATAGGTGTCAAGACGACTTGAGCCAAAATGGCCGCGGACCCCCTCCTTCCTCTCCTCCTCCTCCTCCTCATCCTCCTTCTTCTCATTTTACCTTCTTGTAAGTTTCAACATGTGTATACACTTAAATATGTGTATATACGTGTGCGATGAGACTATGCATGTGCGGCTCCTTCTGTGATGCTGTACGTACGTTGTAATGTGTCATGGTTGTCGTTTTGTCTTTTCTACGCTCACGTGTAAAAACTGCTCAGATTGGTACACTTACTGAATTGGTCGTGACATGTTGCTCGTGGCTTCATGTGTTGTGTTGATATTCGACTGGTATCATACATTGTAATGCTTTGACACATAGCACACTATGACAAGCCACAACGACCACCCACATGGCGCCCAAGCCAGCTAGGCGGTGGAGCCAGCCGAACGCTGGAAGCCAGCAAAAAGCTGGAGCCTTGACGCAAGAATACGGGCAACGATGATGCACAAGAAGAATGAGACCTCCCATGTCTCAAGCTCCGAAAACCATGGAACGCGGTCGGAATGCGCCACGATACGTAACATTCTCTTCCAATCGTCCCATGTCCTGGCCTCCAAACGAAGCAGCGCGGAGAACCTCGATTCACATTCGCTGACACTGCACGAGAAGATCGCGGCGCCAAGCACATAGTTGTCGACCCTCAAGCCGCCAAGTGCTGATCGGACCACGTTGTCTTCAACATGTGCCAGGCGCGCCGTCCAGCAGCCTGCGCCGCAGGTCTGCTAACTCCGGGCGCCCCTTACGCAACGCCGGCTTGTGGATCAGACCGAAAGTCGCCATGCCCCACCAGACAGACACAGGGGCCACTGCATACCGATGCATGTTTTCCCGCAACCAAAACATGTTGCAAAACATATCGTTGGATGTTGTCCAGAAGAATCGACACGGTATCCGAAAAAATGAAGGCGCACACGCGCTATACTTCATATCTGGAAATAGTGCCTCATACAACGTCACAGAACTTTTGCTGCGAGTCGTAGCAGCCCGGCATCCTCGTACCAAGCACAAGACCGTCCATTATTAACACTATTGAATGCACTTCGCGACTGCGTTTGACATCACAAATTTGCGGTCGAATGTAATAGCTAAAATAATGTATTGTGGTCTCGCGAATGCGACTAATGGCTACGCATGTGCGTGATAGGTGTTGATATCTTTCTGTTTTGGTACTATTCGCTCTATTGGTTCACTTGCGTCATTTGTGTAACTGATTGTGCGTCATGTGTTGTCATGTTGTTGTGATGGTATGCTTCCTTACGCTTGCAGACTGGATAATGCCATGTTACCAGGAGCTGCGCTATGATGTTTGAACAGCAACGGAATGGTTACAAACTGTTTTTCCCAACCATCTTGCGGTGTTAGGACACCGTTCTGACTCAGCATCGCCACACGTCCACCTTCCTTTCGTCCTCATTACCACCAGCAACAACAAAATTCCCCTTGTCATCATCATCCTTGTCACCCGCGTTTATCATCAGCATCAATGTCACCGTCATCAGTCCCATTACGGCACGCCCCTCGCAGGCTTCGTGACATCACAGGGCATCCGAACCAACCTCAACGGGAGGGTCCACATGGCTCTACAGCCCCCATGTCGGCACACCCCTCACACATGTCGTGGTCCCACAGAGCGCCACCGAAAACCGCACTGGGAGGGTACGCGTGGCACCACCGCGCTATTTTCGGCACACTATTCATTCGATTCGTGGCCCCATAGGAAGCCCCACCCAAGGCTTCAATGAGGGGTCCACGTGGCGACACCGCACCGATGCATGCACGATCCGCACACGTTTCGTGGCGCCACAGGGAGCCCCACCAAACCTCAGCGAGAGGGCCCACATGGCTTCACCGCGCCACTTTCGGCACACCCATTTCACGCTTCGCGGTCCCGTAAGGAGCTCCACTGTGGCTCCACCAAAGGCCGATATGGGAGGGTTCCGCATGGCGCCACCGCACCCACCCATGCCAGGACATCCTTGACACGATTCGTGGCCCCAGAGGGAGCACCACCGAAGGCTTCAGCGGGAGTGTCCGCGCGGCGCCCCCGCGCCACTTTCGACACACACACACACACCTTTTTTAAATCGGCGGCTCAGAGGGTCCTCAAGCCGGGCAGCAGATAGAAGTGCGAACTGCGACCGAGCAGCGTCGAAGGCACAGTGCACGAGACGTCGCAAACTGTAAAGTGCAAACAATGGTGGTGTGTTAGAAGGGCTGTAATCCCAAACGTAGACATTAAGCGGCCAGAAAACTGAGGATGAAATTCAACTCAAAGTGAACTGAAGCGCAAGCAGACTGGTGTTAAATGGCGGCCAGTTGATCACCGACACGACGATGTTAGGCAGTTAAGCGCAGAAGAAACGATTACTTCTGCCAGACCAGCAGATTGGTGGAGAAAAGCGCGGAGCTCAACAGAGGTCCTGCGAAGCAGATTGGGAAGGTACTGACCTACGGACAAGCAACGCAATAGGACATGACACACCTCACACGCTTCGCGGCAATGGGAGGGTCCGCATGGTGCCACCGCGCCCACTTCGGCACGCCCCATCGCATGTTTCGCGACCCCACAAGGAGCTTCATCGAAGACCCCAATGGGAAGGTCAGCGCGGAGACACCACACCGATTTCGGCACACCACTCGCACGCTCCGTGGCATCATAGAGACCTCCACCGAAGGCCCCGGCGACGTGCGCGACCCGACCCCATTGCACGCAACCATGCGGATCTGGCTCCTGGAAGCGCTCGCCCTCGAGAAAGGCCTCGTCAAAGATGCCGACGGGCAGATCGCGCACACCGTCGAGGACCCTCGGAGTCGGGGCGCAATCGACGCAACCGAAAGAGACGGGCGCAAGACGATCTACCTGCGACACTTGCCGCCAGGGCTCGGAGCGCGCATGGGGCAGCACGCGGGCGCGCCCTCCAGAGACGACCTGAGACTCCACGACGACAGCCCCACGGGAAACCTCACGGAGTCTCGGGTGTTCATCGCATCCCGCGCGTCAGAGCCGTTGACTTGTCGCGGCCGCGCGGTCACCCGCACGAGCTTCTCGTTCTCGCGCGGCAGGACCACCACCGCGGCGGCGCGCAGTGCGAGAAGGCGACGGGGAGACAGAACGGCGCGCCCGAGCGGCCTGCGCCCGCGCCTTCCTGGCGCGAGCCTCCCACGGCCAGAGCCTCAAGACTCGGTGGCACTTCTCGGTCGGGCCGCGGAAGTCGACCCATCGGCGCGCCGCCCTCGGGCCCCGGCGCGCCCAGTCGCGGGCCTGGACTGCGGCCGCCACGCCATCGGCAACGGGAGGGAGGACAGCGACTGGCGGCTGGATTTGCACGCGCTGCTTTCGCGCGCCACGGACCAGGACCCGCGGCCCACGCGGGCGCCGCCCGCCGATGTCTTCCTGGAGGGCCCGCCGAAGAGCTCACGAGCGCATCTGAAGCAGCTCGCGACGCTCACGAGGCGGCGCCAGGTGCAGGCGACGGCCCTCGCCGAAGAGCTCGGCTTCGACGCGACCCAGCCGCGAGGCGCCCGAGAAGCGGCCGCACCATGGCTGCAGCCTCGACGCGCGCACGGGGGCGTCGCGAGGGCGGGTGCTGCGAAGGCGGGCGACGCATGCGGCGCCCCTCACAGACGTCTGGATGACCACGATGAGCATCGTTTATCCGATCCCTGTCCCCAGCGGCGTGGCCTGGGCCCCACTGGCCGATTTACCCCCCTAGATGGGGATATAGGCCATTCCCTTCGCGTTTCGAGGTGTGTCCCCAACTGGGGTGCAAGGATGCTGGGGGTCTGGATGGGGACGGGGATGGGGATCGGTTAAACGATACCGACACGACGTGTCGTCGGAATTCCTCGCCAGAGAATGTCTGGCGCGTGTCCGGGGGGGTTCTCAGACATACACAGCTGGTCGGGCAGCTTTCAAACGATACCCGCACGCGGTCGGAGTTTCCCAAGGGATGACTGGCACACGTCGGTGGAACTCCCCATCGCTTTTCAGGCGACGCGGGCCTTGTGCTGCACCTTGGGACGCTCGCCCCGTGTCCAGGGGCAAACGTGCCCGTTGCGTCTCACCCGGGTGCCCCCCCCACCCCCGCGCCCGCTCGCGTTGCTGCCGATTTTGGCTTCGCGCGTTTCAGTGAGTGGATGATGACTTCTCCGCACGCCTCCCCAAAGACTTGGTCTCAACAGGCACGGTGATCGATTCTCTTCGTCCCAGACCACACTGAACTCGAATTAGGATCGACCACCACCACCCCACCTCACCCCAACCCACCCCGCCTCAACAACCCCACCCCATCCCCGGTCAGATCGCCCCCCCCTGGAATAGTATGATTCACAAATGATTATGCCCCCTCGTTTACAATGAGTTTGGTCGTTAACGTTTCTAGGAGCTACGAGGATGGAGGCCAGTTTGAATTAGTACCACATCAGGGAGCCTCATCATCGCCCAACCACCCCCACCCACCCTCATCCCTGACAAAAAAATACTTTGCACGCACACACACACACACACAAACACACACACACACACACTCGTTCATCAAAATCCGCCCAGAGTGGCTCCCAGGAGACACCAAGTGGCCTCCGAAGAGGCCCAGGAGGCCCCCAAGAGGCCTCCAAAAGGACGCCAGACGGCCCCCAAGAGGCAGCGAAACAACTCCCAAAAGGCTTCGAAACTACCTGCAACAGGCCCCCGAGAAGGCTCCCGCGATATCCCAACGATCATCACCACCATCATCATCATCATCATCATCATCATCAGCAGCAGCAGCAGCATCAACAGAAACAACAGCATCAGCATCAGCACAAGCACCATCATCATCATCATCACCACCACCACCATCATCATCATCATCATCATCATCATCGTCATCATCATCAGCATCATCATCATCATCATCATTACCACCATCATCATTACCACCATCATCATTACCGCCACCATCATCATCATCAGTATTACCATCATCACCATCATCATCACAATCACCATCAGCATCAACACCATCATCATCATCACCATCATTATCACCATCATCATCACCACCATTATCATCATCACCATCATCATCGCCATCGTCATCACCATCATCAACAGCATCATCATCACCACCACCACCACCATCATCATCATCATCATGATCATCGCCATCATGATGCTCACCCCTCGCAAACACGGCCTCCAGTGTCTCATCGCAGGAGAGCCACCGAACATGCTGGGCTGGCACGGTGGCGGGACTTGCCGCAAACAGCTGGTTACGATGCACGCACACTCGTTCATCAAAACCATGCATGTTCAAGAATACGTTGCGAAAATACAAAGTCCACGCGGGCGTGTCGTCGCGCGCGCAAATCGACAGCCATCGAAAACCATAGTATTCGTGAGGATGTCACGGCCGAAGTGCCCAAATTCCGATACGAAACAAACAAAAAAAATGATATTGCAACCTCCTGAGTTGGAAAAAAATGCGTGCGCTCTAGGAAGCGAATAATTTTTCACGCCCACATTCCTCGCACATCAGAAGCACTGCAGCTGCCCCAGATCCCGAAGTTAGGCTAACAAAACAAAAGCAACAACAACGACAACAACAGCAACAACCATAACATCATTCATTGTAAGACTGAAGGCTCTTATCTGCTCGCGCGTCATTCACCACGTATACCACAAGCCCTCGACATCCGCCCTCTTCGTTTTCGATCGTCCCCCCTTGGGGGGTATATCTTCCTTACCTGCAACGCGTATTTCGCGCAACCCCTGAGGCAGGGGAAGAGAGGACGGATGGAAGGAAGGG
>CAUYUJ010015214.1:135119-207619 GCA_963575745.1 Prorocentrum cordatum
ACAGATAGCTTCGCTCTGCTACCTCCAGAGGGCTGAGTTCGGTCTGCTACTGTAGCTATAACCGAAAAACTAGCATCACTCTGCAAGTGCCACGCTGCTTCGAGCTGCGTTTTTGCTAAATTCCTGGACGTAGAACAGATAAAGCGCCCTCGAATCTGACGAATGCAATCCGACCGTCGGGAACATCATCGCGCTGAGGAAGACTAAATGCCGTTTTCCGGAGGAGTCCCTCCCTTTTCTTTACCCTTTCTTCCGTCCTCCACGGCTCGCCTGCCGCGGGCACACAATTCGCCGCGGAAGTTCTTGCAGGGCTCATTTCGGCGTTCGGCCGAGCCCGGGCGTTGCACTTGGCTGCAAGAGACAAAGATTTAAAAGGTCCGAGAGAAACACACATTTTTTGCCCAAGAAATCTTCGCGCCCCCGTTGAAACTTGTAGAGGTTTGATCGGAATCGAGACTTCAAATCAATGTGATACATTTGGGCATTTCTTCATTCTAAACTTAATTTCAAAACAAAATAAAATATGTTCCACAATATCATGTCGTTGATGTTATCGCTGGAGCTTGCAGAGTTGTGAGATCGATCTGGGAATTCCATATTATCCGAGGTATTATAATATTCGACTGTTGCTTGTTCGTCTAATTGCACACAAATTAGAATTTGTCGAACGAAGCGCAGCGCCATTAAGCTAGTCGCGAACAGCAATTTCCATTGAAAATCAAAAATCAAGCTGGACTTCAAAATATTGAATAAAGCGCTGGCCGGCGCTCTTCGCCACACGACGTGCTGTTATTTTTGTTGACGCCCTCGACGCTGAACTATCTCACCTTTCGTCAGCTATTCAAGCTAAGGATGAAGGCGATCCCGCACGCGCCGGAGCTGCACTGGGCCGCAGAGAAAACCACTGAAGGCAATAGCCCAAGTAGGCGGCCACACGGATTAAGGTGGTCGCCATACGTGGTCTCTGGACGTGGTCCCCGCCTGCAAAAACAAGTGTTGCTGTGTCTTAATTCCGGAAATTGTATGAGCAGCGAGATTCCTTGGTTTGATTTCGTATTTGCGCTGAGTCGACGAATCATTTATTTGTTCACACTATTTTTTGAGATGCCGATGCGTTTGATTTAGTTATTTCGAGTTACAGATGACTTATAAAGTTAGCCAGACAGTAAGTTGAATAGTGTTGAGACACGTCATTTTTTTTTTTTTGCGAGACCTTTGCAAGCGAACACATTTTACCATTAGTCAGCGTTAATAGAAAGTGGGAAATTTCAAAGATCAATGCCATGAAATTTGCGCTGCATCAAAGAAAGTGGTCAGAGCCGGAGTAAATAAAAACAAAAACCACAAATTTGAATTTTTTGGAATACTTGTAAGCGTCCAAAACCCGGATAGCGAAGCCAAGCGCGGAACGTCGCACGGGAACCTCTGCCAGGCCGCCTGAAACGATGCGCGGGACGCTGGAAACCTCGCAGGAGACGCTTGCAGGGGCGCCGTTTACGATGCGTGGGGCCCTGCAAAGCGCGCAAGGAAGATCTGCCTAGGAGCCTGGAAGAACTGCCGAAGCTCTTCCGAAGCTCTGCCGAAGCGCTTCGCGCACCCTGGAGCCACGCGTATTGGGAAACGCTAGGAAGCCACGCTCCCGGACCCGCTGCAACCTCCGGCAACCTGCTCCGGGGATCGTGGAGCGGCGGAGGTGGGCGTGTCTCCCTCACCACCCACCGCCGGCTTCTTATCTGAAACCCTCAGCTCTCCAAGGAGCTATCCGGGAACTGCCGAAGCGCTTCCGAAGCTCTGCCGAAGCGCTTCGCGCACCCTGGAGCCACGCGTATTGGGAAACGCTAGGAAGCCACGCTCCCGGACCCGCTGCAAGTTCCGGCGAGTCGCTGCGGGGATCGTGGAGCGGCGGAGGTGGGCGTGTTTCCCTCACCACCCACCGCCGGCTTCTTATCTGAAACCCTCAGCTCTCCAAGGAGCTATCCGGGAACAGCAAACACGCTAGAGGAAGACAGTGGAGAGATGACGACAGGAAGCAAGCAGACGACGACGCAGGCAGAGGAGCAGTGGAGAAGCAGACGCACGCCGAACGCGCACCCCAGAAAAACGTCCTTGCTGCGATGCGCATAGCGAACAGGACCGGGGGGATGGAAGAGGAAGAAGGAGAGAAGAGACGACGGAGAGACATGAAGCAACACGTCCGATGTCAGTTTTTGTTGCAGTTTTTGTTGCAAATCGTTTCCGTGGACTGGCGATCGATCTGTGACTGATGTCGACGCTGCCGCCATTCCAGTGAGTGCATGCGCGACGGAATGCGCTCTCTAATTTCCAGTGATGTAGTGGCCAGTCAGAATTCGCACCGGTGGATCGGAGTGTATTCAATTCGTTCATTGTTATTTCCCTGTCGCCAGTATGCAGCGATCATTTGCTCGAAGTTTTTCGACATTACGTCGCAGAACACGTGCAAAGCAGGGGTCTTTGCTCCAGGCTCTAAAGAGTGGCGGCATTCTGTGCCGGACAACTCGACAATTTATTGTCGGAACAAAAAACGAGCTTCTCTAAACGCAACAATAAAAACGACTAATGCTCCCGAACGCTGATGGCCGAAATTAAGCCCCTACATACTTCGGAGCGCATCTCAGCATCTGTTCGACTTGATGCTACGGAAATTGAACATATGATCGGGATATAAATATAATCTTGGAAGCCTCTATGGCTCTCTTGGGCGCTTTCAGCGGCCCTCTGGCCTCCGGAAAAATCATGCGGGGCAGCCCGAAACCGCGCGGGAGCGCCCAGGAAATTTAAGAACTTTGCGCCCCGGCCCTCAGAATACTGTAATCCCAGAGTCCTGAGAACAGAAAATACACGAGAGCCTGGGAGTAACTCCACTTCGTGCCTCGAGGCACGCTGGCGAATTTACAGGTGATGGCCGCACCCAGCGGAACGCAGCAATTTGTCCACAGGCGCTGCGTCCATGGCGGCTTGCTCCAAAGCGTGTTAGAGCCATTACGAGTGCGACAGCTGTGGACGTAGGCTGCACGAGACGAATGCTGCACGGACGCTTCTTGTTGAAAGTTACTTGATCGTGGGTTTGAGCTCTGGAGTGCTTGCCCGGCTGCCCCTCTCGGTCAGGTCGGTTTAATTAATTTTGACGGTTGGGCTCTTGATCATTCGACCGGGCCTGCCAGATCAGTGTAGCTGGTATAGAGGAAAGAGGGGGAAGAAGGAGAGGGGAAGGGGCTTTACGATGCCGAAATTTCCTGTTTCGACCATGTGGTTCTCAACTCTCTTCCAAAATTTGTAATGTGCCGTATACAGCGTTTTCGTGCTAAAAGGCGCTATTTGTGGCATTTTATCTATTTACGGGTTTCGGTCATTGAATAATTGTTTTTCTCTAGCTGGAGATGTGTCCTAGCAAGTCTGCATTTCTATTCGAACCTGGAATTTCTGCTCGTGTTCTGCGGCATGGCCAAATCTGCTCCTTGCTGGGTTGTCGAGTCCACAACACATTGTGGCGTAATGCAGCCTGCGACATTTAGGTGCTCAAATTTATGGCTTTATCTCAAATATATAATTTATTATTTTGCTGCTTGAAACTGTCCAAAAAACGGCTGTTTGGGTTGTTGCCTGTGCTCTTGGCGGCAATTCAGATTGACATATGTCTTACGGCAATTTGGTACTGCGTTCGTTTTATGTAACAACGAACTATCTCTGATGTGCTAAATTTTTACACATGAAAACGCAATCTGAATAATACGTTAATGTTCGTTCAACTGAATTGTCTGACAATTGAACTTTTGTCTCAAAAACGATTCATAACTCTTTTTTTTTGTCACCCGAATGTTCTCGCTTTTCCATCAAATTAAAACGAAATAGAAATAAAACAAATAACAAAAACAATAATTCTTTATTTTTTATTTCATGGGTTTCGAAATTTAATCGCAACTTGCAAAATTGAAGAATTTTGGAAGCACGTATCGATAAACTTGTCAATCGTCGATCCCTTGCTGTCGAAGTATCCCAAAACTGCTACGCATCCCTACAGAACGCATCGACCCGCAATACTACCGCAAAAAAACACACACAACCCAACAACAATCTGTCTTGTGATTAAAAACTAATGCTGAAACTGAACCCTAAATATTCGAAAAAAACAAAAATAATCAATTTATTTAAAAAGAGCATGTACGCATTAACTCGCAAACTAAGACTTTCCTAATCAATACATATATATATATATGTATATATATGTATGTATATATATATATATATATATATGTGTGTGTGTGTGTGCGTGTTTGTGAACTCATGGCGATCCATATTTGGATATATATATATATATATATACATACACACGTATATGTGTGTATACATATAACGTATTAACATGTATGTGTATGCATGTGTGGTGGTTGCATACACACATACACACATACACACACACACATATATATATATATATATATCCGCCGATACGGCGTGTGAGTTTCAAGGAGTCTCAGCTACAGCCTCGAGGCTGAACCTCAGCCTCTGGGGGGGTTGCCGGGGTGGTTCTGCCGGGGAAGGGGAGGTGGGGGGGGGTGGGAGTTTCCGGCGGATGCGTTTTTTGACACTCCTCACAAGGATCGTGGCCTCCGAGGGGGTTCCGAACTCGAGTACCACCCCTCCCGCACCAAGAGGCTCCGAGGAGGCCTCCAAGAGGCCCCAAGGGGCGCAGAAGAGGCCCTCAAGAAGCTCTAAGAGGCTCCCAAGAGACCCCCAAGAGGCCCTCCTGTGGCCCCAAGAGGCCCCCAAGAAACCCCAAGAGGCGCCCAAGAGGCCCCCAGAAGTCCCAGCCAACCACGAGATCCCAACCAGCATCCATGAGGCCTCTGACCCACCACCCACGCACGGTGGCGGGATAGGCCGACGGCCACTGGATAAATGCTGAGTGAGAGGAGGGGAGGGAAAAAGAGAGGAGGGACGAGGGCGAAGAAGGATCACATCAGTCGGAACGCCCCGGATCGGCGGCACTGGCCGAAGGCCACTACAATATATATATATATATATATGTATATATATACACATACCTATACGACCACCCTTCGGGTGATAAGGAGGTGAGGGGGGGGGGAGGGACCAACGTCGCACTCGATCGATCTTACTATCGAACTCACTACCGATCCCACAATCGATCCCAATCGATCGATCTCACAATCGATCTGACTATCGATCTCGCAATCGATCTCACATTCGGTCTCGCTATTTATCTCACAATCGATCTCACAATCGATCTCACATTCGATCTGACTATCGATATAATTATCGAACTCACTTTGGATCTCATTATCGATCGTACGTTCGGTCCCGCTACCTTGACATCACAACCGATATCACAATCGATCTCACATTCGGTGTCACCATCGATTTCACTATCGAACTCACTATCGATCTCATTATCAATCTCAATCGATCGATCACACAATCGATCTGACGATCGATCTCACAATCGATCTCACTATCGATCTCACATTCGGTCTCACTGTCGATCTCACTATCGATATCACGATCGATCTCGCAATCCATCTCCCATTCGGTCTCAGAATCGATCTCACTACCAATAACACTATCGATCTCGCAATCGATCTCACAATCGATCTGACATGCGGCCTCACGCTCGATCTCACAATCGATATCACTATCGATCTCACTATCGATCTCACATTCGACCTCACTATCGGTCTCAGTATCGATCATCAAAATAAAACACCAACATCATCATCACCATCATCATCAACAACACCAACATCAACATCAACATCAACATCATCATCATCATCATCATCATCATCCTCAACGTCATCATCATCATCATCATCATCATCATCATCATCATCATCATCATCATCATCATCATCATCATCGTCATCATCATCATCATCATCGGGTCACCGACGGGACACACGCGGGACACCGCGGGCCCCGGCCCGCCCGGAAGGGAGACATTTGTTTCCGGCCGCGCCTCAGCCACACGGGACTCCAGCGGGACACCGGCGGAACACCGCGGTCCCCGGCCGCCCGGAAGGGAGACATTTGGTCCGGCCGCGCCTCAGCCACAGGAGACTTTCTCTCGCCCGCCCACGCAGCTTCGCCTCGCCCGCACGCACGGCACGCACGAACACGAAACCGAAATCGATTTCCCGGTAGGGGGGCTCTCCGTTCCACTTCGATCTCACCCCCTCACCTCCGATGTATATATATATATATATACCTATACGACCACCCTTCGGGTGATAAGGAGGTGAGGGGGGGAGAAGGGACCAACGTCGCACTCGATCGATCATACTATCGAACTCACTACCGATCTCACAATCGATCTCAATCGATCGATCTCGCAGTCGATCAAACTATCGATCTCGCAATCGATCTCACATTCGGTCTCGCTATTGATCTCACAATCGATCTCACATTCGATCTGAGAATCGGTCTAACTATCGAACTCACTTGGGATCTCATTATCGATCGTACATTCGGTCTCAGTGCCTAGCTCACTATCAATATCACAACCGATATCAAAATCGATCTCACATTCAGTCTCACCATCGATCTCACTATCGAACTCACTATCGATCTCATTATCAATCTCAATCGATCGATCTCACAATCGATCTGACGATCGATCTCACAATCGATCTCACAATAGATCCCACTATCGATCTCGCATTCGGTCTCACTGTCGACCTCACTATCGATATCACGATCGATCTCACAATCGATCTCCCATTCGGTCTCACAATCGATGTCACTATCAATACCACTATCGATCTCACAATCGATCTCACAATCGATCTGCCATTCGGTCTCACGCTCGGTCTGACAATCGATATCACTATCGATCTCACTTTCGATCTCACATTCGACCTCACTGTCGATCTCAGTATCGATCATCAAAATAAAACACCAACATCATCATCACCATCATCAACAACAACATCAACATCAACACCATCATCATCATCATCATCATCATCATGATCATCATCATCCTCATCATCATCATCATCATCATCATCGGGTCACCGACGGGGAACGGGCTGGACACCGGCGGGACACCGCGGGCCCCCGGCCGCCCGGAACGGAGACATTTGGTCCGGCCGCGCCTCAGCCACACGGGACACCAGCGGAACACCGGCGGGACACCGCGGGCCCCCGGCCGCCCGGAAGGGAGACATTTGGTCCGGCCGCGCCTCAGCCACAGGAGACTTTCTCTCGCCCGCCCACGCAGCTTCGCCTCGCCCGCACGCGCGGCACGCACGAACACGAAACCGAAATCGATTTCCCGGTAGGGGGGCTCTCCGTTCCACATCGATCTCACCCCCTCACCTCCGATATATATATATATATGTATGTATATATATATATATGTATATAGGTGTGTGTGTGCGTGTGTGTATGTCTGTGTGTGTGAAATTTACTCATAGCGATCCATGCTTGGATATATATATATATATATATATACATTTGTAGATCATCATATATGTACACATATAGGTATGTATATCTATATATATATGTATATATACACATACATACATACATACATATATAAATGGTTATATATATGTATACATATAACGTATTGACATGTATGTGTATGCATGTGTGGTTGCACACACACATATACACACATACACACATAAAAGGCACACAACACACAAGCACACGCACAAGCACAACGCACAGTCACAGACGCAGACCCCCACCACCGCACCCCTCCACCCTTCTACCACCACGACCACCCGACCACCAGACTTCCTGACCCCCCGAGCCCCCAGCCCCTTTCCCCCCCTTCTTACCTCCCGACCAGCCCGACCCCCCCGACCCCCCCGACCACCCCGATCACCCTGACCTCCCCGACCTCCCCGACCACCCCGACTCCTCCGACCACCACGATCCCCCTACCCCCTACCTCCCCGCCCCCTCAACACCCTCACCCCTCCTACACCCCCAACCCCCCTCACCCGTCCACCCACCCACCCACCCACCCACCCACCACCCACCCACCAACCCACCCACCCACACACCCTCTCTCTCACACGCACAACACACAACACACACATACACATACACATATACATACACAACACATACACAACACACCTATACACATACACGCACACACTCAACGACACACGCACACACACATTCACACACATACTCACGCACATACTCACACACACATACTCACACACACACACCTACTCACTCACACACATACTCACACACCCACACACACACAGGCACAAGCACAGACACAGGCACAGCCACACACACACACTCACACACTCACAGCACACTCACACACCCACAACACACCCCTACACTCACAACGTAATCACACACGCACAACACACTCACACACTCACACCCTCACACACTCACATACTCACACACTCACACATTCACACACTCACACGCTCACGCACACTCACACACTCACACACTCACACACTCACACACCCACGCGCTCACACACTCACACACTCACACACCCGCGCATTCACGCACACACGCACTCACACTCACACGCTCACACACTCACACACTCACACACCCACACGCTCAACACACTCACACACTCACACACTCACACACATTCAAACACTCACAGACTCACACACTCACGCGCCCATACACTCACACACTCACGCGCTCAGACACTCACACGCTCACACACTCACACACTCACACATACTCACACATACTCACACACACCCACACACACTCACACACACTCACACACACTCACACACACTCTCACACTCTCACACTCTCACGCACTCACACCCTCACGCTCCCACAGTCGCCGCACACACACACACATCTATATATACCTATACGACCACCCTTCGGGTGATAAGGAAGGTCGGGGGGGGGGGAAGAACCAACGTCTTACTCGATTGGTCTCACTATCGATCTCACTATCGATCTCACCATCGGTCTCGCTCGATCGATCTCACCCGATCGATCTCGCAATCGATCTCACTCGATCAATTTCACTCGATCCATCCCATAATCGATCTGACTATTGATCCCACAATCGATATCACCATCGATCACACTATCGATCTCACTATCGATCGCACATTCGGTCCAACAATCGATCTCACAATCGGTATCACAGTCGATATCACAATCAACGTCATCATCATCATCATCAACGTCGCTAAAATCATCATCATCAGCATCTTGGGGACACCTTCATCATCATCATCATCATCATTATCACCTCACCACCATCATCGTCACCATCATCTTCATCACCATCATCAGCATAATCTGGACACAATCATCGTCACAATCATCATCATCATGAACATCATGATCATCCGGACACCATCATCATTATCATCGGAACACCACCACCTTCATCATCATCATCATCATCATCATCATCTCATTTTCGTGGCCATGCACAACATCACCAACATCATCATCATCATCATCATCGGGACACCATCGTCATCATCATTAGCAACATCATCATCAACATCATCATGATCATCGGAACACCATCAAACCCGTCACCATCTTCATCATCGCCATCATCCACATCATCGGGACACCGTCATCATCAACATCAACATCAACATCACAATCATTGGGCCACCATCATCAACATTATCGTCGTCACCTCATCGTCATCCTTATGATCAGCATCATCACCATCATCATCATCGGGACACCATCATCGTCATCATCATCATCATCATTGCCATCGTCATCGGAACACCATCATCGTCAGCACCATCATCACCAACAACATCATCATCTACCTCATCATCATCATCATCATCGGGACACCATCATCATAGTATTCATCATCATCAAATCATGTGATCATCATTGACATCATCAGGATTATCAACATCATAATCATCATCATCACCATCATCATCGGGGCACCATCATCATCAGCAACATCGTCATCAACATCATCATCATCATCATCATCATCGTCGGGGCACCATCATCACCACCACCATGATCATCAACACCGTAAACATCATCATCATCATCGAAACACCGTCATCATCACCACCGTCACCATCATCATCATTGTCCACATCATCAACATAATCATCATCATCATCATCATCATCATCATCATCATCGTCGGGACACCAACGGGACACCGGCGGGACACCGCGCGCCACCGGCCCCCGAGCAGGACACCGGCGGGACACCGCGGGGCACCGGTTGCCAGAACGGAGACTTTTTGGTCCGGCCGCGCCTCAGCTACAGGAGACTTATTTCTCGCCCGCCCACGCAGCTTCGCCTCGCCCGCACGCGCGGCACGCACGAACATGAAACCGAAACCGATTTCCCGGTAGGGGGGCTCTCCGTTCCACTTCGATCTCACCCCTCACCTCCTATATATATGTATATATATATATGTATATATCTGTATCTCACTGTACCTAAATGTATGTATATATATGCATATGTATGTAAATATATATACATATATATATATACATTTATATATATATAATATATATAACATATAATATATATATATATAAAATATATATTAAATGCACGCACGCACGCACACACACACACACACACGCACCTACATACATACATACATGTATATGCATATGCACACATATTTATGTATACATATATTTCCTTATTTTACTTATAACTATACACATCTTATCACGCATGGTGTACACGCATTTTTTGTTATTTAAAATATATATATATATATATAATTTGGAGAATGCAATCCGCGCATATGTCTTGTAAACATATGTATGTATGTATGTCTGTGCCTGTTTGTCTCTGTCTGTGTGTATACGTGTGTGTGTATCGATATCCATCTGGTTGGAAACAATAAATGCACATACACATGTGTATGAACACCATTTATGTATGTATATATATATATGTTTTTGTTCGTTTGTTTGTTTGTATGTATGTGTGTATATATATATATGTATGGTAATATGTACAACATAAGCATATGCGTGTGTTGTGAGCGTTGCGGGCGTTGTGTTTGTGTATGTATGTATGTATGTATGTATGTATGTATGTATGTATGTATGTGTGTGTATATATATATGAGAGAGAGCGAGCGTGATCCACCGCCGCTCTACAGTGGAAAATTGCCCCCCTCTTCCTCCGGAGCCTGGGGGTCCCCCCCTCCCCCCCCCTCTCCCAAAATCCCCCCCCCCGCCTGCTGGAACCTCCCCACCCCTCCCCATCCCCCCGCAAACCCCCCACCCCCCCCCCCTGCCCCCCCCCCCCCCCACTCGAAAACCGGAGGGGGGGTCACTACCGGTTCGAACCCCTCCCCACCCCCCCCGCTCACCGCCAGCAAACGACTCCCGGTCCCTACCACCGTCCGCACCACATCCCCCACTGTTGTTCCCAGCACCACTGTCCTCACCACCACTGTCCCCACTGGTTCCACCACCGTCCCTACTGTCCCCACCAGTGCCCCCACCACTGTCGCACTGTCCCCACTGTCCCCACCACTGTTCCCACCACGGTTCCACTCTCCCCACTTTCTCCACGGCCCCAACCACTGCCCGACTATCCCCACTGTCCCCACTGTCCCACTGACTCCTCCGCTGTCCCACTGAGCTGTCCCACTGTTCCCACCACTGTCCCCACTGTCCCCACCACTGTCCCCACTGTACCTCTGTCCCATTGTCCCACCGCCGTCCTCGCCACCGCCTTCACCAGTGTCCCTACCACCACTGTACCCTCCACTGTCCCACTCTTTCCACCTTATTCCCACTGTCCCCACACCACCGTCCCCACCACCACCGTCCCCACCACTGTCCACTGTTCCCACTGTTCCCACCGTTGTCCTCACCACTGTCCCCACCACTACCCTCCCCACCACTGTCCCACTGTCCCCTCCACTGTCCCGCTGTCCCCTCACCACTGTCCCCACCACCGTCCCCACCACTGTCCGCACCCCCACTTAGTTTTCGAAGGGGGGGGGGGGGTTCGAACCGGTAGTGACCCCCCCCGGTTTTCGAGGGGGGGCGGGGGGGGGGTTCGAACCGGTAGTGACCCCTCCACCTTTTCATGATGAACTGGGGTGAGGGGGGGAGGGGTTCGAACCGGTAGTGACCCCCCCCGGTTTTCCGGAGGGGGGGGTGGGGGGGGAGGGGTTTGAACCGGTAGTGAACCCCCCTGGTTTTGCGCCAGCAGCGGTAGAACACGCTCTTTCACATATATATATATATATATATATATATATATACATGTATGTATGTATGTCTGTATGTATGTATGTATACCTGTCTGTCTGTCTGTCTGTCTGTCTGTCTGTCTGTCTGTGTTGTATATAAATATGGATGTATGCATGTATACATGTATACATGTATACATGTATACATGTATATATATACATATATGTATACACATTCATGTAACCTGTATGTATCGCCCCCCTCACATGATCACACACATTCTCCCTTCATCCCTCCAGTCCTCCCTCACCCTTCCCCCCTCCTGCTCTTCTTCATTATTTGTTGCTACGTTGCCAGCCGCGGTCCATTCGATTCTAATCCAAACCGATGTAACCGAATTCCACCACCCCTTTGGGCGACCGGTGGTCTAACGAGATTTCTCTTCCCTCTTCCAAAAAAACACATCTTCTCCTACGGGGAGGGGTGCACCCATCCCTTTACCTACCCTTCACCTGGACTTTCTCGGGCCCCCCCGCGAGGTGTCAGGGCGTCCAAAACGGCATCGGCGAGGAAACCCAAATCATTAATTTTACTAGGGTTTTGGCCCCATTTTAGCTTCTTTGGGGGTGGGTGGGGGGGGGGGGCGAACGTTGGGCGACCAGCCCCTGGGCGCCCAAAAAATCTTGGTTGCACTAAGGTTTGGGCCCCAGCTGGGCATCTTTTTTGGGGGTGGGGGGGGTTGGGGGTGCTGAGCGTTATCCCACCAGCATTCGGGGCGCTCAAATCAGCTGTTTTACTAAGGTTTTGGCACCACGTTGGCCTCTCGGGGGGGGAAACGTTGCCCCATCTCTCTTTTGATCGATGGCCTTCAAGATGGCCCCGAGCGGCCTTCCAGGGCTTCCAAGAGGGCCCCAAAAGAGCCCAAGAGGGCCCCAAGACTGCTAAAATAGCCCCAGAAGACCTCCAAAACCCTCCGGAAGAGTCCCATGAGAGCTCCAAGAGGCGACCAAAATGGCCCCCAAGACGGCTAAGATGGCCCCGAGATGCCTCCAAGACGGCCCAAGATGCACCCGAGACGGCCTGAGATGGCCTCCGGATGGCGTAAGACGGCCCAAGAAGCCCACGAGAGGCCTCCAAAACAGCCCAAGAGGCCTCCAAGAAGTCCTCCAGGAGGGCCCGAAAAGGCCAACATCATCATCATCATCATCATCATCATCATCATCATCATCATCATCATCATCATCATCATCATCATCATCATCATCATCATCATCATCATCATCATCATCATCATCATCATCATTTTTCTTATAGGTATACATATTTGTATGATTTATTTATTTCTTTATTTATTATAGAATTCCGATTTTTAATCATTTTGACACGTGCCTCTTTTCGGCATTCCGACGGGTCAAGACGGCCCAAGAGGCCTCCAAGATCGCCCACGAGGCCCCCAAGACGGCCCCGAGAGGGCCCAAGAGGCCTCCAAGACTGCCCAAATGGCCTCCAAGACGGCTAAGATGGCCCCAGGATGCCTCTAAGACGGCCCAAGATGCACCCACGACGGGCGAAGATGGCCTCAAGAGATGGCGCAAGACGGCCCAAGTAGCCCCCAAGAGGCATCCAAGACGGCCGACAAGGCGTCCAGGAGGTCTTCTGGGAGGGCACGAACAGGCCAACATCATTAATTCCCCGGAGGTTTTTGAATGATTTTGGCATTTGCTTCTTTTTGGCATTCCGACGGTTTAAGACGGCACAGAAGGTACTTAAGCTTGCTCACGAGGCCTTCAAGATGGCCCCATGACTGCCCAAGAGGCCCCCAATACTGCCCCAAGAGGGCACCAGAACGGCTCAAGAGGCCTCCAAGACGCCCAAGGTGGCCTCTAAGAGCACCCGGTCTGCCCCAAGAGGGCCCCCAAACGACCCAGACAGGCCCCCAAGACGGCATCCGACGGCGTCAGACAAGCCGGGAACGCCCTGGGACGGCCAACGAAGCCCCCGAGAAGCCCCCGAAGGCACCCAAAAACCCTCCAGTAGGCACCCAGGAAGCTCCCCAAAGGCCCCCAAAGTGCCCCAAGAGGCGCCCAAGAGGCCTCCTCGTCCTCCTCCTCCTCCTCCTCCTCCTCCTTCTCCTCGTCTTCCTCCTCCTCTTTCCCTCGCCCCCGCGCGGCCCCGGGGGATGGCCCGAAAAGGCCTTCCAAGGCCACCCCCTTGCTCCCACAGATCCCTCGGTTCATCCTGGTTACTTTCTTTGTTTTCCCGGGCTGTGTCCCTTCGTCCCTTTTCCCGTCAGCTCTCGTGGGCAGGGCTTCTGGATAGGCTGGTGGGGATACTTTTTTTGGTTGCAGCCGCGCAGCAGAGGCAAGCGGCGAAAGGAAGTCTGGGCCAACGGGCAAGCTTAATTAGCTACAAGGCGCAGCGCAAGCCGGCAGGGCCAGCCCTCAGAGGCAGCAGCTGCGGCAGCGGCGGCGGGGGGCTGACTGGCTGAACTGCAACGCCCAGGGAAGCTCGAGCATCATGCACACCTGTGGCAAAATGCCAGGGAATTCCCAACTGTACGCCGCGGCGCCAGTCCACCACGGTGTAGGTGTCATGCCGCGTCAGAGAGTGTCCTGCGCGCACTATCCGCACATACGCTGTAGCAAGTAAAGTCTATGTACACACTGGTCATGTCGCCAGAATGCGCCAAGGGCGCGGGCCGTGTCGACGGCGTGGACCTGCCTGGTCGGCTGGGGCGGGTCGAGGATGGAAGCACAGCGTCCGCAGGAAAGCTGGACTACTCCGCGACGCCACACAAGTATCCTGCGGTGGACCTGCTGGTGGGGATACTTTTTGGTCGGCGGCTCCGAAGCAGCGGTCAGGGAGCGGAAGGCGTCGTCTGGGCCAGCAGGCGATGCGAATTAGCTACAACAGGCAACGCACGTGCAGTAATACATCGCAGAGAATGTGAGGTGTGCACATGCACTGAGCAAAATGCTCCGCATTAAATAAAGCGAACGCACCTAGGCGCCAGCCACACCGAAGTGAAGCAGACTGCAGTGCGGTGCAACGGAGAGCTGGTGGAGATACGCGAAGCGTGAATAGTATATTGCAAGCCGAGGGGTTGGCACCGACTCGCTGGAAAGCCAACGGGTTGCATTCCAAACACTTCAACGCGACGCGACTGCAATCTTTCGCGGGGCATTGCAATCGAATCGACTGCGTTGCAATCGACCACTCGGAATCCTGTTGTGAAAGATATTATCCCTCCTCCTACTCCTGTTCTTTCTCATCCGCTTCGTCTTCCTCCTCCTCCTCCTCTTCTTTCTCATCCGCCTAATCTATAAGAATCCTTCAGCGGAGGATTTCAAGTGGAATGCTTCTGTTGAGGATTTCAAATGGATCTTCTTGTGGAGGAGCTCAATCGGAACCCTTATGTGGAAGATTTCCTTTGTCCTCCTCCGCCTCATCCGCCTAATTTTTCCTCGCCCTCGTAATCCGCCTGCTTCTCCTTCTTGTGAAGAATGTCACCCTGCTGTGGAAGATTTCGCTGGGAATCCTTCTGTGGTGGCTTTCGGAAATAACCTTCTCCTCGTCCGCCTCCTCTTCCTCCTCCTCCTCCTCATCCGCCTTTTTTTCTGCTTTTTGTCGAGGGTTCAATCGGAATCCTTTGAGAAGGGGGCAGGATGAAGGGCGAAGAAAAGGAGCAAAAGGAGGAGACGGAGGCTGAGGATGAGGAGGAAGGCGAGGAGGATGAGGACCATGACGAGGGTAAAGCGCAACACGTTACTCACGCACCTGCTTGCGGAGCTGCGTTCGCAACTCGATTTGTGAATAACGCTTGGAAGAGGAGAGGAGCGGACAAGATGAACGGGGGGAGTAAACGGAGGAGGCGGAGGCGGGCGAGGAAGAGGAGGGCGAGGAGGAAGCAGAGGAGGGTGAGGAACATGACGAACGTGAGGGGGAACACGTTACTCACGACACTAAGCGTGGAACCGCGTTCACAACTAGTTTTGTGAGTCATGTCTTGCAGCGGGAGGTAACTCGCAAACATCGTTGTGGAGCTGCGTTCGCAACTAGATTTGTGAATGACGCCTCGAAGCGGAGAGGGGCGGGCAAACTGAACAGGAACAGGGGCAGCAGCAGGAGGAGGGTGAGGATGAATAAGAGGAGGGTGAAGATCATGAAGAAGGTGGGGAACACGTTGCCCACATAACTTAGTTATGGAACGACATTCACACCTAGTTTTGTGAGTATTGTTTCGTAGCGGGAGGTGACTCGCAAAACTAGTTGTGGAGCTGCGTTCGCAACTGGATTTGTGCGTGACGCCTCGAAGCGGAAACGGAGTGGGCATAATGAAAAGGAATGGGAGCAGCAGAGTGAGGACGGTGAGGCGAAAGAAGAGGATCATGAAACATATGACGAAGGTGATGCAGAACCCATTACCCACAACACTAGTTGTGGAGCGGCGTTCGCAACTAGTTTTGCGAGTCATGTTTCGTAGCGGGAGGTTGCTCGCAAAACTAGTTGTGGAGCTGCGTTCGCACCTCGATTTGAGAATAACGCCTCGAAGCAGGGGGAAGCGGGCATAATGAAGAAGAGCAGCAGGACCAGCAGGAGGAGGGTGATAAGAAAGAAGCGGAGGGCGAGGAGCATGACGAACGTGAGGAGGAACGCATCACTCACAAAACTAATTGTGGAGCGGCATTCGCAACTAATTTGGTGAATCATGTTTCGTACTGGGATGTGCGTTCACATCTCGATTTGTGGGTAGCACCACGAAGCGAAGACGAGGGGGCATACTTGAGAGGAGCAGGATGAGGAGGGGGGTGAAGGGGCATAATGAGTAGGAGGAAGAAGAAGAGGGTGAGAAGCACGACGAAGGTGAGGGGGAACACATGGTTCACACAACTAGTTGTGGAGCGGCGTTCACAACTAGTTTTGTGAGTAATGTCTCGTAGCTGGACGCTACTCGCAAAACTAGTTGCGGAGCTGCGTTCGCAACTAGATGTGTGGGTCACGCCATGAAGCGGAGAGGCGGCGGGGCATAATGACGAGGAGCAGGAGGAGGATGGAGGGGAACGGGAGGAGGGCGAGGATCTGTGGAGGATCTCAATGGGAAACTCCTTGCGTCAAGGATTTCGATAGGAATCCTCCTTCTTCGGAAGACTTCAATCTGAACCCTGCTGTGCAGGTGTTCAATCGGACTCCTTCCGTAAAGGATTTCAGACACATGCATTTGAAAAAAGGCATTCAATAGGAACCATTGTGTAAAAGACTTTCGATAAGATCCCTATGGTCGAAGGATTTCCATGGGAATCAAGTTGGAAAAGGCATTCAATAGGAATCCTTTTGGGAAGGCTTTCAATAGGAATACTTATGTAAAGGATTTTATTAGGAATCCTTTTGTGGAGGGTTCCAATGGGGATTCTTTTGTAGAAAGGTTTCCACTGGGAATCCTTCTGTAAACGATTTCACATGTAATCCTTTTGTAAAAGGATTTCCATAGGAATCCTTTGGGAAGCATTTCTAATGGAACATGCTTGTAAGATGCACCAACCCTGTGAAAACAAACATACGGTTGTGAGCGTCTGCGATCAAGAAACCTTTTGTTTCCACACATAAGAATGCTTAGGGGAACACCGAACCTGTGAAAACAACATGCTTGGTGCATCCGTGGAGGCCGAACGAAACTGAAAACATTGGCGTCACAAATACAGCCATCACACAACCACCAAAAACTTTCAACAACCTTCAAATATTTTCAAACAGCAAACACAACACACAACAAACCAAGCAGCAACAAACATTATTTCTGAACTTCTGGGGAGAGAGGTGGGTGGCCAAGGTTCTCCAGATTGTTTTGGTTGTTTGAAAGCTTTTGGTGGTTTTCTCGATTTCGCTGATTCCGAACGAAGAGGAGGAGGAGGAGGAGGAGGAGGAGGAGGAGGAGGAGGAGGAGGAAGAGAAGGGGGAGGAGGGGGAAGAAGAGGAGGATGAGGAGGAGGAGGAGGGGGGGAGAAGGAAACGGAGAGTGAAGATATCGATCGGCGGCCGCGGTGGAAACGAATCTGTATGATCATGGGGGGTCGTCCGTATACAACCATTTTGATTTTTTTGATTCAACGGCCTCTGGACAACCAGACATTCTCGCATCGCAATGGGGGGGCCAAACCGACAGGACGTCCGAAGGCGACATCGTGCTGCAAACTGAGGCGGGAGCTATTGAGGCCGCGCCTTGCCCCCGCCCATGCCTGGCAACACCTTTCCAGACAAGAACGGGAAGCGCGGCTTTTTTGGTTGCGGAGGTCATTGGGCGTTTGCTGAAGACAGCGTGCAGGAAGTCGAGCACAGCGGAACAAAGCAGGATGATCATGAGGTGGATGGTCAAATAGTGACGTGAAGTAAGAGAATTGAGAAGACGAGCGCGAGGCAGAAGGAATGAGCAGAAGAAGGATAATTTGCAGCATGAGGAGGACGAGAAGGATGACGATGCGGACCACGGACACGACGACGACGACGACGATTACGACGACGACGACGGCGATGACGACGACGACGACAACATAGGGGGCAACGGACGTTTGCTGACGACGCTGGCGCCCTCTGTTCTCCCCAACGTTTGTGACTTCCCTGCGTTCTTGCCTGCGGCGGTTCAGAAAAGGTTGCCGTGTCTTCAGAGAGTGCGGGCACAGTCGAGATAATTTAGCGAGCTGGCAGGCTAAGCTAATATGCCTAACAGTCTGAGCGTGGAAGCCGCAGGATCTCATCAAAAGAAATGCTCAGGATCGGAAGGTTTGTCAAACAAATGCCACAAGCTCTGTAGGGCGCAGGTGGTTCAGGGCGTGTCTTTTGCCAATATCCTTATTCCTCTTGCTTGGGAGGTTTACCTCCGCCCCCCTCTCTGGGTCTGGACGGGGGGTCTCGCGAGGTGTCAGAGCGTCCGTTTTCGTCCAAGATTGCTCCAAGAGGGCCCTGTATAAGCCAACCTGGTCTCCAATATGGTTCAAGATGCGTCAAGATGGTCGAATCTAGCCTCCGACGCGCATCCAAGAGGCATGAAAACGGCTCCAAGACGGTTCCGAGTGCAGCCTAGCCGCATCGCACGGTAGACACCTTTAGAAAAGAACCAGAGATTCTTCCGTGAAGGCCCGCCAGGGGAGTGCCGCACGTACCCGCAGAGAATCGACAACCGACCCCTTGCGGGTCTATAGGCGCGTGAGATAGTTCCCCCCCATAATTCCACTCCCGGAGCCCCGAACCGGCAATTTCGCCTCCCCGCCCCCGGGCCCGGCACGACCCGAACAATGCGCGCCAAGGGGGAGGGCCCAAAATGAACCAGGAAAGCACCAAGACCCCTCCCAGACGGCCCAAAAGGGCCACGGGTCGCCGAAATATCGCTCCTTGACGCCCACGATGGCCTCCAGACGGCCTCCGAAGCTGCCAAGACGCCCCCAAAGGCCTCCAACATGCGTCCAAGAAGCAAACATCGCCCCATTCCCGTGGAAAATTACCCTGGCGACGTACCCAACCCCTGCGCAATGCGGGGCATGAGAAGCTTGGAAGACGTTATACGGAGGTTATGACGTGACATGGGCGCATATACTTCTGCGAGCGGCATTCGTGAGGCTCGCAGCCCCCCAAGGATTGCGATGTCTCGCTCAGATCTGGACCCACCAGCAGCCCTCGAAAGTGGGGACAATTTCGCAGATCGCAGCCCCCCAAGCACGGCGAGGTCCCGCTCAGATCTGCGCGGTGCCTCACTCCGCAGGACCCATCAGCAGCCCTCGAAAGTGGCGACAATTTCGCAGATCGCAGCCCCTCAGGGACGGCAAGATCCCGCTCAGATCTGCGCGGTGCCTCACTCCGCTGGACCCACCAGCAGCCCTCAAAAGTGGCGACAGTTCCGCAGATCGCAGCCCCCCAGGGACGGCGAGGTCCCGCTCAGATCTGCGAAGTGCCTCACTCCGCTGGACTCGCCAGCAGCCTTCGAAAGTGGCGACAGTTCCGCAGATCGCTATGCTGGCCCCCCAAGCACCCCCTCGAAAGTGGCGACAGTTTCGCAGGTCGCAGCCCGCCAGGCACGGCGAGGTCTTGCTCAGATCCGCGCGGTGCCTCACTCCGCAGGACCCACCAGCAGCCCTCGAAAATGGCGACAGTTTCGCAGATCGCAGCCCACCAGGCACGGCGAGGTCTTGCCCAGATCCGCGCGGTGCCTCACTCCGCAGGACTCACCAGCAGCCCTCGAAAGTTGCGACAGTTCCGCAGATCGCAGCCCCTCAGGCACGGCGAGGTCTTGCTCAGATCCGCGCGGTGCCTCAATCTGCAGGTTCACCAGCAGCCCTCGAAAGTGGCGGCGACAGTTTCGCAGATCGCCACCCGCCAGGTTCGGCGAGGTCTTGCTCATATCCGCGCGGTGCCTCACTCCGCAGGACCCACCAGCAGCCCTCGAAAGTGGCGACAGTTTCGCAGATCGCAGCCCCCCAAACACGGCGAGGTCTTGCTCAGATCCGCGCGGCGCCTCACTCCGCAGGACCCACCAGCAACCCTCGAAAGTGGCGACAATTTCGCAAATCGCAGCCCCCCAAGCACGGTGAGGTCTTGCTCAGATCCGCGCGGTGTGCCTCACTCCGCAGGACCCACCAGCAGCCCTCTCGACAGTTTCGCAGATGGCGAACAGTGCCTCACTCAGCCCTCGAAAGTGGCGACAGTTTCGCAGATCGCAGCCCCCCAGGCACGGCGAGGTCTTGCTCAGATCCGCGCGGTGCCTCACTCCGCAGGACCCACCAGCAGCCCTCGAAAGTGGCGACAGTTTCGCAGATCGCAGCCCCCCAGGCACGGCGAGGTCTTGCTCAGATCCGCGCGGTGCCTCACTCCGCAGGACCCACCAGCAGCCCTCGAAAGTGGCGACAGTTTCGCAGATCGCAGCCCCCCAGGCACGGCGAGGTCTTGCTCAGATCCGCGCGGTGCCTCACTCCGCAGGACCCACCAGCAGCCCTCGAAAGTGGCGACAGTTTCGCAGATCGCAGCCCCCCAGGCACGGCGAGGTCTTGCTCAGATCCGCGCGGTGCCTCACTCCGCAGGACCCACCAGCAGCCCTCGAAAGTGGCGACAGTTTCGCAGATCGCAGCCCCCCAGGCACGGCGAGGTCTTGCTCAGATCCGCGCGGTGCCTCACTCCGCAGGACCCACCAGCAGCCCTCGAAAACCTCGAAAACTGGCGACAGTTTCGCAGATCGCAGCCCACCAGGCACGGCGAGGTCTTGCTCAGATCCGCGCGGTGCCTCACTCCGCAGGACCCACCAGCAGCCCTCGAAAATGGCGACAGTTTCGCAGATCGCAGCCCCCCAGGCACGGCGAGGTCTTGCTCAGATCCGCGCGGTGCCTCACTCTGCAGGACCCACCAGCAACCCTCGAAAGCGGCGACAGTTTCGCAGATCGCAGCCCCCCAGGCACGGCGAGGTCTTGCTCAGATCCGCGCGGTGCCTCACTCCGCAGGACCCGCCAGCAGCCTTCGAAAGTGGCGACGGTTTCGCAGATCGCAGCCCCCCAGGGACGGGGGCCGGAGGAGGACGCGACCACACCCCACTAGTCAAAACGAATACCCAACCAAGGATGGTTGGGAAAAACATTTTTCGCATGCTTGCTTTTTCGGCTTTCACAACGTCCAAGACGAGCAAGGAAACCTTCAATATCGCCCTCGGACGGCCGAAGGGGCCTCCAGGAAGGGCCGAAGAGGGTAAAAAACAGCCCACGAAGTCTCCAAGACAGCCCAAGAGGGCCCCCAAACGGCTCCAAGAGGGAGTCCAGAGGGCACCTTCTCGAGCCTTCTGGCCCGAAGCGCCCCCAGCCTGCCCCAAGAACATTTCACCAGGCCCTGAGGGACCCCCAAGAAAACCTCAAAGGCCTCCAAGAGGCCCTCGGGAAGCCCCCAAGAAGCCCCAAAACTTGGCCCAAAATGCCTCGAGGCGGCCGGATATGGCCTGCAGACTAGCCAATATGCCACCAAAAGGCCACACAAGAGCACCAAGAGGTACGATAACAACAACGAAGCAACAGGAACGATGTCGAGCGCCGTGTCATGATTCGGACAAGCCTCGTGAAATGCAGCCCTGGAGGCGCAATAATTTATATAGGGGTCGGCGGATGTGGCGTAAGCCTATAGAATAAGTGAGTTGAGGGCTGCCCTTGCCCCTCATGTGCGTTGCTGCTGGCAGGGGTGTTTCCTCGCTTTGCCCTGGTGATTCCCCTTCTCTGCGCGCCACTGCGCTGGAGCTCCCTTGTTTGCGTAGTTGCAGCGTTGCCGCTCGCCGCTGTTCGCTTCTTCCCCCCTCTGCGCAATGACCACGCCTGCTGTGGGCTTTCTTATCGCGGCCTCCACTTGCATCGTGGCCTGTCGCACCAAACGGTTGGCGAAAGATGTCGCTTTCGTCTCTCTCGTCGCTTTAGGCGTATGGACCTCTGGTGGAAGGCTAGCCCGTGCCCAAAGCCCGTCTCCCACCCATGTTTTTGTCCTATTTCTGGATCCTTGCGCTCCACGCGCGTGTTGTAGCGCCTTTTCCCGTTAGTCCATCGGACCGGCGGCGGCCTTGCCGCCTTACTGCCTGCGCCCCGGTACGGGGCATGGGCCGGCTCGGCCGCGGCCCACTTCTCTTTTTGTCGGGCTCCCCAAGCCTCGATTTGGGGTAGCTTGCCGCTGCCTGCTTTCTGCACCATCTTGCCCGCTGTTGGTCAATACTTTATTGCCACACCGCCTTAGGCGGTGGCCTTCTGGTCGCCTCGCCTGGTGTCCTTCCGGGGTGTCTCGGGGGCGCGGCCTGGCGGTGCCTTGCACCTGTCGTGGCGGCCAGGGCACTGGCGTTCTTGTGCGCCCACGGGTGTGCATACCAACTTCCATGGACACTGCTTTTGGTAGGCTCCGTTTTCCGTCGGGAGCTGTTCCAACGGCGGCCTTGTCGCCTTGCTGCTTTCGCCTGAGACTGGGTGCTGGCTGGCATGGCCGCGGCCTCTCAATTCTTTGCGTCTGCACTCTGCATCTGGGGAGCACATCGCTCCTGGGGCTCCAAGTCGCACTTCGCTGGCTTCAGCTGCATTTCAAATGCATTTCAGCTCGAGTGCCGGCGGTTGGCGCAGCCCGGTGGCGGGTTCGCTTTCTTGTTTTCCTCCACCTGGTTGTCTCTGGTCGGAGTGGCTTGAAGTGACTCGTGCAAATCTGTTTTGGCTCCTATCCATGGTTGACGCAGCGTTAAGCGGGTTTGCCCTTCAACGGTGGCGCACGCGCCGTCCACCACCCATGGATTGCCTGCGCCTTCCACCACCCGTGTGCGCCACCGCGGGAAGTGTTGGCTGTGTCGCCAGCGGTCAGCTTGGCTTCTTGATCTAGCTATATGCCTCGAGCGCACGATTTCTTCGCGCTATTTGCACGTGAGCGGCGTTCTGCCGTGTTCGTTGCTTGCCTGGCGGCGGTGCCTGTCTCGCCTGTGCCTGTCTCGCGCCGCCCCTTGCTGGCTGGTCTGGCAGCACATATCTTTCAACTGGCTAATTCGCACCATGCTGCTGCCCGCGCTTCAACTCCTGGCGTCGAGCTACGCTCCGCGGGATGCTTGGCCGCTGCACTCTAGCTTTACAATGCCTCATCTTTTTACCACCACCACCACCACCTTGCATCGCTGTGGCTGGACTCTTTCGTCACGACGCGTTCGCCTAAGTTCGTTTGCAATTGGCACCTCCATCTGCCGACCGCGCCTGAGGTTCCTCTGCGCCGCCGACCTCAAAGTGTGTGTGTGTGTGTGTGTCTGTGTATGTGTGTGTGTGTGTGTGCGTGCGTGCGTGTGTGTGTGTGTGTGTGTGTGTGTGTGTCTGTGCGTGTGTGCGTGCGTGCGTGCGTGCGTGCGTGCGTGTGTGTGTGTTGTGTGTGTGTTTGTATGTTTGCTTGTTTGTGTGTGTGTGTTTGTGTGTGTTTGTTTGTTTGTTTGTTTGTTTGTTTGTGTGTGTGTGTGTTCGTCGGGGCTGTGGAGGTGGCGCCGCCATGCGGGCGCTGCCAGTGAATCCTTTGGTGGAGTTCCGTATGGGGCAAAGACGCGCGTGATTGGTGTGCCGAACTAACAATGACGCAGCCACGCGTGTGCTGCAATTTGAGCCTTTGGTGGAGCGCCTCTTTGGGACCACGACACATGTGAGGGTGTGCCGACCATGAAGTGGCGCTGCCATGCGGGTGGAGGCGGCGCCGCTGTGGGCGCTACCAGTTGGTTCTCTAGTGGAGCTCGCCGACGGCCAGCCACAAAATATCTGAGGGATGTGCCGAAATTGAGTCGGTGTCTGGGGCCTTCGATGCATTTTCCATGGGGCCACGAAGCGTGTGATGGGGTGTGCCATCATGGAAGCGGCGCCGCCATGCGGCCGCTGCCACTGGGGCCGTAGGTGGGGCTTTCTGTGAGGCCGCGAAGCTTGTGATGGGTATGCCGAAATCTGTGGGGCGGTGTCATGTGGACCCTGCCAAAAAGGCCTGCTTCGGTGGAGAACCTACGGGATCACGAAGCGCTTGAAGGGTGTGCTGGCACGGACGTGCGGATGGCAGACGCAGGGGTAGGAAAAGGGAGGGGGAACAAGAGGAAAGAACAAGCGGGACGCGTGGCGCTGCGGATGCAATGCTAGGACCCCAACACACAAGACGGTTCGGAAATATGGGGCACAACATTCTTATGTGCACACGGAAACGCTAGCGAAGCGCCAACGCCACGCCCACGAGCCGCCCACGGGCGGGCACCAAACGAAAACTCGGAGTTCCCAGCGAACACACGAGGTGCCCTCGTGGCGCCCACGGGCGGGCACCAAACGATCACCTGGCGAGCCCAGCTAGCGCACGGCGCGCCGGCGAGGCGCTCGCGGATGGGTACCGGGGGGGCAACCTGGTCGGGCGGGCACCAGGCGAAAAGCTGGCGAACCCAGCCAGCGCACGGCGCGCCCACGAGGCGCCCACGGGCGGGCCCCATGGGGGGAAACGCCGGGGAACCTGGTGCACTGAGCGCCCACATGTGGGCACCGCGCGAAAGCCAGGGGCATTCACCCAATAACTTGGCGAGAGAAGCAAGAACCCCTTGGTGCAAAGACTGTTAGGGAACTTTTTTTCTGTGCTCCTGCACGGTTTGGCGAAGCTTCGCCTCCACACTCTCTTCGGTAATCTTCTTCACGCTGGCGTTCACCCCCAGCCCCTTCAGTGTGCTTCGCATCATTTCGTCCATCGTGCTCTCTTAATCCCACCAGCCCTCTGGGCGTAGGTGGTGGAACGAGTTCTTGCATCTTCCAAGACCCCCTTCCCTTCGGGGAGGGGTATTGCCCCCCTCCCCTCCCTGAGGTTGTTTGGGAGGTTTCGTGATCAGTCAGGGCGCCCAGGATGGCTTCAGGAGGGCGTCCGATGCTACAACATTGTCCCCAAGATTGCTCAAGATAGCCGAAGATGGCTTCCGACATACCTTCAAGAGGCCCAACGAGAGCTGCATGAGGGTTCCAAGTGCTCTCGGAGCACCATGAGGACCCCGCCACGAAGTAAAAATCCTTCAAACACAAAAAGAGCATTACTGATCTTTGCCGTCTCGCCTTTTCGCTTCCGATGGGCCTCTGAGGCTTCAAGATGGCTCCAGGATGGCCCAAAAGAGCCCCAAGAGGGGCCCAAGAGGCCCCCCTAATGGCCCCAAGAGCGCCCAAGCTCGGCCCAAGAGCGCCCTGAGAGTCGATTGGCTCCCGAAGAGGGAAGGAAATCGAGGCTCTCGCTCTCAGGCCTTGATCACATTTTTTTGTCATCTGTATTTTTTCACTGGCATCGGTGCTGCTGAACTCGTATGCAAGTATAGACGCAAGACACTAGAATCAAACGTCCAATCAAACGCTTAGCTGGGCCAATTCCTCCATGTTGATCCTACGGTCGTTTGAAGTCAAAAACTCGCTCGAACCAAGGCGGTGACAGACGTGCCCCCTGGGCTTTTTCCCAGGCTTGGAGGAGTTTCGAGATTGTCAACACGATGCGCCGTTCACTTGTTCATTGGCTCGCATATCACGGTTGGGTCCATATTAAGCGTGAGGGTGATTCCAACGATTCATGGCGTCCACTGGGAGCTTGAATGTAAATCAATACGCGTGGGGCATATGCAAGCGGCGCAAAATCACAAACTTGCTAGCACGAGAAGTGTGATGACCGTACAATGTCTGATTCCACTTTAGATGCACACCCCACATACAACGGAAGCTGTAACGGTATAGGACGGGACGTTACCCGATCTGGTACGAAATATACGGAGCCGAGGAAGAAACCAGCACAGTCATACATGCTACGAAGGTAATGGTTGTAACTGACGTCGGTGTCGTGTAGTATCTGGCTTGTCCGTTGCCGCATTTACGCTGCGAGTACCAGCAAGCACAGAACACACATTAGAACACGAGCAAGCGCGCACGAGACAATGGCCCATAAGAACACGTTGTAATCCATGCTGGAACCCTCCGTGCGCAGACAAACCATGCGGGCTGATGTAACATATTGTTACCAATGTCTCACAATTGTGCACCACCAGCGTGAGCTTAAACGAACACTTGCGCTCCTTTCAGTAGCTCGCTGCCGCCAAGGCGTTCGCAACGGCGAGCCCCCAAGCGGCATGCATGGCAACAAAAGACAGAAAAACAGGAACGGCGGGTATCGAAATTCGGTGGCGAGCCTGGGGGGGAAGTGAGAAGAGGTGGGTCTCAGAAGGCTCGGGAATCCCCCAGCTTTCCGAGGAGGGCTCTAAGCCTGCCCCAGAGGCACAGGAAATTTCTCAGAAGGCGCGAGGGCTTCTGAGAAGTCCGACCGCCTTCTGAGAAGGCCTTCTCCTTCTCACTTCCCCCCCCTCGCTCGCCGCCGAGAAGTACAGGTGGCGATAAAAGACCGCGGGCTCCGGACCGAAGGCAGAGCGGATTCGGAAGACATTCACGTGCGGCCGCCTCGTGCGTGGTCCTCTTCACACTCTGACGTCGTCATGAAGGACGCGCCAGGTCGCAATGCCTCGATCCTCTACCCATGATCCTTAATCCTCGTCGATCTCCGATCCTCGACTCCCCTTCTCCTCCTCCTCCTCCTCCTCCTCCTCCTCCTCATTTCCGATCCTCGATTACCCCTCGTCGCCAGGGCGCATGTGTGTGTGTGTGTGAGGAGAACTTCGAGTTCTTCTCCGCTGCTCCGATGTTGTCAAGCCCATTTGATCACTGCACCTATCTATGGTGTGGGCAGCGCTGTGCGGACCGTCTGATGAGGTACCCGGATTAAAAATCTGGCTACACGAACACAATATGTTGAATATTGCTTCGTACGATCGCTGCGGCATCATACCCCCTGGTTCCATAAAGACTCTCTCCCGAGGCACCTCGTCTACAGACACCTGTCGTATAAAATGCTACTTTCTCAACTCTGCTCAGGTTGCTGAGCGTAGTCGTGGGGCCACATCGTGCATGTTGACGGCTCTGTTCTTCGCTGCATCCCTTGATTACCTTCTGTGTCTGCGTGTGACAACTTCACTAACGCTTGGGTGCACACTGGCAATCTGCGCGCTTGCATAGTAATACACGGCCATGCCTGGTACAAGCAACGTCCACGGCTGCGAAAACCATTCGAAGAAAAATAGGGAACATAATAATAAATCAAGCATATGATTGACCGTGAACTGTCCGATGCAACGAGCCAGTGTGTCCAAGTGCATGACGACCGCTGGTATGCAGCAGAAAGTAGCAGGTGTGATGATGTACTTGCAAAGAGCGTTCGGTAAATACTGGAATCGAAAAGAAAATGAGACTCACCGTACGTGATCCGTCGGAGCTTCTGATGATCACTCGACACATAATTCGGGTCATGTGCCCCTTGCTGATCACATTCAATGGCATGACGGGAACCAGGATTGCGAGTGACAGTGATCAAGTCAAACAGCAATGAAGAGAGACAAAATATTCTACTGAAGGTCATGCGGACATGAGCCCAGGGGGGCTACAACGTTTTATGATCATGATGCACATGATAATGATGCCTTTGTCTGACTGCCAGTCGGCCTCTTGAGCGGTGTCTGAAGGCTGAACAACATTGCCTGGTGGAACCCTGCGAGACTGGCAAGAAACAATGCACACAGAATCGCTAATTTGAAAAAACCGGACAGCCGCCAAATAGAAGGGCCTTCCCGAAATACGAAAACATCTGCATTCTACTGGGATGCGCTATGCGCCCATGCGACTGCGCAGCGAGCGAAGCCCGATTCATCGGATGCACTCATCGAGCACGACGGGGGCAGCACCACCTGTCACGTCAAAACTGAAGGGGTAATAGCACGGATGTGATTCGAACAATCTTCTGGCCGATTGCTCTTCAATTTTGTCCAAACTTGCTGCCAAAGCTTGACGCGTTTCCTTCTGAAAGAAGCTGCGCATGCAGCAAGGTAATACTCCCACATTCTCCTAAACCTCTCATCAAACCCATCCATATCCTTCCAGCCATCGAGCTTCTCCTGCCAGTCCCTGAGGGTCTGGACGTAGCTCATGCCGAAGCTGTGCCAGTCCTCCAGGTGCCACTTGTCAGTGAACTCTTGGGTTAGATGTGCCATGGTAGGGAGCTCTCCGCCAGGGAAGATATACTTGTTGATGAACGCGTTGTGGTTCCATGGCCCCCGGCGCGCCCAACCCATCGTGTGCAGCAGCATGATGCCGTCGTCCTCCAGCAACTCGTAGCACTTGTCGAAATAAGCAGCGTAAGAGTTCCGTCCGACATGCTCGAACATACCCACCGAGTAGATGCGGTCGAACTTACCCTCGACAGTTCGGTAGTCCTGTGAGGAGTGCAAGCGGCGGCTCATGCGCTCTCCCCAAGTTAGCCCGTGCCTCTGTCGTTCTGTAATCAGCTGTTGCTGGCGTTTCCGCCCATGATTCTCGCGCTCCTCCTGCTTGCCCTCCTCCTTCTCGTGTTCCTCCTCGTCCTCCTTCTCCTCTATCCTCTATCGTTGGGATGATCAGCCCCCCTTCTCCTTCTCCTCCTCCCTCTCCTGTGCCCTCCTCGTCCTCGTCCTTCTCTCCTTTTCCTCCTCGTCCTCTTCATCGTCCTCCTTCCCTTTCCTCGTCATCCTCCTCGTCGGCGTCCTCCTCCTCCTCCTCCTCCTCTTCCTTCTCCTGTCCCATCTTCGTCGTTGTCCTCCTCCTCCTCCTCTTCCTCCTCCGCCCCTTGTCCAGTCGATCCGTTCATGATGGCATGCAGGTCGTGCGGACGTTGCCCCTCCCCCCCCCCCCCCAGGAGCGCTTGCCCCTGAAGGGGGGGGGCACAAGGAGGGACTGAGGGCCGGGTTGGGATTTCCACCAAGCTTGGAAAGGTTTGCGCCGTCCCGTGGCGACGGCCACAGGAGGCTGCAGTGCCTCCCCCCTTCTCCCACACGCGTAACCGTCCCACCCCATCTGTTGGTCGAGCGAAAGTGCGGCGGCAGGCTGCGGTGGGTGAAAAAAAACCTGGAAGGGAGCGTGCCTCCAAAGTGAGAAGCTCAAGGAGTGAGCTGTGACACGAGGTGCGGCCACCGACACTGAGGTTCTGTAGGAGTGGCGACGCAAGGAAGGCGCGAGGAAAGCCCTCGGTGGCGCGAGAGGACAAGTGCATTGCGTTGGCAGCGCTGGCGGCCTGCGCCAGGACACCCGGTGGCGCTTGCGGCTCCCCCCCCCCGCCCCCCACCGTCAACTAAGTTAGCCCGCCCCCACTCCCACAGTTGCACCGGGCGGGGCGCGAAACTGAACAGTAGGCAGACCTGGTGGGGTTGCCATGAGCAGCTGTGGGTCGGTTTAAAAGCGGTTGGCAGTACGGCCAGGCTCGGTGAGCAGAACTGCGGCGCGAAGGGGGGTAAAGAATAGTAAAGGGAATGAGGATCAGGCAAGAGCGATCGCTGTGCTCTGCGGCCAGTGGCTGTATGCCGCGGCCGCCCTTAGCCTTGTCGGGGCGGCCGACGGCGCGTTCCCCTTGTTCTGCCCGCTCCCATACTTTTTTGGTCTGCGGGTCGGGAGCGGGCCCCTTCCGGTCAAGAGCTAAACGGGACGCGGGTAGCCCTAATTTTGGGAAACAGGGCGCGGGCGGGCGGGGCCTCAGGCGGCCGGAGGGCTCAGAAAACAGGCGGTGCCGAAGATCTGACCGGAGCGATGCGGGACGAGGAGCAGCAGCACCGGCGTCGGCGGCAGGCGCCCCCGCTGCTCCGTGGGTGCGCGGGCGTCCTGAAGCCGATACTCGATCTGGGGGTGCGAGTTGTGCTCCACGGCCCACTCCATCTGCCTCGCCGGCCCGCACCCCCGCTCGGGGAGGAGGGGGAGGGAGGAGGTGCGGTGGATGGGGGGGGGCAGGGCGGAGGAGGGAGGAGGAAGTCGAGGTGGGGAGGAGGGGGAGGGAGGATGGCAGAGGAGGGGGAGGGGAAGGAGGAGGGGGGAGCAGGACGAGGGGCACGAGGAGGAGGGTGAGGAGGAGGAAGAGGAGGAGAAGGAGGAGGAGAAGGAGGAGGAGGAGGAGGAGGAGGAGGAGATGGAGGAGGAGGAGGCGGAGGAGGAGGAGGAGGAGGAGGAGGAGGAGGAGGAACGATAATCGAATCCAGGGGGTCAGATCAAGGTTTTTGGGATTTTCGCCTTGTCTGTACCTGCAGGAACGCTCCTCGTCGCCACAGCTGGATTGCCCTTTGAAGTCTTGGTCCGAACGCACCCCTGGATGTCTGAGGGTCCGTTTTGAGGGAGGACTGGGGAGGAGGAGGACGACCAGAGTGATGTATCAGCGATGCTACAACAGACCGCCCTGTCTCAAATCTCCTTCTGATGAACCCCTGTAAACATTTCCAGGTAAGCCTTCCCTTTAAAAAGGCAGGCACCCCATTGGCCGGCCATTCAGGTGAATGCCGTGCACGTGTCTAGCTATATACTTCATGCTGCGAAGACGTAGGGCCAGACGCTTCTGGAACGTGTCCAGCAAGAACACACCTTTGAAACGACCAACCCTCCATTCATGCAGCTGTCGCGTAGTTCTACACTTCTGGTCATGACTTCTGGGAACATTTCAAATGATAACCCCTTTCCAAGTGGGATCTCCCTTCACCCGTGTAGCTGCTGCAGCACGATTGCGCAAATCTGGAACTTTCAAAGCATGAATCGAACACGAGAGCCACATCTTTGAGAAGGCACCGTTCTCCACCCCTGTACTTGTTATGAAATCGAATGCGCTGCGCTCAATCGGAAACCACATGTTGAAACCGCCCACTTCGATCAAGGTAACTGTCGGAACTTCGGCCACGAATGCCGGTGTTACAGCGAGAGTTACGTTTTGGACACGACCTGTCCTGCATCCTTGTAGCTGTAAAGACTTTCAAGCTTCAGGACCCTAGGCGGTTCGGAATTTGAAGCGAAACCCCTGGTGCGCCCAACCGACATATCTGGTGGTGCGACAGGGAGGACATGTTCATACTGAGCAGGGATGAAAAGGAAAGAAGAGAACGAGGAGGAATGAGGGAAAGGAGGAGGACGCGGAGGAGGCGCAGGACGAAGAAGAGGATGAGGAACAGGGGAGGGCCTGGAAAGCCACAGGAAGGCTCCATGTGGCCCAAAGAAGGCTTCAGATGGCCCAAGGAGGGGGGGAAAAGTGGGGGACAGAGGGAGACAAGGAAGTAGGATGAGGAAGAGGTCAGATTGTCGTAGGACTCATGCCTGTCTAAGATGCTCTCTCAGGAAACCTCTGCATACATTCGAAGGCGATCTGACCACGTAGGGGAAGTCATTCTTCATCAGACAACACCGAGCACCTTCAAAGCGCTCCTCAATGGTCACGTGATTGACAATGTTGTCCCTCGGCCGATCATCGATGTCCAATTCTTCCTTATCCTCCTCCTCCGGCCTCCTTCCTTCTCCATTTCCTCCTCTTCCTTCTTCTCCAGCTCGCCCTCCTCTCCCTCATACTCACTGTCTTCCTCCTCTCCTTCCACATCACCTCGACGTCAACGTCGTCTTCGTCGTCCTCCTCCTCCTCCTTCTTCTCCTCCTTCTCCTCCTCCCTCTCCTCCTCCTCCTCCTCCTCCTCCTCCTCCTCCTTCTCTGGTAGGTCATAACGTTGTCCCTTCCTGACCGCAATATGCAATTTGGCCTCGTCGTTCCCCTTGCCCCCCTCCTGAATACCAAGCAAAGGCTGCATGGGGATTGGGCGGAGGAGAAAAGAAAAAAAACGAGGAACCTGAGTCTTGAAGAAGATTCCGCAACCTTCCGATCCTGACCTTCTCCACTCTGCTGGCCCTCTTGGCATGCCTCCCTGTCTGCAGCCCTCCGCTACTCGCTTCCTCCATGGTCCTTGAGCACCTTTCGATGAAGACTCGCCTCCTCCTCCTCCTCCTCGTCGTCCTCCTCCGCCTCCTCCTCACATACTTACTTGCACAGATCCCCCTCTCCCCCGGTGTTTCCACCACAGACAACGAAATTCTGCCCCCCGCAGTCCGCGTGGCAGCCTCCACTCGACGCTGCTCGACGAAACTGCCGACGCCACCTGCTGCTGCTCCCGACGCTCCTGTCCTGGCACTTCGTGCCGGCTGACCGTCTCACCGACAGTGTGCTGCAAGTCCTTGCGCGTAGCGCGATTCTAAACAACGCTTGGTAGTCCATTGCTAAATCTAACCAGGACCTTTGCTCCCCTCGAACCAGCACGCCTCGCCGCCATCCTGGGCCGCCCGCTGACCCGAGCGCCTCGCCGCCAGGCCCGAAAGTCCCCACCCGCCTCTCTGAGAGCGTGGCGCCGGTGACGTGCACCCCGTACTCGGTGGCCAAGAAGTAGGCCTGGCGGGGGATGGGCCCCCTGCATCCGCAGAGCCGGGCCTGCCTCCTTGCCTGGCCTCTACAAGTGCAGCAGCAGAGGAGGGAGAGGGAGTCAAGAGAAGGGCGACGGCGACAAGGGTACCCGTCTCGTGGCGATCCCCGACTGCCGCCCCTGACTCTCGCACATCGGAGCGGCCTGGCTGGCAGATGCGGGGTCGCCGGCTCGGGAGCGACCGATGGCCCAAACGTCTTGGGCAGAATCTACCACCCACACGACCTTCGGAAGAAGAGGCATATCAGCTTATGGCCTTCTCCTTCACTCTCTCTTCTTCTTCTTCTTCTTGTTATTATTCTTCCTCACTCCTCCTCCTCCTCCTCTCCTCCTGTGCCCGCGTCTATCTCGTGCCGACAGGTGGGCCGTGTTGACTCGTTGGCACCCTCGTCCCTCGCTGGAAGCAGGATGGGGCTCCTCCCTGCCCCCACCCCCTCCTCCTCCTTGGGCACGTGGCTGCCGAGCGCAAACAGGGTGCAGGCCAGCCGCAAAAATCATCTTAGAATCCCATTCCCATCGGTTGGGAGACTGGTACTCCAGATTTCGAAATAAATAGGAGGGGGACACACCGCTCCCAGATTAGCAGTTTTAGACACCCCCAAGACCAGCCATAAAGGGCGGCCTTCTGCCCGGACCCTACTGGAACCCTCCAAGACAGCTCAAATCAGATCTCCCCCAAAATGTGACCCCCCCCCTTTATCACGAAATCCTGAGTGCATTGATAAGATCCCTGGCTTCCCCTCCCCCCGGCCTCGCCGAACGCGCAAGTTCGCCCCGTCATTTGGGACAACAGCGAAACGGCATGCGGGCCGAAGGGGCGATTCATCTCTGTGCTGGAGGGATGTCGGAAATGAGTGCAAGGCGGGAGGAAAGGCAAGGGATGGGAGAAGGGAGTAGGGAGGGGGGACAGGGGGAAGGGGGGGGCAGGGGGAAAGGGAGAAGAATAAGGGGGAGGGAGAGGATGACAGGGACGGAGTGAAAGGGGGGGTATAACGGGGAGAATAGTTATAAGAAGGAAGAAATCCGCCAACCCTGTCGGCGTGTGAGGAGGGAAGCCTTCCCGTTTTCGTCGTCGTCGTCGTCGTCGTCGTTGTCGTGTGGGTCGACGTCGTCGTCGTCGCCGCCGCCGCCGCGGCCGTCGTCGTCGTCGTCGTCGTCGTCGTCGTCGTCCTCGTCGTCGTCGTCGTCGTCGTCGTCGTCGCCGTTATCGCCGTCACCGCTTCCCCCTGTCCCTTTCGGTGGGCTCTCCTCGTCAAATGCCCGAGCCACATAGAAATCGAGCAACGTCGTGATCGAGCCGACGCGAAGCCCCTTTCCTTCGATCCCTTCCCCGCCGGGGGGCGGTCGGGGGGCCTCCCGGGGGTCGTGACTCCCCCTGTGGGGAAGCACCCCTCCTCGGGAGAAGCTTTACCCCTCGATTCCCTGCTTCACAAACGCCTCGGGCCCCCCCTCTTCAGGGTCGGCGGCGCTGGCCGTAACGCCTTCGCAATATACCTTGCTTTCGAGCCGTCCCGCTACCAACCCCATGCCAAATTGGCCGGCGGATAGAGAGCTCGGAGGAACAAAAATGTTCGGCACGAGCTGCGAAACTCCCCCCCTCAGAACGACCGTGCCCGACGGCGTGTGCGTGGCCCCTCACCCGACTGCGCGAGACCGTGACAGTGAAAGACGGTGCAATAAGTGCTGGGGGCCTGACTCCTCCTCCTCCTCCTCCTCCTCCTCCTCCTCCTCCTCCTCCTCCTCCTCCTCCTCCTCCCCCTCCCCCTCCTCCTCCTCCTCCTCCTCCTCCTCCTCCTCCTCTTCCTCCTCCTCCTCCTCCTCCTCCTCCTCCTCCTCCTCCTCCTCGTGAACTGTCCCGTGCAGGCAGTGGAGGCGAGCCAGACGAGGCACCGACAGCTCACGATCAGCATCAGAACCCCAATCGTCCTGGTCCTCCACGCGCATGCGCTCCGTCAACTCCATCGTCCCCTGCGCTGCTTGAGGCATCGCATGCAAGTCCAACGCCGCCGCGCCTGCCGGCTGCACCGCCGCCGGCACTTGCGCGGCGGTCCCTCGGGAGCGTTTTACGCCGTCAGGCCTCCTGTGGAGGACGCCGCGCTGAGTCCAGGCCTGCGGGGCTACTCGCGCCTGAGGATACCTCCAAATCCTCAAGGACTTGGTCCGCCACCGTGCCCGCAACACGTTGAGGAGTGATGAATGACAAGGGCGGCCTGGCAGGCTTCTGTAATCTTCTAAGGGACCAGCCACTCTTCGTTCAGCAGACAGGCGACTGCACCACCCCTACTCCTGGGGTGGCCCTTGGCGGCCATGGCGCCTTAACACCACCCCAAGACGGCCCAAGAGGCCTCCAAGAGGGCCCCAAGACGGCCTAAGAGCGCCCCAAGACGACCCCAGAGACGCTCAAGACGGCCCAAGATGTCCCCAAGACGGCCCCCAAAGGGGCCCAAGGGAGGGAGCACGAACCAAAACTCTGAGCCTTTCGCCCCAAGAGGTCCCCAGGAGGCCCCAAGAGACGCCCAGGAGGCCCCAAGAGGCCCCCAAGAGGCCCCCAAGAGGTCCCGAAGAGGCCCGCTAAGAGGCCCAAGCGAGGCTCCAAGAGGCCTCCCAAAAGGCCCCCAAGAGGCATCAAACCTGCCTCCAGCAGGCCCCCGAGAGGCCTCCCACGAGATCCCAATGAACATCTAATAGGCTTCACACCCACAACCCAGCCACGGTGGCGGGACTTGCCGTAGGCAGCTGGATACGGCTATGCTGATGACTATGATCCTTACCATGGCCATCACCATCATACTTATCATTGCGGTCAGAATTTTACGGGCAGTGATGCTGGAATATGATCATGTTGATTCTGGTGCTGCTGCTGACCTTCATGACTACGGTGATGATGGCTATCAAGGTGAACTTGATGATGGAACTTACGGTGCTGCTGTTGCTGACGATCATGTCCGCTATCATCGTTACTAGTTGTTGTCATTGCCAGTGTGGAGTGGGAGAGGGCAAGCCAGCCTGGGCCCCGAAGCCGAAACCAAACTCGAGGACCCTCATGCCCGGTCTCAAATCCAACTTCTCGGCGATCAGCCGCATCTTGGCCTTCTGGGCCTCGTCCAGGGACATTCCTGGCCTGCGGGAGGGAGACTTCGTGACCACGCTCTCACAAAGCAGACTTCCCCTTCTCCTCATCCTCTTGCCCCCTGCTCCTTCTCTTCCTCGCAAGTAGCCTCGGAATAATAGTCATCATTGGTCACCACTGTCATCAAGTTGCTGCACGAGCTGCGCTCTGGCCGATCTGACGGACATCTCAACGGATGTCCGATATGCGTTCGAGCCTCGGTGCTGGTTATACATACAGACAGATAAGACTATTCGCGTGCGTGCTAAATGTCGCTCCCACCTGCTCCTACTCCTGCCCAGTCTCCCCTCCTTCATCCTCCTCTCCCTCTTCCTTCTGCTCTTCCTGCTCGCCCGCTCCTGCTCAACCCTGACTATGTTCTTCCGCCCCCCAATGTGCGACCTCTTTTGACTAATTATGCTCAGGAAAGGCTTGTCGCGGCTGCAGACGCCATGCGGAGCATGAGGAGGACGAGGAGGAGGAGGAGGAGGAGGGGGAGGAGGAGGAGAAGGAGGAGGAGGAGGAGGACGAGGAGTTGCAGCAGCATTGCCACGTGGGTGAAAACAGAGGCGAGGCGTGCGGTTCGAAACACAAGCCCCCGTCGATGACCCCCATGATCAGAAGTAGCCGTTGCCCACCTTGGCAACTCTCCTCTTCCTCGTCTTCTGCATCCATTTCTCTGCTTTCTCTCACTCTACCTTCGCCTCCATCTGTTGCTGCTGATCCTGCTTTTCTTCCTCCTCCAACTCGTCCGCCTCCGCCCTGGCCACCTCCTCTGCCTCCTCCACTTCCTCGTGCTACGTCTCATTATTCTCGTACAGATGCCCGTGTCGGTGCCCGTTGCCGCCCTGACGTGTGTTTTCCTCCTGCTTCCCCCATTCCCATCATTTGTCCCCAACTCCTTCTCCCACGCCCTGCTGCCACTGTGCCTTCTCTCTTTTTTCGACCTGCACGGCTGCACGACGCGAGGTGCAGCTCAGCTCCTCATCATCCTCATCTTCATACTCATCCTCATCCACATCCCTCCGTCCCTCCCTCCTTCTCCCCTCCTGCACGTACTAGACGAATTAGTCATCGCATGCTCGACTGGGAACTCGAGCAACCTGCCGAGTGGCGCGCGCCTCTGGCACTGGACCCACGACCTCCTCCTTCTCCTCCGCCACCGCCGCCTCCCTCTCCTCCCTCTTCATACACCTGCTCCTCCTATCTCCTCCCTTGTCCCTCCCTCTCCTCCCTCTTCTTTCTTCCCTCCTCCTCCTTGAGCACCGTAGAACTCCTGGGCCCCCATGAGACATGTAATACCTCATTCCCCCTCCCCCTCCCCCTCTCCTTCCCCGTCCTCCTCCTCCCTCCTCCTCCCCTCCTCCTCCTCCTCCTCCTCCAACTCCTCCTCCTCCTCCTCCCCTTCCCCCCGTCCTCCTCCTCCTCCTCCTAAGTTCTGGGCACGCCGCTACATTTCCATATTTCGACGTTGTCGTGCTCAGCGTGTTGCAGCAAAACGAGCGCACAAGCGCACCTGCACTGACGTATCTCCGACAAAGTCGCTGGGCTTACTTGGGAGGGACGGTGCGCCAATTCGGCATGGAAGATCGAACTTTGGAAGGCTTTTGGCGCTTCTTGGGCCTCCCTAGGAGCCTCCGGAAGCCTCTGATGGCTACCCTCGCATAAAATTGTGGACAACATGCGTTTCAGCTCTCAACGTTGGGGCAGACCTTACGGTTGCGTCCAGTGAGATGTACGGCCCCCCCTGGGAGCCTGTTGTAGTACGCGCAGGTGTACTGCATGGTAGGCCCCAGCATCTTCTCGTAGAGGCGATTGTCCTGGCGTGCGATTCCCCCGCTTGAGCAGCCCTCGTTCACCCCCTCCCTTCCCCCTCCCCCTTGCCATCCCCTCCCTCCCGCCCCCGCCCTCTCGTCCGCCTCCCTTGCTGACCTTGTACTCCTCCTTCTTATGAGCGGGCATGGCCAGAAGTCGCTCAGCTCCCCCCGCCGAATGCCAGAAAAAGGAGCTCGAGGAAACGAGGCTCCGGACGAAGTCATAACCGCTAGCCACCTTGCGGGCGGAATGCTGTGAGGCCTGCTGCTTGACTGCTGTCTTGTTTTATGTGTGCTGTCTTTTGAATTTGCCTCTTGCCTCCCCAGTCCTGTCTCCTCTCGACTGTCTAGCATGTGGGGCCCAACGTATTGCAACAATTCTCTGCTGGCTGCTCTAGGTTGCCTCAGAATTCCCATAAGGGGCGTCGCCAGACGGCTTGGTGTGCTTAGGGTTGTACTTGGTTGATGACGGGAGAGATGGGCTTTCCTGCGGAAGAAATCCGTCGATCCGGCGTGTGAACTACAAGGAGCCTCAGCAAGAGCTTCAGCTCGGAGCCTAAGCAAGAGCTTCAGCTCTGCTTGGGGGGGGTCGCGCCGGGGTGGCTCTGCCGGGGAAGGGGGGGAGGGAGGGGGGGGTGGCGGTCCCCCATCTGGCGTCTTCTACATGATTTGCGCATCCGGACCCCCCCCCCCCCGGGAAGAGGGGAAGGGGGGGGCGGTCCCCCATCTGGCGTTTTCTTAATGACTTGAGCATCCCCAAAATGCTTCGGGGGGCCCCAGGGGACCCCCTCAGATCTAGCCGCTACCGCCCCCAGGACCCTCCCCTCGGAACCCTCCCCGAACCCCCCCGGGACCGCTCCAGGCACCCCCCCAGAGGAGAAGAAAAAGGACCAGAAGAATCGAGGAGGGAGGAGTCCACAATGCCGCGAAGATCACCGAATCCGGAGCCCCCCGGATTGGCGGCTCTGGCCGGAGGCCATTCCAATAATTAAAAGTCTGGGCTTGGGTTCGGGCGGGGAGAAAGTTAGAGGTTCGAGTTCGGAAACCAAGAAAAGCAATAGTTCGACTCAATTTCGAAAGTTCAGGGGGATACCGAACAACATATCACATGCTTTAGCACAGCTTGGAAGCAATTCGAAAACATTTCAAACAACAAGTTCGAACTAGGTGTCAAATCTCGGAACAGTTCGAAGCCAACTCGGGATTTCACGAACAGTTTACACGCCCTCCAAATATGTTGAACTTCTTCGCCGCCGAACTTTCTCCACACTTCTTCCGGACTTCAGGATTCTCGCAGCTTGGAACTTGAGCTTTGTAAAAACGTTGGCCTCGACCTCCCTCTAACTTTTCCAGCTTTTTGTTGTTGTTGTTTTGTTTTTCTTCTTCTTCTTCTTCTTCTTAAGATAACAAAAAATAGGGGTCATTTGCACCCCCCCGGCCACTTACAGGCCTATGGGGGCCTGCAGGATGGCCCCAACAGGCCCCGAAGAGGGCCACGAGCGCCCAGGACGGCCGAATCTTGCCCCGAGATGCCTCTGATATGCCCCGGACACGCACCCGAGGAACACTTAACGTAGACACATATACTACTCCAGATTTCGTAATAAAAGAAAGGGGGTCTCAACCCTCCCAGACGAGAAGTTTTAGACCCTCCCAGACCATCCATGAAAGGGCGGCCCTTTGCCCAGACCCCCCCGAACCCTCCAAGACAGCTCAAATCAGACACCCCCCCAAAGGTGACCCCCCCGACTTGATTATGGAATCGGGAGTATGTTTCAGCTGTCTTTGCTGATGTCCCAAGTGTTGTTCCCCACGATGTTCCAAGATCGCTTCGAGACTGCCCTCGGGGCCCCGACATTGTCACCGACGGCCCGACGGTTCGAAAAGGGAAGCGGCTACATACTCTATTTACCCAATAGTGGTTTCCTCGCCGGAACCCATGATCAAGTCGTGAAACGAACCGTACACCTATGCAGATTATACGTTCTGTTCAGTGTCAGCTTGACGGGGGAACCACTTTTGGGGTAATTCAGTTCTGCAGTCGATCCCCTGCTGGAGATGTGCTCCCAAAGGCTTCGAGATGACCCAGAAGGTGGCCCGCAGACTTTCCCAACGTAGTCGCGGGCGGACTCGGCGCTGGATTGGCCAGCGGCAGAAGGCACTGCAATCCAATTTCCCGAAATTCATATATCGGCCATGCTATAATTTCCGCCAACCTCCTCCTCCTCCTGCTCATCCCCGTCTTCCTCCTCCTCCTCCACCTCCTCCTCCGCGCTCCTCCTCCTCCTCCTCCTCCTGCTCCTCCTTCCTTCTCCTCCTCCTCCTCGTCCGCCTCCGCTTCCGCCTCCGCCTCCGCCTCCGCCTCCTCCTCGTCCTCCTCGTCCTCCTCCTTCTCCTCCTCCTGGCCACGCGGGCTCCCATCCGCAGCCCGTGCCTGCACGACGCGGGGCGTGTTAGAACGCCAGGTGCTGCTCTGCTGCGTCTCTGCCTTCGAATCAACAGGGACCCCCCTCCCTTCGCTCCAGAATGCTGCGTGCCCCCCCACCCCCCTCCTCCCGAGGCGCGATCTGTTGTAACCAACACGGACCCGTGCCCCCGAAGCCACGATTCCTCGTCAAATCTCCTTGGCCCGGTCCCCGAGCTTCCGAGGCGGCCCGTGCAGGCGCACCCGGACACGAAGACAGCCCGCGATACCCAGAAATAGTCAAGCGCATCCCACTACCCGCAAAATAACTACTCGCAATTTGCCTGGATTCGCCGGGGGATTTTCTCGATATATACATATACATATACATATGTATATGTATATGTATATGTATATGTATATGTATGTGTATATGTGTACGTATGTATGCATGTACGTATGTATGTATGTATATATATATATATATATATATATGGTCGCCCCCCCACCCCCAAGCCACCAACATTACAAAACCTTCACTGATCGTTTGCTCGTCGTCGCTCTCCTCCTCCTCCTCCTCCTCCTCCTCGAAAGAAAGCCTGCGAAAACCTACGGGCAATGATCGGCTTTGCGAAAAACATAGAAAATCATTGGACAATCCCCAAACAAAAAACCATGATACCCCCCCCCCCAATCAAAAACAACCAACAAAAACTATGATTTCGGGAAAATTTTGGCCTCCCCCTCCCCAGAAGTTCTGCCGAAATCATTTTTCTTTGGTTTTCTCAAGCGTTTTCGCTGACTCCTCCTCCCCCCCTCCTCCGCCCCCCTCTCCCCTTCCTCCTTCCCTTCCTCCCCCTCCTCCTCCGCCTGTCGCAATCGCTGTTTTGCTGCATTTTCAAAAGGGCACTCTGTGTCATCGCGCAAGCCCTTCGGGTGGGTGGTCGGCATCGGCCGTTTGGCGAGCAAGACGGCCTATAAAACAGTAGTGGTTCATACGTGATATGTGAGCGCGCGGGTCGCCCCGATGGCCCTCGGTGCCGACTGCGTAGCGCCCAATGCGCGCTCGCAGGGCACGGCCGCCCGCTGTCGGCATCGCTGGGGGGCGCCGCCGCCGGCCCCGAGGCCTGATCGCCCTGTTCAATCAGGCGCCCGAGCTCGGCTTCCAAGGTGCCGTCGTTGTCGTCGTCGCCGTCGACGGCGATCGTCTCCCCGTGGGCCGAAGCCACGACGGAGGCGAATACCGGCTTTTGCTCCGCGGCGTCCACCTCCGACAGCGGACCTCCGCATGCCACCATGAGCCTCTTCGCCCTCTTCAGTGGCGTAGGCGAGCGCAAGTCCTCGAAGGCGCCGTGGTGCGCCCTGGCGAGGCTCTTGAAAATGGCGATATGCTCGTCCTGGTCCTCCTTAGCCAGTTCCCCGCAACGCCCCGCGATGTCAGGCTGCGTGGCGCTTGCGGCGGGGGCGCTCTCTTCTGGCCCATCCATGCCACCGCCGAAGCCGAACGCGTCCTCCTCATCTGGTGCGTCTGCCGCGTATTCGGGGCGAGACGCCGAAGCGGCCGCGGCTGGTGCGTCTGCCGCGCCATCGGAACGAGACGCCGAAGCGGCCGCGGGGGCGGGCGATGCGCTTGCCGCCGCGCCTGGCTCGAACCCCGAAATGTTGCCGGACGAACGGAGCACGTGCGAGCCTTGGATGCAACCGCAGATCGTGGTCGCATTGTCCAGATCCTTGAAGTCGCCGCTCGGAACTGGATTCATCGGCTCGTTCGCAGATCGTGATCCGCAAGGTCGCAGAAATCAGAAATCGCAACTCGAAATCGGGTCGATCGGCTCAGTCACGTCGACATGATCGCTCGCATCGGCGCTTGCAGTCGGAACGATCGGCAGCCCCGTGCCAGACATCGTGCGCTGATCAAGCCAGGGCAGGCGCCTGGTCGTTGCGGGAGATGAGCGTCGCGTGAACCTCGAGGCGCATGTGCGGGCGGACAGTGGTCGGGTTCATGGCTGGGTCCGACGTAGCTCACAATTGGAAAGAGAGCCCGTCCGCGACGAAGTGCGCGAGAGTCTTCGTGTGCTCCCAGCGGTGGGGCCAGATGCACGCGGTAGAGCGGTCCTGTGTGCAAGGCCGAAATCGCTCAGTTGTCCCACCATCCCTTCCTCCCCCGCCCGTCCTCGCCAACTGCTAAGCGCAATGACTGGTTGGGGCCGACCATGCGCCGGGCCACGGATGGCGGCGCGCCGCCGCCGTAGGCAAGGTTGCCGATGAACGCGTATTCGACCACCATGCTGGAGGCGGGGAATGACATCGTGCCTGCGTTTGAGCACATGCGGCAACGTTGGTGGCATCGAAGTGTGCGTCGTGTCAAACAACAGCGGCAGCGCCGTCAGTGCCGGGGGCGCCGGCAGCGGCACCGCCGCCAGCAACGGCACCAGCGACAGCGCCATCACATGCGGTATGATTGCTTTCCGTACACATTTCTGTTTGCGGAATAACTCAAGTGCAACTCAGATGTGGTTTTCCGGGGGCGGATGTGGGAAACCATTTTTAGGGTTCCCTCATTTTCCCCCCTTGGGCCCGCGCGTAAAAAAAACATTATGTATGTATATATATATATATATATATATATATATATATTCCTCTGCCTCTCCCCTGCCCCCTGCCCCCCCTCTCTCGCCCTTCCGCGCCGCTCTTCTCCCCCCCCCCGGCAGGAGCTCGGCGGCTAGCCCCAGTGCCAGTCGGGCAGCCGCGGCTCGCGCGGGTTCAGGTGGAGGTAGTGCGTCTTTCACCAGCGCAGCTAGCGGAAGAGCCTGTCGAACTGGGCGCGCGGGCAGACAGCGCCGCCTCTTGCCCCCGTGCGCCAAGGCTGAACGAGAGGGGTGGTTTGGTTTGTTGCCCCCCAGGCCTGCTTCGTCTTGTCCTTCCTGGTTCTCTCCAGCTCGACCTCCACCGCCCGTTTCTGTCGCTGGAGCTCTTGGTAATCGTTCTTCAGGTCTCTGTTGAGATTTCTCTCGTGCTGCACGTCGAGGCCCCTCGTGAACCTCTCGTGGGCGCGGCCGCCGCGCCCCAAGTCTAGCCCCTGGCGGGCGTTGGAAGACCAACAACGCGCGCAAGCACCTGCGTTCAGTTTCGGTTGCGGCGAGAGGCGCCGCAAACCAGCGCTACTCGCCGAACCCAAACTACAAGGTGGAAAGGTTTGCGCGGCTGGTCTCTCAGTCCCCCGCTGGCCTTCTGTTTCTTCTCGACCTCCTTGTGCTTTGACGCATCGGCCTTGAACAAGGCCTTGTTGGTGCTGGTGCGGCCCTTGTCTTTGAAGGCCCAGTCGCGCGCCTGTGCAGAGGGCGCGGAACATCTGTTGATGTGTGTTTCCCCCTGCCTTGGTTTGACGGATCCAGTTCTCGGTGTCCTGTGTGGGGGGTGTTTGGATGCGGCTGCCTTCTGGCGCCAAAGAGCTTTCACCCTCAGCTCCGTTTCGTAGACCCCGTGAAGGTGGGGAAGAGCTCTTTGCGCTTGGCGTCCAGCCGCGCGCGCTTGCGCCGTAAGTTCTGCGCCTTGTTGTACTCTTTTTTTTCGCGTCTTGCTCTTCAGCGTCTCGTGTTTTTCTTAGATCTCCCCATGCTGGGCGGTTTGAAGGACAGCGCCACTAGATATAGCGATTTACGACACGTTGCAAAATCATTCCCCTTCCTCCTCATCATGCCCATCCTCGCCCCGTCCTTCTCCTCCTCCTCCCCCTCCCCCTCCTCCTCCTCCTCCTCCTCCTCCTCCTCCTCCTCCTCCTCTTCCTCTCAGCGTCTTCCTTCCTCCACCTCTTCCTCGCCAAGCGGGGCGAAACGCCTTCCACCCTGCAGTCTCGACAATTGGGTTTGGACGGACTGAGATGCAGCGCGATTTGCAATGACCAGTAACGGTACCACGGCCAACGCCCTCAGCCCGAGGCTGCACTGCCCCGCGAGACGAGCCGAGGATGAGGAACATGAGGAGGAGGAGGCGGAGGAGGAAGAGGAGGAGGAGGAGGAGGAGATATACGAAACTGAGATTAATAGATAAGGATGAAGAGGGGAGGAAGATGAGAAGGACGACGAAAATGAGGAGGATGCCCCTCCCCCTTCCCAGTCCGTCGTTTGGGGGTGCTGTGTGGGGGGACTTGTGTATATATATATATATATACATACAGAAATGTTCGTATGTATGTATGTGTGCATGCATGCACGTATGTATGTATGCATGCATGTATGTATGTATGTATGTATGTCTGTCTGTATGTATGTATGTATGTATGTATGTGTGTATGTATGTATGTTTGTATGTTTGTATGTTTGTATGTATGTATGTATGTATGTATGTATGTATGTATGTATATATGTATCTTTGCATGTATGTATGCATACAAGTATATATATATACATACATGAATACACACACACACATATATATATATATATATATATATATATATTCATGTATATATATACTTTGCACATCGGGGTAAACAAATATGGCTCGGACGATTCCGACTAGGCACTTTGCGTGTACTGGAACGCGTTCGGTGAAGAACGACGGGACAGGCTGGCCCCACAAGTCGGCCGAACATGGCAGCTGGACGGCTGGGGGCGCCTCCGGGGGGGGGCGCCGGGGAGGGCGGATGGAGTACCTCCAACAGGGCCACCAGACACCAGCATCATTCATTTCCTCTCGGTACTTGGCTGATTCTTGCATTTTCGCCTGTCAGCTCAAATGGGGGCCCAGGGAGCCTCCATGATGGCCCCAAGACGGCCGAAAAACCTCCCCACAAGAGTTCACATATTGCCCAAGAGAGCCCCACGAGGGCCGCAAGATGGCGGCCATGTTGTCGCTGTCGCCGCCCCGTGGCCACTGCTTGTCGCCGTTGCTAGATTGCGTAGATTGCGCCACATCGATTGCTTTGCTTTGCGTTGCTTTGTCTTGCTTTGCGCTGCTGTGCATTGCATTGTCTTGCTTTGCATTGCGTTGCTTCGCATTTCTTGACATTGCTTTGCGTTGCGTTGTTTTGCATTGCGTTGCCTTGCGTTGCGTTGCGTTGCATTGCTTGCCTTGCCTTGCGTTGCTTTGCGTCGCTTTGCCTGACTTATTGCTCTGACTTGCTTTGCGTTGCTTTCCGTTGCTTTTGTTGCTTGGCGTTGCTTTGCATTGCAGTGCTCTGCGTTGCTTTGCGTTTTTCCCACACAGATCTTGCGCTTAAGTGTTCTCGCTTGTTTTCCACAGAAGTGGGCCTGTGCGTCGGCGTGGCGGCAATTTTGCCGCCGTCGCCGCTCCGTCGCCGCCTCGTCGCCGCCCGGCGTCTGGGGCTGTCGCGTGCTGTCGCGAGAATTCTTTGCAACAAATGAAACGACGTGCAGGCGCCCGCGTCGTCGCGCGCGCATGCCAAAATCCGACAAGAACCTTGGATTTCATAGGGATTTCAAAATCGAGTGTCCAAACAACATATAAGAAACACGTGGTTTCGCAACAACAACTTTCAAACAAGCGGCGCTCGCGCTCTTGCGAATTCTCAAAGAAAACATAGAAACTGTTTAACACGTTCATTGAATTTTGCCAAACGAGCCACTCGCGCTTCATGTCGAAATCGTTCGAACGCCCTGGCGCGCGTGTTGGGGGGGAACGATCCGCGTCGAATAATACCATGCGGGCCACTCTCGCGCGTCGGCCGCGCGCGCACGTCGAACTTCTTCCATAACATTCATCGCCGACGCGAGAACGACGTCATCGTCGTCGGCGTGATCAGCATCGGCGCCGTCCCTGGCCGTGCCGTCGCCACTGTCATCATCGTCACCAACACCGCTATCATCATCGTCGTCATCATCATCATGGTCATCATGGTCATCATCATCATCATCATCGTGTCTACCATTGTCGACGTTGCCATGATACAGCGCCCGCCCAAGTCGCGGATTCGCAGTGAGGTGCCCGTTGGGCTGTGCCCAGCGGTCAGCGCCACCGCGGCCGCGTCGGTCGCGCCAAATTAGCTGGCCGCTGCGCGCGCGAGCATGCGCGGGCTTGCGCGGCCGCATAAGTGCACCAGCCAACACCATGCAATCAACGCAATCGCCGCCGCATGGGTTTTGCAAACCAAGTTGCGGGAGGGTGGGTGTGATGTTTGCGAGAGCAATGGAGTTGACAACTTCAAGTCCGGCAAAGTGAATGAATTCTCCTTTCGAAAAATGAAACAGGTTCTACCGCCGTCCCCCCCCCCCTGGGGTTAAAGACCTTCTCGGACCCGATGCGTATAGGATTCAGCCCCACCGTCAACCCTAAATCTAAATTTGCACTATCCCAGGGGGGCCAGTATCGCCCCCCCCCGCCATCCCTGCAAAAAACTATATGCGCGCGCGCTCTTTTATCACAAATCTTAAGTTTCCAAAAATCCGTCGAACAAAAATGACAAAGTGCACACGCGCGCGTCGTCGCGCGCGTACGCTGAAATCCTTCAAAAACCATCGGTTTCGAAAGGATTTCGCAATCGAGTTTCCAAAGCACATGCATCAAACACAGGGTTTCGCAACACTGATTTTCTAAAACTGACTACGAGCGCGCTTTTGCGAAATCTGGAAAAATAAGTTTCCCAATAATTTTTCAAAAATACTACACAACGAGCTTCGCGCGCGTGCATGTCGAAATCTTTCGAACGCCCTTGCGCGCGTGACGTCGCGAGAATCCTCTGCAACAAATGTGACGGTTTCGGAAGGATTTCAGAATCGAGTGTCCGAAAAACATACAACAACGAAGGGTTTCGCAACACGGATTTTCATCAAAAGCGTGCGCGCGCGCTCTTTCGTCGTCGTCGTCGCCGTCGTCGTCGCCGTCGTCGTCCTCTGTCTTTCCTCGTTGTCGTCGTCGTCGTCCTCTTTGGCGTCGTCGTCGTTTCCGTCGTCGTTGTCGCCGTGGTCGTCCTTCCTCCTCCCTCGTTGTCGTCGTCGTCCGTCGTCGGCGTCTCGTCGTCGTCCCTCCCATTTCGTCGTCGTCGTCGCCGTCGTCGTCGTCGTCGGCGTCGTCGTCGCCGTCGTCGTCGTCGGCGTTGTCATCGTCGTCGTCGTCGTCGTCGGCGTCGGCGTCATCGGCGTCGTCGTCGTCGTCGTCGGTGTCGTCGTTGTCGTCGTCGTCGTCGTTGTCGTTGGTGTCGTCGTCGTCGTCGTCGAAGTCGTTGGAGACGTCGTCGGTGTCGTCGTAGTCGTTGTCGGTGGCGTTGTCGTCATCGTCGTTGTCGCTGTCGTCATCGGTGTCGTTGCCAAGTGCCATTTGGTACCTACCGTCACGGTCTTAAGAGGTCTTGCGGCCAACTTGCGGGTGGGAGGGTGGGATGTTTGCACGGGTAGTGGAAAGGACAGCGTCAAGTTGAGCAAGGGATTAAATGCACCACATAGATTGCACCATAAATGCTGCACAGCACAGGTTATACCACATGTGTTGCATAACATACAATGCTCTGCACATGATCCACAATATGGATTGTGAACCAGCGCGTGAACTAAATATAATGCAAATATGTGCTGCACTGCGTGGATTGCACCACATGTTTTGGACTACGTAGATCGCGCAATTTTGACTGTGCTACATATGTTTACCACGTGGTTTGCACTACATAAGGTCCACCACATTGATTGCACCACGCCAGTTGTACAGCATATATTGCACATCATACGTTGCACTACATATTTTGCACAACAAACATTGCACCACGTAGAGTAGATACCATATACAGCACCGCGTATATTGCACAATCTATGTTGCGGACTTCACCACATATAGTCCGCCGCATAGATGGCTATGCAATGCTTAGGATCAACACTGCCTAGCACACACACGTGTACATATATATATATATACAAACACATACACACTACATACATTCATGCATGCATGCATACATACTTACACACATACGTACGTACATGCATACATACACAAATACTTACGAACATACGTACACACATGCACATACACATGCATACTTAAATGCATGCAAGCATGCATATATCTATGTATCATACTAGAACCATCGCCCGCGCTCAAGCTCTACCTAGGGTCATGATCATCGTCATCATTGTCATCCTCATCCCCGTCATCTTCATCGTCATCGTCATGGCCGCCTTTACCATCACCATCACAACAATCCTCAGTATTACCACTATGATCAGCATCGTGATCACCATCGCCATCATTATCATCGTACTTTTCAGCATCATCATCCGCATCATCAACACCTTGTTGGTCGTCATCGCGTCGTCGTCGGCATAGTCACATCATCATCAGCGTCATCGCCGTCATCATCCCCGGTCCACTGCAGTCCCCTTCCCCTCCTCCTCTTCCCGTTCTCCCTCTTCCCATCATCTTATACTCATCCTTTTCCTCGTCGGCGTCTCCCTGAAAGGGATCTCTGTTCCTTCACCTCCTCCTCCTCTTCCTCCTCCCCCTGTCTTCCCCGCTCTTCGGTATGTCCCTTCTTGTGTTCCTTCACCTACTTCACCTCCTTCCTCATCTCGGGCCCTCTTCATCCTCTGGTGGCCCCCTCAAGCTTCCTGGGGGCTCTCTTGGGCCGTAGCTCTTCCGTGCCGCTTAAAGCTCTCTTCAGCCCATCTTGGAACCCTCTTTGAGGCCTCTGGGGCCCATTTTGGTAACCTCTTGGGCCGTCGCGACCGCTGGTGGCTCTGAAAAAGCGAAGCTCCCAGAAATATGCGTCTTCCATCGGAACTAATTGATTTGTGCCTTTGAACGGCCTTCTTAGCGGCCTCTTGGACAGTCGTGGGGGGGTCCTTTCGGGCCTTTTGTGGCCCGTCTGGGAACCCACTTCGGCTGTCCCAAGCCCCTCTTGGCATGTCATGGGTAGCTGAGCCGTCTTGGGGCCCTCATGGAGCCCTTTCCGACGATGCAGGGATCCTCCTGTTGCTCCCTCGGGCCCCCTGAGGACTCTCTCGGGCTGTTTTGGAGCTCTCTTGTGCTGCTCGACGCTCTCTTGAGGCTGTCTTGGATCCCTCTTAGGGTGGGGGTCTCGTGGACCGTGTGGCGCCGATTTGGGGAGCCTTTGGGGCCGACGTGGCTGCCGATACAACATAAGAAGCGAATCTCATAGAAATGTACGTTTTTCCATGGGAAATGCTCGGTTTTTGCACCCTGGAGCCTTCTCAGCGGCCTCCTGGACCGTCTTCAGGGAGTCCTGGTAAGCATTTTTTGGACCCCCTGGAAACCCTTTGGACCCTCTGGGAGCCCAATTCGGCCGTTCCGGGTCCCTCTTCGCCCGTCATGGGGACCTGAGCCCGTCTTGGGGCCCTCGGGGGGCCCTCTCCGACCATGTAGGGATCCTCCGGTGGCCCCCTCGGGGTTCCTGGGTACTCTCTTGGGCTGTGTTGGAGCTCTCTTGCGCTGCTTGAAGCTCTCTTCAGGCCGTCTGGGAGCCCTTTGGGGGCCTCTTGGGCCGTCTGGGGCTCATTTTGGGAGCCTCTGGGGCCGTCGCGGCCGCTGGTAGGACTGAAATATCCAGGAAATGTACGTTTTTCCATCGGGTTCTTTTCCCTTGGAGGGCCTTCTCGGCGGCCTCTTGGACCGTCTTGAGTGCCTTTGTGGCCGTCTAGGAGCAGTCTTGGGCTGTCTTCGAGCGCTGGTGGCCCGTCCGGAAGCCATCCCAGGGCGCTCTTCAGCCACCTTCCAGACAAGCTGGGGCGCTTTGGGCGCCTTTTGGGCCAGCTTGGGAGCCTCTGGGGGTCTGGGGCCCCTGATGAACCCTCTTGGAGCCCTCAAGGCCCCCCCGGCCCCCCTAAGCGAACCAGTGGTCGTAGTTCTGGGCCCTCCCCTGGCCTACTTCGATATATATATATATATATGTATATATATATATATATATATATATATATTATATATATATATATATATTATCATACGCACCTCTCCGAGGGAGTGGAGCTCAGAGGCGATTGATGCGCACGCGTCCGCGATTTTTCTGGGCGTTTCGCTCGGGACATCCTCGAAATTCAGAAAATCGGTGGCACCCCTCACGCAGATCGTGACGTCAGGGTCCAAAAACACATGGGAATTTCAACATTTTAACATAACACCTTCAAAAACACATGGTAATTTCAATAATTGTGACCCCGATTCTCAGGGAATGGCGGTTTCGCTTGAAAAATCCTTCCAAAATCGAGCCCCAGACCCCGCCTCGGAGCCTCCTGGGGGCCTCCTGGAACCTCCTGGGGCCTCCTGGGGCTTTCTGAACCTTCTGGCACCCCAGACCCCGCCTCGGAGCCTCCTGGGGGTCTCCTGAAACCTCCTGGGGCCTCCTGGGGCCTCCTGCGGCCTCCTGGAGCCTCTTGGGGCCTCCTGAAGCCTCCTGGGGTCTCCTGGGGCCTCCTGAGGCCGCCTGGGGCTTCCTGGGGCCTCCTGGGGCTTCAGAACTACATGCACACAGAGACACACATCACGCCCAACACATCACACGCTAGACAAACATAACACACACACACACAACACCTACAACACACAAAAAGCACGCACCACACAAAGCATACATCACACACACACACACGCACAACACTCACAATCCTGGGGCCTCCTGGAGCCTCTTCTGGTATCCAAGTCGGGCCTCCTGAGGCTTCCTGGGGGGTCCTGGTACACACATCGCAAGGTGTGGCAACCCCACTTGCGCTCGAGTGCGACTTCGATGTTGCATTTCACTCCTGCTTCAAACGCCCCTTCAGGTTTTTGTATGAGCCTGGGCACACACGTGCCACTTGTATATATATGTATGTATGTATGTATGTATGTATGTATGTATGTATGTATGTATGTATGCATGCATGCATGTATGTATGTATGTATGTATGTATGTATGTATGTATATATGTATGCATGCATGCATGCATGCATGCATGTATGTATGTATGTATGTATGTGTATATATACGTATATATACGTATGTATGTATATATATATATATATATATATATGTAGATGCCTCCCAGGCCAAGCAGGGAGGGCGTATACACCGATCCTGGGCCCAATATGCGACGGAACTCGGGCGACCTCTGTGGTGTCTACCGGGGGGAAGCGCAGCCGTCTGGCGCCAAGCGGCCGAAGGAGAAACAGACAATAAGCGTGCCCGCTTCCAGGATCCCCTCCCTCTCGGCACTCGTGCGCGATCTCATACCGACCTCTCAATCGTCCCGGCCCTCAGGGCCCGTATCGAATCCCATCTTCCCGTTTCTGTCAGAATAAACCGTGCCAGTCGCATGTCTTAACCGAGAATTGTCGCAAACAGCTTGCCGATCCGACGTGGACCCAAGACAAAGGCGGCCAGCGGGCATGTAAACCAAGATCCAGCAAATCTTCGAAATATTGGCTACGCAGTGCCTGCATCTACTGATGAGTTCCCAACGGGAGAAGGATGCCAACATTAGTGTGGGGGAGAGGAGCACGCAGGCCTGTCGACGTGGATACACTCCAAGGCCGACTGTACTGCTGGCAGGCTTGCATGCAGATTCGCCACCGAACGATCGGTCCAAATACTTTCCAGACAGCCCAGGAGGCCTCCAAGACGCCTACAAGGGCTTTCCCACGAGGGCCCCAAGAGGCAAACTTAGTTGATTTCTGTTGGGTTTTTGGCAATGTTTGGCCCCCAAGACCGCCCCGCGACGGCCCAAGAGGCCTCCAAAAGGACCCCAAGGCGACCCAAGATGGCCCCAAGATGGCCAAAAAGGCTTCTAAGACGCCTCCAAGAGCATTCCTACGAGGGCCCCAAAGGGTTTCCCTTAGGCTTTTGACGGATTTTGACGTTCTCGCCTTTTCGGTTGAGGTCCCCAAGGCCGCCCCAAGAGGCCTCCAACAGGGTCCCAAAGCGACCCACGAGGACCCCAAGATGGCCCCAAAAGCCTCCAAGACGCCTCCAAAAACATTCCCACGAGGACCCCAAGAGGATTTTTTTTTTTTTTTTTTTTTGTGTCAATTTTTGGCATTCTCGCATTTTCGGCTGAGGCCCCCACGACCGCCCCAAGACGGCTCAAGGGGCCTCCAAGAGGGCCCCAAAACGATTCAAAAAGGCAATAATGTGGCCCAAGAGGCCTCCAAGACAGCCCAAGAGGTCCCCAAGACGGCTCTAAGAGGGTGCCCAGACGGGGGACCCGACCGGACATTTCGAGCCCTCGGCCTCGAGAGGCTCCGGCCCTAAGAAGCCCCCAAGAGGCCCCCAAGAGGCCCCCAAGAGGTCCCCCCCTTCCCAATCGGCTCTCGGGAGGCCCCGAAATTGCGCCCCCCCCCCCCCCTCCCGAGGTCCCCGAGAGCGCTCCGAAGGTACCCCAAGAAGCATCCCTGAGGATTCTGACCCACGTCAGCGTCGTCGTCGTCACCCTTCAGGGTCGGCGGCACTGGCCGTAAGGCCTTCGCATCACTGCCAACCCCATTGGGTTTTGTTTGGGCTGTTCGTAAGCGCCGCGCCTATTTCTTTCGGACCGCGGGCGGCTTGGCCCCTCTTCCAGACTTGCCTGCGTGACGGGTCCTGCCCCCCCGCTTCTGCGGCGCTGCAGCGCACCCCAGAACCGAGCGCGAGTGGGACCCGCCAGCGCCCAGACCGCGAGCTGGCGGAGCGCAGGCGCGAAACCCAGACGCCAGCACCTCGTCGTGCTCCCGCTGCCGAGACGTTTGAAAAAACAGCACGTGCGGAAACAGGGGGCGGCCGGGCACGCGCACCCCACACGCTCGAGAAGCGGCGCCCCGGCACGCAGCCCACGGATCTACGAACGGGAGGTGTAACACGACAGCTCGCGGCACAGCACGGCACACGGCATGGCAACAGGCGTCCCCCGGGCCCTCGCGTTGGTAGCACGGCACGGACTGCCACATGGCACGGAACGGAACATGGCACGGAACGGCATCTCGCATGTAACTCCCAGAGAAATGTCATCATCTGGGCTGGCGTCTCCACACAAGTTGCAGACGAGAGCTACGGACAAACACCAAGCTAAGCTTAATGATTCCTGTATCTTCTCCTCGCTGCAGCTTTTGAGGGTCCGTGCGTCTACTTACCAGCCTGATGCAGCGTCCAGCGCGGGTTTGCACTCATCAGCATAGTCCAAGCCTCCCACGAAGATGGCATTCCGACCATGATTCCAGGGCTCCTGCCTCGTCTCTGCCTCAGTGAACTGGCAATACGTCTTGTAGCCATTGCTACCCTTCTGCTTCGTCGTTACAGCCTCGCACGCATGCTTGTCCTCCGCCTCGTTATGCTCCTCGTGCTCAGCCATTATGCGGTTGACCTCACCATCACCGTGGACCTCGCTCGTGAGACACTTCCACTGCGTGCATCGATCGTTCTTGCAGTTGCCCCAGACGGACTTGGTCATCTGGCAACAGCCCAAGTCGCACACGCTGGGACAATAAAAGTCTTTCCCTTTGAATGGGTCAAAAACGCTGGGCGGATCGGGCGGTGCTATTGCATCTGAAGGTCCATCGCCCGCACCCATTCCCAACCCAATGGTGCCACAGCCCCGGCGCTTCCAGCACGCGTACAATTTGGAGCACCCGTCCACGTCCCAGACTTCCATGCCATGCTCCATGCACGCCTCCTTTGGGCAATAGCCTCGTAATCCAGATGGGTTCTCGTAAACGTCACCGCCCCTCGTGCAGCAGCATGCAAGGCTCTTTTCTTGGCTGACGCTGCCGTTGCTGCGAGCAGTATTGGCTGCATCGAGGCCACGGCGCGAATCCCCCTCCAGCGCCAACGCATTCTGACGATACGCGCGAGTCACGGGGACGAGGCTTGCTAGAAGCGCGATGCAACCAGCCGCCTGCAACTCGCAGAACATCGACAACGCCATGGCCGAATCTGCGAGCTGATCGGTGCAAAGGATTCGCAAGCAATACTTGGCAGGGGTTGAATGCGAGTCTTAATCGCGTGAGCCCGAGTGGCTACGGGCCAATGTGGATGGGTCTTTACCGAACCCGAAACACAATGGTCTGGTCTGCGTAGGTGTCTTACTGCCAGCTCGGCCAATGCCAATCCTGAGCGCAGAGGCCACACATTCAGAATACAAGGAACAGACAACTTACACTGACTAGGTATAGCAAGTACCCCGTTATTCAGATACCACCTTCGAATCATCGTGCATCTTCGTGCTCTGAAGTGCTGGCGGATTTCTCGGATCCGCGCCGGACCCCCCTCCCTGGCGCGCGGAGCTCGCCAAGGGTGGGCTGCCGGGGGGACCCAGCGAGGATCCATGAAATCCGCGCGGAGCGCCAGAAGTCTATGTTTATGGCGTTTTTACGGGAAATCATCGTGGACATGCCGGCAGGCTCTGGCGCGCTGCTGCCCGTGGACCCCCGTCCCCAAATTTCAGCCTGCTGTAGGTCCAGACCCCCTCCTCCTCCTCCTCCTCCTCCTCCTCCTCGTCCTCCTCCTCGTCCTCCTCCTCCTCCTCCCTCCCTCCCTCCCTCCCCCTCCCTCCCCTCCTCCCTCCCTCCCTCCCTCACTCCCCCTCCTTCCTCTCTCCCCCTCCCTCCTCCTCCTCCTCCTCCTCCCTTCTCCTCCTCCTCCTCCTCCTCCTCCTCCTCCTCCTCCTCCTCCCCATCCCGATCCAGTCGTCTCGATTTATCCCAGAGCGCGGAGCTCTGCGCTGGTCGAGACACCGATCGACTGTCAGAATATCGATCGATCGTCCGAACAACGATCTGGTCCAACACCAGCCCTCGGATCAGAGCCTCCTTCGGCTCTCGCTGGCATGCTGCTGACGGCCCAGCCCCACCCAGCCCTTCCACTCCTCGAGGCAATCGTAGGTGTTCGCGATATTGGACTTAGCGCCGACGACCGAGTTGCTGGGGAAGATCTTCCACTCGCGGCCGGTCTCTCCCCCCCTCGCTCCCTCATTTTCGCTCCCTCTTCATCTCTCTCTCTCTCCTTACTCTCTCTCCCTCTCTCTCTCTCTCCTTCCCCGTTTGCTTGTCTGTTTTATCTCCATCTCTCTCTCTCTCAATATCTCTCTCTCTCTCTCTCCCTCTCTCCCTCTCTGTCTCTCTTTCTCCTTCTCCCCCTCTTATCATTGCGTCTTCCTCTCCGTCTCTCTATTTCTATCCCTCTGCGCCCGTCTGCTCACTCCTTCCTCCCTCACTCCCACTCTCTCTTCCTCTGCCTCCCTTCTTCCCTCTCCCTGCCTCCCTCTCCCTCGCTCCCTGCCTCCTTTGTTGCCCAACCATCCTCTGGTGTTGGGCCCTCGTTTTGAAGAGACAACGCCCCGCCCGCGTCACTCCTTCCTCCTTCCGCCTCCCTCCTCCTGCTCCTCCCTCCTCCCGCTCCTGCCTCTGCCCTCCGGACGACCATGTCGGCACACTCCTCACACGTTTCGCGGCCCCATAGGGAGCTCAACCGACGGCCCCAACGGCAAGGTTCACATGCGGCTCCCCGTCCACCGCATGTTCATGTCGGCACACCCCTCACACGTTTCGTGGCCCCATAGGGAGATCCACCGAAGGCGGCAATGGCAAGGTTCGCATGTGGCTCCCCGCCCACCGCAGGTCCACATCGGCAACCCCCACACACGTTTCGTGGCCCCATGGGGAGCTCCAGGAACGACCCCAATGGCAGGGTCCTCATGCGGTCCCCGCCCACCGCAGGTCCATTTCGGCAAACCCCTCACACGTTTCGTGGCCCCACAAGGAGCTCCGCCGAAGGCCCCAACGGCAGGGTTCACATGCGGCTCCCCGCCCACCGCATGCCGATTTCGGCACACCCCTCGCGCGTTTCGCGGCTCCGTAGGGAGCTCCACCGAAGGCCCCAATGGGATGGTTCACATGCTCCCCGCCCACCGCGTACCCACTTCGGCACACCCCTCATACGTTTCGTGGTCCCATAAGGAGCTCCATCGAAGGCCGCAATGGCAAGGTACTTGCGGCTCCCCGCTCACCGCATGCTCATTTCGGCACACCCTTCGTACGTTTCGTGGCCCCACAGGGAGCTCCACAGAAGGCCCTGGTGGCACGGTTCGCATGCGGCTCCCTGCCCACCGCATGTCCATGTCGGGACACCTCTCACACGTTTCGTGACCCAATAGGGCGCTCCACCGAGGAGATCCTCAGAACTGCGCTGCTCACAACTGCATATTGTTGGGTCCATCGCCAAGATAAGTCTCTCTCTGGTCCTCTCTGTCTTTCTTTCGCTCTCTCTCACTCTCTCTCTTGGCTCTCCGTCTTTTCGCTATATGTTTATGTTTTTCGCTTCCCTCATCCTCTCCCTCTTGCTCCCTCCGTCCGTCCGTCGCTCCGTCTCTTTCTCTCATTCTCGCTCTCTTTCTCTCTCACTCCTGCACCCCCCTGTAATTTTCACTCTCCATCTCGCCATCTCTTACTCCCTCCCTGCACCCCTCTCTCTCTGTCCCCCTCCACCCCTCTGTCTATGTATCTGTCTGTCTGTCTGTCTGTCTGTCTGCCTGTCTGTCTGTCCGTCTGTCTGTCTGTCTGTCTGCCAGTCTCTGTCTCTGTCTCGGTCTCGGTCTCTGTCGGTCTGTCTGTCTGTCTGTCTGTCTGTCTGTCTTTCTGTCTGTCTGTCTGTCTGTCTGTCTGTCTGTCTGTCTGTCTGTCTGTCTGTATATAAATATATACATTCATATAGATGTGTATGCAGTCATATAAAATAGTATCAACGTACATATACATATTTATATACATATACATTTACACATACATACACATAGACATATACATATGCATACACATCTACACATACATATACATTTACATTTACGCATCCATATACATATACAGGTACATACATACATACATTTTTCTAGCTTATTTCTAGATGTCTCGCTTCTGCGTACGTCTCCCTCCATCCCGCCCCCTGTCCCCATGTATACTCATTGATCCTGTGGTGTTGGGCCATCGATTTAAAGCGACAACACCCCTCGTCACTCCTCCTGCCTCCTCCCGCTCCCCCCTTCTCCCATCCCTGCCTGTCGTGGCCCCATCGGGAGCTTCACTGGATGCCCCAGTGACATGGTTCGCCTGCGATTCCTCGCACTTTTCGCGACACCCCTCACGCGTTTCCAGGACGGCCTCAACGGCAGGGTTCGCATGTGGCTCCCCCGCCCATTTCGGCACACCCCTCACACGTTTCGTGGCCCCATAGGGAGCCCCACCAGCGGCCCCAATGGCAAGGTTCGCATGCGACTCCCCGAAACGGCACACCCCTCACATGTTTCGTGCCCCCAGAAGGAGCTCCACCGCAGGCTCCAATGGCAAGGTTCGCATGTGGCCCCCCGCCCATTTCAGCACACCCGTCACATGTTTCGTAGCCCCCATAAGGAACTCTACCGAAGCTCCCGCGGCAAGGTTCGTATGCGGCTCCCCGTCCATTTCGGCGCACACCTCGCACGTTTCGTGGCCTCATAAGGAGCCCCACCGAAGGCCCCACTAGTAAGGTTCGCATGCGGCTCCCCGCCCATATCGGCACATCCCTTTCACACGTATCGTGTCCCCTTAGGTGGCTCCACCGAAAATGATCCTCATAACTGCGGTACTCACGACTGCAAAAGGTGGGGCCCGTTGCCAGGATAATGTTTCATCTATCGGTCCGTCCCTCCATACTCCCTTTCACATTATTCCGCCTATCTCTTTCGGCTGCAAAGTGCATTGCATGCGTATAGTTCAAGACATCGCAGACTAGGACATCACATCACACCACGCTGCGGGGCATCATACCGCATCATATGTCACGTCATGCTGCGTCGCATTGCACACTGCGTTGGAGAAAATTCCGCTGGCTCTCCTCGGGGGTCCGGCGGGCTGTGAAGGGTAGGTGTTCCTGTTCCCTGCGGCAACGTCAGTTCTCAATGTTACACTTACACATGTTACATCTTCTAGTGCCAACAGTGTAATACTTGAAGTCCGCGCGGGACCACTGGCCCGAACATCACCTGGTCCCCACACCAGAATCACTCAGAATTTGTGAGGGCTCTGGGACACGTAAAATAGAACACATTTGCGCTCCCGTTGCCGCACTCCCGCGTAAACTGCCGCGCGTTGGCGCTTCAGAAACCACACACCCTGGTAAACTACCGTGAGCTCGCGCTCCCCGAGCCACAATCCCTTGAAACTTGCGGAAGCCTCGGGCCCCCCTGGCCACAACCATGTGTACATTGTAATAAACTTGCGTACCCGAGACCACACCCTTAGCACATGGAAGCGAATTCGCGCTCCCGACGCCACAGCCCCCTATTGAACTACTACGCAATCGCGCTCCCGAAGCTACAACCCATAGTACATTACACAGCTTTCTCTCTCCCGAAGCCACAGCCCTCCAACTTAAGACAAGTTTGCGTCCCCGAAATCATACCCTCTGGCGCATACTCCCGAAACCGCAAGCCATCGTAAATCACAGCGCTTTCGCGTCCCCAAGGCCGCAAACCCGTGTACATTACAACGGGCTCGCGCTCCCGGAGCCACAGCCCCAGATGAATTACTACACATTCGCGCTTCCGAGGCGGCAATCCTACAACATATTCGCCCCCCCACCAAAGAAACCACAATCCGATATAATGCACGGCGCGCTCGCGCTCCCGACAACGGACCCCTCCTAAATTACAGCGCAGCCGCGCTCCCAAGGCCACACCCGCTTTGTCAACGCAAGCCCCAAACACTGTTCTCTGGTAACTGATGCCGTCCCTTCTACATTGCGACGTTGTTCGCGCCCCCAACAACGACAATCCCGTGTACACTGCGACAACTTGGCGCTCCCGCGGCCGCAAACCCGCCCCACAGAGGCTGCCTACAAGCGCACCACACCTCCAGGGCACAGCAGCCGCATTTTTTTTTTCCATATCGGGATCTGTGTTCGGGGGGTGCCTCTCGGCCGCCCGCTCAGTCATCTGCTGGCCATCGCTCGGACGTCTATTTCCTGTTTTTTTTTTTTTTCGGTTTCGTGCGTGGTTTTTTCGCCAAATGATCAAGGATGCTCCTCGATGGTCCTCGCCGGAGGAAAAATGCACACGTCCGAGCGATGCCAAACCTACTGAGAATTCGGCCCTGGACCCGACGCCAGGAATCCTGCAGCATACCCGGGCGCGCACGCGCGCTCGCGCGCGCCTGAGAACGCGGACCCGAATGCGTGACAGTGGACGCGCGCTCCCGAGGGCACCATCGCTCGTGAGTTCTTACGGACGTGCGCAACCAGCCAGCCAGGAAACAGCCCACATCAGCTGCAGCAAGCCATTCAACCAAACTGCTAACCAACCAAACGACTAGAAAGCCAACCAACCTACCGACACAGCGTGGTCACGCAAGCACTCTTGGGGGGGGATGGTGGTGGGGGGGCGAAGCCCTTCAGATCTCATAAAGAAGAGGCCGAGCGGTCGTACTCCGTGCTTGGGTGGGTTGTACAGCGGATTCATTTCTCCCTTCGCCCTCTCCTCTCTCTCTTTCGGGGGCTGCCAGAAGTGTTGCTGGCCCAAGGCGCCCCCAGCTTGTTGCGTTATCTTGGAACCCCTGGGGTCCCCTCGGCCTCGAGAGGGGTGCCCAGGAGGCCCTGGGGCCTCCCTGCAGATCCCAGGGGATCCATCCCGGGGACACTTTGGGCCAGGGGCACCTTTAGCAACACCCGACTCTTCCATCTTCCCTCCCCCTGACTCCTCCCTTCGGCTCTTTCTTTCTCTCCTCCCTCCTCAGAACTGACGGTCTGTTTGAAGACGAAGACGGCGGGTGCCGAGGGTTTGGGGTACACATCTGGAGCGAGACGCGGAAAACAACAACAACAACCTGTCTTAATTGGATGGTCTAGTTTTCAATATCAGGCATATCTACGGGTGTGTCCTGCGACACTCGCGTCATCTTGTTGAAGACGACCTTGCGAGCCGAAGTGCGTGGCCTGGCCCCTGGCTGCAACAATGACGATTCTGGCGCATGGCCTCCCCACAATTCGGACCCGCTGGCCGACCGTAGTTCCCCACATTTCAAAAGGTTTTCTCTGAATCTGCCCATCTGGCCAAAACATCGTTGTGCTGCACGGGATAGGCATCTGTAACCTGCAACGGTAAGGATGCTGCGCATCCATGCCCACAGCTTTTGAATATTTCGAGGATTCTACCTCCTCTTCTTCCTCCTGCTGTTGCTCCTCCTCCTCCTCCTCCTCTTTCTCACTTCTCTCTGCTGCCGCACCCCTCTTCCCTCTCTCCTCTTCCCCTTTCGTCCTCCATCAATCACCCCTCCTCCCTTCTCCCGCTGCGTAGCTGGGCCAGCCAAAAATGCTCTTCTGCTTGGGTTGTGGGGCCAACGCGCAGCATCAGAGGCAGGGCCCGGGACAACTCCTGGAGGCCTGCAGCGGCCTGGAGGCGACGGGCCTGGCGGACGCCAGGCGCTGGCTGAGGCAGGAGCCCCTCCACCCGCACCCGGGCCAAGAAAACGCGAGGATTGACCCGCCCGGCCCCCGTCGAACAGCGCAGGCCACTTGGCGCACGGTGCTTGACCCGGCGCAGGTGCAGAGGAGGAAAATAACACATAAACATGAACTTGCGACGGTCCGCGCAGATTTCTTGGATTTGCTGGCGCGCGGAGCGCGCCAGGGACGGCGCCGGAGGCGCCGCCGGGGGGGCCCAGCGCGGATCCAAGAAATCCGCGCGGAGCGCCAAAAGTCTACGGTTATGTGTTTTTCTTATTCGAAAATGGAACTGGGTGCCGCCAGGCATGGCATGAAAGGGTGGCCCCTGGACCTGGGGACGGTCTCCGAGCTCCACGGGTTCCCCAAAAACCTCGCCGGCACTGGCCGCCTGGTTGAGCGCCGCGAGGCGCGCGCGGAGGAGCGGCGCCGCGAAGCGCCTGCGCGGGCCGAGGTGGACGAGGCCAGGGGCCTCGCGAAGGCGAGCGGCTGGCGCGGGGCCCCGACCTGTCTATCACTCGCGTGCCGTCGGCTGGGTGGTGCAGCGTCGCCACAGTTGGGCTCGGCTTGGAAATCTGGGAGGAGGAGGGGGAGGAGAAGGAGGATGAGGATTCTGCTTGCCGTTCGAATGTGCCACGAGCAAGAGAGCACAGCCGTCGATAATGAAGCCCCCCTATTTCAAACTTTCCCTGGGCGAGGGGCCCCCCAAGATTTCGCAGCCGAAAAATCAAGCACTGCGGTTCTGGCGCGGAACACTGGCCGCGCTCCAGCACGGCGTGGGCGCTCCGCGCTCACCCGCTGCGGCAGCGCGCTCCGCGCGCCGCTGCGGTTTCCTCCAGCCCAGCCCCAGCGGGGGAGTGGACCGCGGCGGCACTGTGGGGAGGAGGAGGAGGAGGAGGAGGAGGAGGAGGAGGAGGAGGAGGAGGAGGAGGAGGAGGAGGAGGAGGAGGAGGAGGAGGAGGTGGAGGAGGAGGAGGAGGGAGGAGGAGAAGGAGGAGGAGGAGGAGGAGAGGAGGAGGAGGAGGAGGAGGAGGAGGCGGAGGAGGAGGAGGAGGAGGAGGAGGAGGAGGAGGAGGAGGAGGAGGAGGAGGAGGAGGAGCAGGAGGAGCAGGAGGAGCAGGAGGAGCAGGAGGAGCAGAAGGAGGAGGAGGAGGAGGAGGAGGAGCAGGAGGAGGAGGAGGAGGAGGAGCAGGAGCAGGAGGAGGAGGAGGAGGAGGAGGAGGAGGAGGAGGAGGCGGAGGAGGAGGAGGAGGAGGCTGGTCCGTCTGGGCCAGCTTGGTGCCCCTGGCTAGCACGCTGGCCCGCAGCCAGGCCCACGGGGCCAGGCTTGCTTTCACCTTCGGCCCCGTGGCGAGGGGACCCGCGCTTTTGCGGCGCAGCCTGGCGTGTGACCTGGCTCTCACGCATTCAGCCTTCAGCCTTGAGCCTCCCTCCTCCCTCCCTCCCCCCCCTCACTCCCTCCTATCCTCATTCCCACCCTCCTTCCCTCTCTCCCCTCACCTCACATGCCCGCCTCCTCCTCCGCCTCCTCGTGCTCGTCGTCCTCCTCTTACTGATGCTCCTCCTTTTCGTCCTCCTCCCCCTCCATTCTCCATCCTTGTCTCCCCCATTCCTCCTCCCTCACGCCCGCAACTCCCCCGCACTGTTCTTGTATTCTCCGCAGCACCGCGCCTAGACGTCCAGCGACACATGGTGCACTACTGTGGCAACCTGACCTGTCGCAGCTGGCGCTGCCCTCTTAGGGGCACCACTGTAGCAACCTGACCTGTCGCAGCCTGCGCGCTGGGTAGCAGCTGGCGCTGCCCTCTCAATTCGGGGGTATTGTGGTCCCTGCGCAGAGGACGGGCTCCACGAGAAGGTACAGGAGGATCCAGACCTCTGTTCGTCGGAACAAGAACACAACGGGAATTGCTTCCTTGTTTTCGGCCTCCAAGGGCCCCTCACTGGGATCAAAACCGGCTCGGGATGAAAAACTGGCCCCAGGGAAATGGTCTTGATATCCAGGGATCCACGTCGTGAAACACTCACGACGACGGAGATCTTGGGAGGACGACTCCTGGCAGCGCGCACACTGAGGGTAAGGGGAGGGGAGAATGGTTCTTAGAAGGAGGCTGCCTGTTAGAAGGCGCCGGCCTCACACTTACAGATAACGCCCGCGCCTTCTAATAACCGGCCTCCTTCCAAGAAGCCTCCCCACCTCCCCCTACCCCAGACATCTGGCTGCTCCAATTTTTCGATGCGTGGGCCCTGGAGGTCTGGTCCACTTCCCTAGGGCTGGTTTTTCGTCCTGAATCCATTTTTGACGGTCCCGAGGCGCGGCGAGGGCCCCTGGGAGCCGAAAACAGCCCAAAACATGTCGCTCCGATTTTTTCGGAGCGTCCGATCTCTGGGACCCCCCTCTGCGCGTGGCCGAGTGAAACAGTCACGACGGCGGAGATCTTGGGACGACGCCTGAGGAGGAGGAGGAGGAGGAGGAGGAGGAGGAGGAGGAGGGGAGGAGGAGGAGGAGGAGGAGGAGGAGGACATCCTCCCTCGAGGGGATTCGAGGAGGGTGATAGCCATTCTCCTCCCTCGAAGAGGAGAGGAGAAGGAGAAGAGAGGAGGAGGAGGAGGAGGAGGAGGAGGAGGAGGAGGAGGAGGAGGAGGAGGAGGAGGAGGAGGAGGAGGAGAGGAGGAGGAGGAGGAGGAGGAGGAGGAGGAGGAGGAGGAGGAGGAGGAGGAGGAGGAGGAGGAGGAGGAGGAGGGGAGGAGGAGGAGGAGGAGGAGGGGGAGGACATTCTCCCTCGAGGAGATTCTAGGAGGAGGATGATCGCCATTCTCCTCCATCGAAGAGAGAGGAGGAGGAGGAGGAGGGAGGAGGAGGAGGAGGAGAGGAGGAGGAGGAGAGGAGGAGGAGGAGGAGGACATTCTCCCTCGAGGAGATTCTAGGAGGAGGATGATCGCCATTCTCTTCCATCAAAGAAGAGGAGGAGGAGGAGGAGGAAGAGGAGGACAGCGTACAGGGAGGAGGAGGAAGAGGAGGAGGAGGAAGAGGAGGAGGAGGAGGAGGAGGAGGAGGAGGAGGAGGAGAAGGCGTCGAGTCGAGGAGTAATGTGCGCCATTGCCCTCGGGGGGCTGGCCCCCGGGGCCCGCCGCTCTGGCCCCCCCGAGAGAGAGAGAGAGAGAGAGAGAGAGAGATAGAGAGAGGCCTCTGCCGGTGGCGAGGCCGGCGGGCCCCGGGGAGGCCTCCATGGGCGGGCCCAAAGCCAGGGCCCCAGATACCCGGACCTCCTCGCGCTGAGGAGAAATCGCGACTGGAGGCTTTTCGCTATTGTCGGCCTCTGGGGACCCTTTCCGGGCCTCGGGGCCGTCAGAAAACGATTCAAGATGAAAAGCCGGTCCCGAGGAAAGGGTCCGGACCTCTGGGGGTCGACGTTGCAAACAAAAAACACGACATCGGGGGTGTGGGTATCCAGCGGCGCGATTTCTCCGAAGCGTAGACTCGCCATCGCTCGGACGTCGATTTCCGGGGTATCATTCGATATAGTTGTTTTTTTTGGAGGGGGTTGTTTTGTTTTCTCCTTCGCACGATGGTCCACGATTTTCCTCGATGGTCCTCGCCCGCCAAAGACGCACGCGTCCGAACGATGTCAAATATAATGACTCGACGCGGAGATGCACATGTGTTGCCGCGCCGTTTGTCCTTGACGCGCCCACGTGGACGACGCCGACACCACCGCAAACCCACGGGAAAACCTGCGTCCCTCGCCCAAGAGAGACGACGCCGGCACTGCGGCAAACTCACGGGAAACCCGCCACGCCCGAGGCGAAGTTTGCACTGGTGGTCGCGGCGCCCTTGTCAAGACGTAAGGCCGCGGATCGGAACAAACGGCGCGGCAACATACGTGTACCTCAAACTCCAGTCACGCTTCGCGGAATCAAGTCTGCGTAGACGACACGCGCGGCAATGACGACGACGACGACTTCCGTGACGTCCTCCTCCTCCTCCTCCTCCTCTGGACATCTTTCAGGACAAACGAAGGAAACACAAGTGAAAGAGCGAGGGGGAGTTCCAATTGCCTTTCTCCCCACGGCAACTCATGCAAGCGCGCATTGCACTGCTACGCCCGCTCTCTGGCGTAATGCTCGCGGGGCCTGCTGGCATTTGGGTTTCCCAGGTGCCACGCCAGCTATATCGCGGTAACCATTTGCGTGTGTGTGTGTGTGCGAACCTGATCGCGAGTGAACCTGAGCGTGAATTATTTGTGGGGAAGCGAGTCGGAGTGTGAGTGGATCTGGGTATGATCGAGCCTGAGTGCGAGTGAGTGGATATAGTCAGTGTGAATACGAGTCTCTCTGAATATAAGCGACTTTGCGCGGGAGCGAGTGTAAGTGCGAGTGGGTCTTTTTGAATGCGAGTGAGTCTGAGTGTGGGTGAGTATGAATTTGAGTGTGATGACTACAAATCTGAATCCACCTATCTGGCGTGTGATTGGAAGGGGGAGGGGGTGACCGGGGGGGCTCTGCCGGGGTAGGGGGAAGGGGGGGGTTGGTCCGGGGGCGTGGGTTCCGCCTGCGGACACGGGGGGTTGGGGGAAGAGGGGGAGGGGAGGTTCTGGCGGCCGGGGTGGCTCTGCCAGGGTAGGGGGGGGGTGTCCGGCGGCGCGGATTCCGGTGGCGTGGAGCGGGGGGGGGGGTCTGGTCCCCCGTCCCGCCTGTGGACAAGGGGAATCGAAGGAAAAAAGGGGGGGGGTCCGGTGGCGTGGTCTCCGATGGCGTGGGGAGGGAGGGGAGAGGGGGGGGTCCGTGGCGCGTGAGTTTGAAGGAGAGGCTGAGCTTCAGCCTCTGGGGGGGGTTGCCGGGGTGGCTCCGCCGGGGAAGGAGGGGAAAGGGGGTGTGCGCGTGTGCGTGGGGTAATGGTTGTCCGTGTACGCGAGAAGGGACTCGGGGAAAGAAGGAAAGAGAGAGAGAAAGAGAGAAGAGGAACGGGACAAGAGCAGAAAACGGGAAACAAATGGGGGGAAGACGAAGGTGGCGGTGAAATGCGTGTCTGTTGTGTGTGGTGTGTGTGTGTGTGTGTGTGTGTGTGTGTGTGTTTGTGCTGTGTGCGTGGTGTGTGTGTATGTGTGTGTGTTGCCGGCGTGTGCGTGTATGTGCCTGCGAAGATGGCGCGCGTGTGCGAGTATGGTGTGTGTGTCTGTGTGTGTAGTGTGTGTGTGTGTGTGTGTGCGTGCGTGCGTGCGTGTGTGCGTGCGTGCGTGCGTGCGTGTGTGTGTGTGTGTGTGTGTGTGTGTGTGTGTGTGTGTGTGTGTGTGTGTGTGTGTGTGTGTGTGTGTGTGTGTGTGTGTGTGTGTGTGTGTGTGCGTGCGTGCGTGCGTGTGTGTGTGTGTGTGTGTGTGTGTGTGTGCGCGTAATGTCTACGAGCGTGCTCGTGCGTGTCTGTCGGCGAAGTGTCGCCGCCCAGTCTGGGGGGCACCCCGAGCGACCCGGATCGGCGGCACTGGCCGAAGGCCACTACAATATGGGTGAGACTGGGTGCGAGGTAGTCTGTGTATGCGTAAGTCTGAGGGCTGGTGAATGTGACTGCGAGCGAGTCGGAATTTGAGTTGGCACGGGTGTGGGTGAGTCTGACTTTGAGCGAATCTGACCATGAGCAAATAAGTCTGTGTGGACCTGACTATGATCGAATCTGAATATGAACGAATATAAATGTGATGAGTGAGGCTGAGTGAAAAACAAATTGGGATGAGTTCGTTCGAATGCGAATGGGTGCCTCCGAAAGGGGAAAAAAGGGAAGGAGGTGACTGAGTGAGTGAGTGAGGAGCACACAAATCCCAGCCTTTTTTTGGCAGAAACAGGCGAACCGCCTGAGACACCCCCCACTCAGAGCGCGAATCCAGAATTGTCGCCACCCGTGGCGGCTCTGCCTCCGAGTGCCCACATGTTGGGCATTGGACGACAGCCAGAATCTGGGAGTGGCAGAACCAAGCAAAACGCCTGAGACATCCCCCCAAGCTAAGCGCGAATCCTGGCGGCGCCCCCTTGGGGTGCCCAACTGCCACACCGCCACGCTTGCTATATTGCGGTGAACACTGGACCACACAACAACATCTAAATTTTGGGGGCAGCAGTCGGCAAACCGTTGGAGACATTCTCACAATCTGCTCTCTAATCAAAGGATGTTTAGCACCCTGACAAGCAAACCGCCTGACACATCCCAGCAATGTGGACGCGAACCCTGGAACATCCCCACCCCTGGCGGCTCCCTCTTGGGGCACCCAAGTGCCACGCCTACTGTATCGCGGTGAGGGCTGGACCACCCCTCAGAAGAATCTGGGGGGCAGAAATTGGCAAACCGCCTGAGACCTCCTCACAATCTGCTCTGACAGCGAAGGATGCTGGGCACGCTGACGTGCAAACCGCGGGGGACACTCCCCCAACCTGGGCGCGAACGGAGGCATGAGATACCTCCTGGTGGCTCCCCCTTGGAGTGCTGAAGCCGGCGCCTCGCCTCAGGCATCCTCACGATCTGCCCTGATAACCAAAAATGTTGGGCATCCAAACGCGCAAACCGCCTGAGACTTCCTCACTGGGCGCGAACGGAGGAATAAGATACCCCCATGCGGTTCTCCCTGGGAGTGCTAAAAAACGGGCGCTTCGCCTCAGACATCCTCGCAATCAGCTGTGCAAGCGCATGATGTTGGTTACCAGAACAAGCAAAACGCTTGAAACACCCTCGCAATTCGGGAGCGACTGGACAAATGAGATACCCCTTTGCGGCCCCCCTTGGAATGCTGAAACCAACGCCCTGCCTGAGACATCCTCTCGGTCTGTGGGCGTGAATGATTTTGAAATGTCCGGGCCTGAGTGAGGAAATGATGCGACTGAGTCTGCGTGAGGGAAATCAGTTACTCTGAGTATGACTGAATTTGAAAGAGGAAACGCTGTGACTGGGTCTGCGTAGGAGTGAATCTGGATATGGGTGAGTCTGAGTGTGAACCGGTCTGAATATAAGTGAATCTGATGAGTGGCGCATGATGAGTGTGAGTGTGGGTGTGCGGGAGAGGAGAAGGAGGCAGGTCGGGGAGGGAATACTTGCTCGACGCGAATACCCCCATATGTGCATCTGATACTCCCGTCTCGTTCCGTTGAGGAACTCTGTCTGTGAGTATCGCGTAGACGACAGGCGCGGCCATGACGACGACAGCGACGACTTCAATGACCTCCTCCTCCTCCTCCTCCTCCTCCTCCTCTGGACATCTTTCAAGAGAGACGAGGGAAACACATATTGAAGAGCGAGGGAGGAGTTCGTCTTGCCTTCTCCCCGCGGCAACCTAGGCAAACGCGAATGGCGTCGCCACGCCCGCGCTCTGGCGTGCTGCTCGCGGCGCCTGCTGGCACTCGGGGTGCTCCAAGGCCACGCCAGCTGTGTATCGCGGTAACAAGTTGTGTGTGGGGGCCTTTTTTTTAACGTGAGGCCCCGCCTTCTTTTGCCCTCCCTCTGCTAATTAAAGCCGTGCGCGGCCCGCTTGGCTTCTATCGGAACAGGCTCGCTCTCGACCCGCAGATAAAAAAAAAACAGGTGGGCCTTTTATGCTAGTGAGTCTGAGCGTGGGTGATCTGAGTGTTTCGGAGGGTGAATGGAACCGGGTACTGAATGTGATTGCGTCTGCATACAAGCAGTGCAAGTACGAGTGGATCTGATTCTAAGTGTATATGACTGCGAGCGAGTCTGAGTGCGAGTGGGTCTGAGTGTGAGTGAGTCTGAGTGTGGGCGAGTCAGAAACTGAATTGATGAATACAAACCTGGGCATGAGTGGGCTTGAGTCCGAGGTAGTCCGAGTATGGATGAATATGAAGGCTGGTGGGACTGAGTGTGAGTGGGTCTGAATGTAAGTGGGTATGGGCGTGGGTGAATGTGAACTTGATCGAATCCGAGTATGAACGAGCCAGTGTGTGTGAGTCTGAGTATGATCAGAAGATCTGAATATGAGCGAGTCAGAATGTGATGAGTGAGTCTGAGTGGGGAAGAGGTGCTGGTGAGTAAGTGCGAATGCGAATGGGTGTGTCCGAATGGAAAAAGGGGGAAGGAGGTGAGTGAGTGACTGAGTGAGTCAGGAACACACAAGTCCAACGACACGTTTTTCTTGGGGGGGACCGAAGCAGGCAAACCGCATGAGACATCCCCCCAATCTGCCCCAGTGCCACGCCTGCTATATCGCGGTGATCATTGGGCCACCACAATAAAGAATCTGGGGGGCAGAAGCGGGCAAGCCGCCTGAGATATGCCCACAATCTGCTCTGAAAGCAAAGGGTGTTGGGCACCCGCGCAGGCAAACCGCCTGACGCATCCCCACAATCTGGGCGCGAACGGGCCCATGCAATACGCCTGGGCGGCTCCCCCATGGAATGCTGAAGCCAGCGCCTCGCCGGAGGCATCCTCGCAGTCAGCTCTGCACGCAAATAATGTTGGGCACGCAAAAATGCAAACCGCTTGAAGCAATCCCGCAAAGTGGGCGCGCACGGGCCCCTGCAAGTTCCCCATGACGGCTCCCCCTATGCTCAAATCAACACCTCGCATGAGACATCCTCGCAATCTGCTCTGCTAACATTACATGTTAGATGCAAAAAAGGGAAAACCGCTGGAGACATCCCCGCAATCTGTGCGCGAACGGGCTCGTGCAATACCCCCCGGCGGCTCCTCCTTGGAGTGCTGAAGTCCGTGCCTCGCATGAAGCATCCTCACAATCTGTGCGCGAGTGATTCCGAACATGAGAGGATCGGAATGTGAACATCGGATGGTTGTTCGTTCGCGTGAGTACGGGTGATCTAAAGGTGAGTGAATCAAACTGTGAATGCGTCTGAGTGTGGGTGTGCCGGAGTGTGAGTGAGTCTCAGCATGAGTGAGTGTGAATTCGAGTGTGCCTCAGTATGAGTGAATCTGAATATGAATATGTCTGAATGTGAGTGAGTTTGAATATGCATACGTGTGGGCGAACATGCGTATGAGCGAGTTTGAACATGCATGAAGTTGAAAGAGTATGAATAAATCGGGATGAATCCATTTGGGTTGAATGAGAAGAGAAGAGCAGAAGGATAAATAGGTAGGGAAGAGGGGAAAGAGGAAAATTGTTTGCACTCGGAGCCGTGTAACTACTAATCCGCGGGCCCCCTTGTGGGGCCACCAGGCTGTAGGACGAAGGTTCGCAGTTTCCTGTGCCAGTTGCAGCTTCCAATTTTCACTGTTACAGTTCTGCTTCTCGCTGCTTACTGTTCCTTGTCTGCTTCTTGCTGCTTGCTGTTCCTTGTTGATGGACCGCGCGAGGGGGGGAGGCCCCAAACTGGCATTTTTACCACGCCCTGAGCGTGTGCTCTGAATTGCTGGGATGGTTAAAAATTGACACCGCTCACGCAGATCGGCGAAGTCAGGGTCCAAAAACACAAGGGATTTGCCACATTTCTGAAATTCGGTGGCACCCCTCACGCAGATCGGCGGGGTCAGGGTGCAAAAACACGAGGGATTCGCCACATTTCTGAAATTCCGTGGCACCTCTCACGCAGATCGGCGGGGTCAGGGTGCAAAAGCATACGGGATTTGCCACATTTCTGAAATTCCGTGGCACCCCTCACGCAGATCGGCGGGGTCAGGGTCCAAAAACATCAGGGATTCGCAGCATTTCTGAAATTCGTTGGCACCCCTCACGCAGATCGGCGGGGTCAGGGTCCAAAAACATATGGGATTTGCAACATTTTCTGAAAATCCGTGGCACCCGTCACGCAGATCCGTAGGGCCAGGGTGCAAAAACACAAAGGATTTGCCACATTTCCGAAATTCGGTGGCACCCCTCACGCAGATCCGTAGGGTCAGGGTCGAAAAACAACTGCTTCACGGCGGCGCCCAGACCCCATGATTTAGCTTTTGCATCTCCCATTATCCGAGACATGGGGCCGGCGGCATGGGGCGACGCCCTTACGGATAACCAACCCCGCATCCTCCTGGCGCTCCACCTCGGGAGTGCTGAAACCAGCGCCAGCGCTTCGCCTGAGACATTTTCAGAATCTGCTCCGAAAGCAAAACATGTCGGGCACACAAGCAAGCAAACCGACCTAGATATCCCCACAAGCTGAACGCGAATGAGCGAGTGTCATATCTGCCCCGTGGCTGTCCCCCTAGGGAGTGCTGAAGCCAACGCTTCGCTTGATACCTCTTCAACGCCTGCTCCGAATGCATTTTTTTTTGGTTGGGCCCGCAAACAACCAAAGAGCCTGAGACATCCCCACAATCTAGGCGACAACGGGTCCGTACCCCCTGGCGCTCCCCGTTGGGAGTGCTGACGCCAGCGCCTCACCTGAGACATCTTCAAAGTCTGCTCCGACAGCAAGAGATGCTGGGCACGCGCGCAAGCAAACCGCCTGAAACATCTCCACAATCTGGGCGAGAACGAGCGAATGTCATATCCCATGGCGCCCACCCTTTAGGGGGTGCTGAAACCAGCGCCTCGCCTGAGACATCCTCACAACATGTTCCGGAACCAAAAGCGATGTTGGGCACGCAGACAGGCAAATCGCCTGAGACATCCCCACAAAATGGGCGAGAACGGGCCAATGTCATAATTACCCACCTTCCGCTCCCCCTTTAGGAGTGCTGAAACCAGCGCCTCGCCTGAGACGTTTTCCAAATCTGCTCAGAACGCAAGAGCTGTTGGGCACGCGAACGAGCAAACCGCCTGAGACAGGAGAGTCGTTGCGTCCCCCCATCGGAATGCTAAAACCAGCGCCTCCTCTTAGACATCCTCGAAGTCAGCCCCGAAACTAGAGGATGTTGAGCACACGAGCGAGCAAACCGCCTGAAACATCTCCACAATCTGGGCGCGAGTCCTGGAATGTCCTGACCCATGGCGCTCTCTTTCGGAATGTTAAAAATGCCTGTGGGTCCGAGGAATCGGAATGTATGTGCGTGAGTCTGAGTGCTCCAGTGAATCTGAGTTTGTGTGAATTTGATTTTGAGTGAGTCCGAGTATGAGTGGGCCTGAGTATGAGTGAGACTGAGCTCGAGTGAGTCTGAGTATGAGTGAATCGAAGTGTGAGTTAGTCTGAGTGTGAGTGAGTCTGCGTAAATCTGAATAGCTCTGAGTGAGGAAGGGGGAGGAATGAGGAAGAGCTTCTCGGAACCACCTCTAAGTAGTAACAAGAACTTAGGATATGGGGAAAACCAGTCCCCCTTCAGATTCAGGTAAGTTTGCTTGCATGGAGGGAGGATGCGGAGAAGGGGGGGCGCGGCCACAAAGAAAAAAAAAGGGTATCCCCGCAAGTCGGGACTCGCTTGCACGCCCCCATCACCCCGGCACAAGGTTGCGCCAACAAATTCGAAAAAAATGTCTTCTGGCGGCCCAGCGCGCAACTAGAAGATGTAAGTCCGGCGCCCCGAGAATTTTAGCACTACGGTAAGGACTTTTGGATAGCGTGTCGCCGCGGCGGCCCCAGCAACACGCTACGCCATGCGAGCGGGTAGCGTGCTGCGCGGGGCGGGAGGCTCGGAACAACTCGAGACGTTGGCGCTGGGGGAATGGGAGTGGGACAGTGGACAGCGTGTCGCACCGAAGCGCGGTGGGCAAAAGCCGGCGGCGCGACACGCTATCCAAAAGTTCCCGACCGTACGCTGTCGCCGCCGCGGTCAGCTCGCCCCAGCGTGCACCGCTCCGATCCGCCGCTCCGCGGCGTCGCTGCCGTCCGAGCTGCTCCCGTCGGAACCGCCGGACGTGCGCGCCGTGCCCGCTGGAGCCGTGCGTCGCCCGAC
>CAUYUJ010015214.1:212619-280119 GCA_963575745.1 Prorocentrum cordatum
CCACAGAGAGCTTCACCGAAGGCTGCAATGGCTGCGCTCGCATGCGCCCGCCGCAGAAAATTCGGCGCACCTCGCACACATTTCGTGGCCCCACAAGGAGCTCCACCGAAAACCCCAATGGCTGCATTCGCATGCGCCCACCGCGCTAATGTCGGCACACCTCTCGCACGTTTTGTGGCCACATAGGGAGCTCCCCCGAAGGCCTCAGCAGCAGTGTTCGTACGCGCCCGCCCCGCGTACTTCGGTGCACCCCTCGCGCGCTTCGCGGCCCCAAAATTGGCGCCGCCGAAGGCCCCAGTGGCGGTGTTCGCATGCGTTCGCCACGTTCATTTCGGCTCAACACTTAGACGATCCGCGGCCCCATCGGGAGCGCCACCGAAGGCCCCATCGGCGGTGTTCGCATGCGACCGCCCTGTCCGTTTCGGTACATTCCTCGCGCTTCTCGCAGCCCCATGAGGAGCTCCACCGAAGGCCCGAGAGGTGGCGTTCGCATGCGTCCGCCGCACCAATTGCGGAACACCTCTCGCGCGTTTCGTGATTCATAGGGAACCCTGCCGAAAGCCGCAGTTGCTGCACCCGCATGCGCCCACCGCGCCCAGTTCGGCACATCCTTCACCTTTCTCGTGGCCCCACAAGGAGCTCCACCGAAGACGACGCTCACAACTGCGTCAGTCACAAGTGCATATGGATGGGTCCGTCGCCGGGCGAATTCCAACACGCTCATCAAATGTGACCAAACGGGCCTCGGGTGCGCGCATGTCGAAAACATTCGAACGCCTTCGCACGTGTGCAGGGGGGCGGGGCGATCCCGGCCAAATAGTTCCACGCGGGCCACTCGCGCCCGTCGGCCGCGCGCACATGCCAAAGTCCATTTAACATCCTTCACCACCGACGCGTGGGCATTGTCATCGTCACCGGTTGGATCGGCATCGGCACCGTTATTTGCCTTGCCACCGTCATCGTCATCATCGTCACCAGCATCGTTACTGTCATCATCGTGTCTGCCGTTGTCGACGTCGCCATGATACCGCGCCCGCCCGAGCCAGCGACTCGCAGTGAATTGCGTGCGCGTCAGCGCGGCCTGCGAGACGTGCTGGGGCGTGCCCAGCTGTCAGCGCCACCGCGGCCGCCTCGGTCGCGCCAGACTAGCCAGCCGCTCTTCGCGCGAGTTTGCGCGCGCCAGCGCGGCCGCGGCGATGAGCTAGCCAGCGCCAAGCAATCGTCGCCATCGCTGCTGCATGGGCTTTGCAGACCTAGTTGCGGGTCGGTGGGTGGGATGAATGCGCGAGCAGTGGGATTGACAACTCTCGAGTGAACATGAACATTTTTCGCCCCTTTAAGAAATTAGGATTCACCACCGCCCGATGCCGGGATTATTGGTCCCCTTTGGGGTTGTGCAATTTACATGTGGTTCTACGCCATGAACTCATATTATCCCAGCCAAGCCGGGTTCGACCCCGCTCCATCCTCTGCAAAATATGCTCTGCGGGCACACTCGTTAATCATAAATCATCAACATGCAAGAACCTCTTGCAAAACAACGGAACGAAATGCGCGCGCGCGTCGTCGTGCGCGTATGTCGGAATCCTCCAACAACCTTTTATGTTTCGAGGCTTCGTGAAGAATTTAAATCCGAGTGCCCCGAAACATGACACAAAAAACACAACGTGATGCAACATGGCTTGTTCAACAATTTTTATTTCACAGCAGGAGCCTGGCAAGGGGCCCGACCATATGCAGTTGTGAATGACGCAATTGTGCGTGTCGCCTTCGGTGGAGCTCCTCTGGGGCCACGAATCGTGTGAAGAACGTGCCGATGTGGGCACGGTGAGCGCATGCAAACGCAGCCACTCGCGCCGTCTACGGGGTTCCCTGTGGGGTCGCGAAACGTATGAGGGGTGTTCCGAAATTGGTGGGGCGGACGCATGCGAACGCCATCACTGGGGCGTTCGATGGGGCTCCCTGTGGGTCGCGAAACGTGAGAGGGGTGCGCCGGCATGGGCAAGGCGGACGCATGCGAATGCCGCCACTGGAGCCTTGGGTGGCGCCACGGGGGCCTTCGGTGGAGCTCTCTATGGGGCCGCGAAGCGCATGGGGGTGTGCGGAAATAGGTGCGGCGGGCGTATGCGAACGCAGCCACCCGGGGCCTTCGATGGAGTTCCCTGTGGGGCCGCGAAACGTGTGAGGGGTGTGCCAAGAGGGGTGCGTTGAGCGTATGTCAACGCAACCAACCGTCGGCGGGACTCCCCATGGGGCCACGAAGCGTGTGCGGGATGTGCCGGAATGGCTGACTGGTGCGGAAGGCACGGGCAAGGGTGGGAGGAAGGAAAAACGGGGGGAGCAGGCGGGGGGCGGAGGGAGGGAACTTGGGCGCTGTCTCTTCACAGCGAGGACCCAACACCACAGGATGGTTGGGACAAACTATGGGCTTCATACGAATTCGCAGGCGCATGAGCAGATTTCTTTGACAAACACACATGTTGCACAACCATGTGGTTTTACAAGTTTTCGGGAAGCTCGACCTTGACATCCTTGCGAAACCTGTAGTTTTGAGGAGTTTCGGCACGCGCGTGCGACGAAGCTCGTGTGTCGACTTTCTCATGACCTTTTGCGAATAGTTTTTAGCAACTCATGATGTTTTCCTAACAATCCTATGGTGTTGGGTCCTGTTTCGGAGAACCAGCGCCCCGCGTTCTCCATCCTCCTCCCCCTGCTGCCCCCTCCCTCCTCCCTCCTGCCCTACTTTCAAAAAGTCGCCACTGGCTCTTGTCGTGGCCCCGTCCGAAGCCCCCGCTAAGGTCCCAGTGGCTGCGTTCGCGCGCCCCCACCGCGACCATGTTGGCACATACTTCGCGTGTTTCGTGGCCCCATAAGGAGCTCCACCGACGGCCCTAGCGGCTGCGTCCGCGCGCGCCCACCGAACCCATTTTGGCACATCACTCACACGTTTCGTGGCTCCATAGGGAGCTCCGCCGAAGGCCCAAATGGCTGCGTTCGCGTGCGCCCACTGCGCCCATTTTGGCACATCCCTCAGGCGTTTCGTGCCCCCCTAGGGAGCTCCACCGACGGCCCCAATGGCTGCGCTCGCATGCGCCCACCACAACCATTTTGGCACACCCCTCACACGTTTCATGGCCCCATGGGGAGCTCCACCGACGGCCCTATTGGCTGCGTTCGCATGCGCCCACCGCACCAATTTCGGCACACCCCTCACACGTTTCGTGGCCCCATGGGGAGCTCCACCGACGGCCCCATTGGCTGCGTTCGCATGCGCCCACCACACCAATTTCGGCACACCCCTCACACGTTTCGTGGCCGTATAGGTAGCTCCACAAACGGCTGTAATGGCTGCGTTTCCATGCGCCCACCGCGCCCATGTCGACACACCCCCCAAGCGTGTCGCGGCCCCATAGGGAGCCCCACCGAAGGCTCCGGAGGCTGTGTTCGCATGCGCCCGCCGCACCCATCATACATATATATATATATATATATATATATATATATATATATTCTGGAAGAGATCATAACATAGCCGAAGCCCGCGCGTCGTCGCGCGCGCGTGCCGAGATTCCGAAATTCAAGGGTGCGCAGGGATGCCAAGGTCGGGCTTCCCGAAAATTTGTAAAACCCCATGGTTGTGCAACATGTTTGTTTGTCAACGAAGTGTGCGCGTGTGCCTGCGAACTCGTATGAAACCCATAGTTTGTCTCAACCATCCTGTGGTGTTGGGTCCTCGCTGTGAAGAGACAGCGCCCCGCGTTTTCCTTCCGCCCCCCGCCTCTTCCCCCCGCTCCTTCTTCCTCCCACACGTGCCCTTGCCCTCCGCACGAGTCAACCATGTCGGCACACCCCTTACTCGTTTCGTGGCCTCATAAGGAACTCCGCAGACAGCCCCACTGGCTGCGTTCGCAAGCGCTCACCGCGCCCATGTCGGCACACCCCTCACACGTTTCGTGGCCCCATAGGGATCTCGTCCGAATGCGGAGCATTCATGGTTGGGTCCTTCGCCCGGCTAACTGATCAGTGAGGGTGCGCGCACAATGTTGTTTGACAGGGATGGGGGCGGGGCGATGAAGGCCTGCCTGGGATGGTATTGAAATCACCAAGGCTGAACGATCAAGCACAATCACATATACATTGCGCTATCCCATGGATGCCGACAAACCTGCGTGATGGTGATGGTGGTGATGGTGGTGATGATGGTCGGTCCCAAACTTTTGTTTGAAAGAAGAATAGATTCCGTGTGCAATGTATGTTTCGCCATTGATTTTAACAAGTGAAGTGGCGCATCACATGCTCTAACGGACATTCCACCCACCCACCCGCAACTTGGCTTGCAAAACCCATTTGGTGGCGATTGCGGTGAGTGTTTGGCGTTGGCTGGTCCATCTTTGCGGCCGCGCCAACCCAAGTGCGCGCGCGCAACGGCCAGCTAGTTTGGCGCGACCGACGTGGCCGCGGTGGCGCTGACCGCTGGGCACATCCCAGCTGGCAGTTCACTGCGAGTCGGCGACTTGGGCGGGCGCGGCATCATGGCAGCGTCTACAACGGTAAACGCAATGATGATAGTAGCGATGCTGGTGACGATGCTGACAACGACGACGGCGCGCCCACTGCGGGGGCCGATGCAGATCACGCCGTCAACGATCACGGCGTCCTTCGACATGCGCGCGCGGCCGGCGCGCGAGAGTGGCCCGCTTGGTTTATTTGACACGGATCGTGCCCCCCAAAACGCGCGCAAAGGCGTGCGACTGATGTCGGCATGCGGCGCCAGAGGCCCGTCCGTCTGGCAGAATTCTATGAACATGTTGAACAACCTATTGCTTTCTCAAGCATTCGCAAAAGCGCGAGCGCACACATGTTTGAAAACTGATGCTGCGAAACCATGTGTGTTTTGCACGTTTTTTAGACACTAGGTTTTGACATCGTTACGACACCGACGGTTTTGACGCATGTCGGCAAGCGCGCGACGACGCACGCGCGCGCACTTCGTCCCATTTGTTGCAACGGATTCTCGCGACGGCACGCGCGCAAGGGCGTTCGAACGATTTCGACATGCGCGCGCGAAGTCCGTTTGGTCATTTTGTGATAATGTTGATCATCCAATGGTTTTCTTAAGAATTCGCGAAAACGCGCAAGCTTTTCTTGAACATCCGTGTTGCGAAACCATGTGTTTTTTATATGCTCTTTGACACTACATTTTGAAGCCCGTACGACGCCGAAGGATTTTGAGGAATATCGGCATGCGTGCGCGACGACGCGCGCGTGTGCACTTCGTTTTTTTTTTTTTTTTTTTTTTGTTGCGAAGGGTTCTTGACAACGAATTTTTCTTGATACGCGAGTGCGCGCGCATTTTTACATAATATGACCTGGGGGCCGACACCTGCTGGGCTGGGATGGTATGGTATCATTTTTAGAATGGGCGCTGGGGTAGAATCATCTGTAAATTGCAATTCGCAAAGGGCGGTCGATAATCACGGGGTGGGGTAGAGTCTAGTATCATTTTTTTTAAACAAGAGAATATTTGCGGTGCGATCGATGTGGTGCAATCGTATATGCGGTACAAGTCATGTGGAGCAAATCGTTTTTGTTCGCAAGAGGTTGTCCACTACACCGCCCGCGCAATCATCCAACCCACCCACCTGCAATTTGGCTTGTAAAACCCATGCGGTGGCGATTGCGGTGACTGCTTGGCGCTGTGGCGCTGACCTCTGGGCACCTCCTAGCGCGTCTCGCAAGCCGCGCTGACGCACGGGCACTTCAATGCAAATCGGTAGCCCGGGCGGGCACGGTATCACGGCGACCTCGACAACGGCAGACACGATGCTGATAGTAGCGATGCTGGTGGCGGTATGAAGAAGACGACGGCAAGGCCGATGACGGTGTCGATGCTAATCACACCAGTGACGATGCTAGTTTCTGCGTGTCGATGAAGCAAACACTTAAAACAGATTTCGGCGTGCGCGCGCGGCCGACGAACGCGAGTGTCCCGCATGGTATTCTTTCTTTGGAGAGAGAGCGTGATCCACCGCCGCTTTACAATGGGAAATTGCCACCCCTTTTCCTCAGGAGCCCGGGTGTCGCCCCCCCCCCCCCCCCCCCTCCGACCCCCCCCCCCTCCCTGCTGGACCCCTCCCCTCTCCCCCGGCAAAACCCCCCTCCCCCCCCCCCCCCTCCCCTCATGAAAACCGGGGGGGGTCACTACCGGTTCGAACCCCTCCCCCCCCCCCCCTCCGGATCCGGAAAACCGGGGGGGGTCACGGGGATCACTACCGGTTCGAACCCCTCCCCACCCCCCCCACTCACCGCCAGCAAACGACTCCCGGTCCCTACCACCGTCCGCATCACATCCCCCACTGTTGTTCCCAGCACCACTGTCCTCACCACCACTGTCCCCACTGTGTCCCCACCAGTGCCCCCACCACTGTCGCACTGTCCCCACTATCCCCACCACTGTTCCCACCACGGTTCCACTCTCCCCACTGTCTCCACGGCCCCAACCACTGCCCGACTATCCCCACTGTCCCCACTGTCCCACTGACTCCTCGCTGTCCCCTGAGCTGTCCCACTGTTCCCACCACTGTCCCCACTGTCCCCACCACTGTCCCCACTGTACCTCTGTCCCATTGTCCCACCGCCGTCCTCGCCACCGCCTTCACCACTGTCCCCACCACCATTGTACCCTCCACTGTCCCACTGTTTCCACCTCATTCCCACTGTGCCCACACCACTGTCCCCACCACCACCGTCCCCACCACTGTCCACTGTCCCCCCTGTTCCCACCATTGTCCCCACCACTGTCCCCACCACTACCGTCACCCCACTGTCCCACTGTCCCCACCACTGTCCCGCTGTCCCCTCACCACTGTCCCCACCAACACCGTCCCCACCACTGTCCGCACCCCCACTCGGTTTTCGAGGGGGGGGGGGGGGGGTTCGAACCGGTAGTGACCCCCCCCCTTTTCATGATGAACTGGGGGGGGGGGGGGGAGGGGTTCGAACCGGTAGTGACCCCCCCCCCGGTTTTCCGGAGGGGGGGGGGGGAGGGGTTCGAACCGGTAGTGACCCCCCCCGGCTTTCCGCCAACAGCGGTAGAACACGCTCTTTCTTTGATTGGGATCGTGTCCCCCTCCAGCACGCGCGCAAAGGGCTTTCGAATGATTTCGGCGTGCGTTTGCGAGAGGCCAGTTTGGTTGCATTTGATGATTTGATGACAGCAGTAGAACAAAACCATGGATTTCATACGAATTCGCAAAAGAGCGCGCACAAACACTTTAAAACGTCATGTTGTAACACCATGGGTTCGTTTTACATGTTCTCGGAGAGCTCGGTCTTGACATCCTTGCCACACCTAATGTTTTTGAATGATTTCGGCATGCGCGCCCAACCACGCGCGCCCGTCGACTTCGTATGTTTTGCAAAAGGTTTTTGGAAACTGAGGGTTTTTGATGTACGAGTGTGCGCGCATAGTATTATTTGTCAGGAGTGATAAGGGTAGGGGTCGGTAGAAATCCCCCCTGGGTGGTATGAGTTCATATCTAAAACCAACGATGGGCCATAATCGAATGTAAATTGTACGATCCCAGTTGAAACCGATGAGACCGGGGGGGGAGGTTTGGGGGTGTAGATCAGAATTCTTTCTAGAGAATATGTCTGCTTTGACTTAGGTTGTGCAATGTATATGGCGGAATCTATGTGGCTTAATTTATGTTGTGCAATCAATGTGGTGCAACTGTGCGAGGCCGCGTCGAGGCGGCGACGGTGACAACACAGCCGCCAAACCGACAATCAAACCCAGACGACGGGCGGCGACGAGGCGGCGACGGGGCGGCGACGGCGACAACATAGCCGCCAAATGGACAAGCAGGCCCAGACGATGGGCGGCGATGAGGCGGCGACGGGGCGGCGACGGCAACACTCGAACGTCGATGTGATCCTTGCAGCGCGGATTCTAGCATTCCACGCAGTCGGCGCGCCGTGGCTTCTTGCATGGGAAACTCTCGACCGGGTTCCCGCCGTCTACGCCCGCGGCTGCCCCGCCACCAAGGGTAGCGGTGACAAAGCCTGGCTGTAAAACAATGATACCGGTAGCCGTGCCCCGAGGAACCACCGCGCCGCTCTCGGCTCTCGCCAGCCTCGTCCTTAGGGCTTCTACCGCGCTTTGCTCCGACCGAGCATGGTCGTTGAAATTCGCATGCCGAGCGTGCATTTCTTATTTTTGTATCCTAATTACACCAGAAAAAAACCCCAATCAGTGGATGGTCATGAAACACCAGAGAGAAACCAATATCACAATCGATCTCAAGATCCATATCACTAACATGGATATTGAGATCGATTGTGAGATCGATAGTGGAACCGATGTTGAGGACGATTGTACAGTCGATCGTGAGACCGATAGTGAAGTCGATTTGAGATCGATAATGATATCGATCGGGAGATCGCTCCTGCAATCTGTAGTGAGATCGATTGTGCGATCGATCGTGAAATCGATTGTGAGATCGATAATAAGATCGACAACGCAGTGGGTAATGAGATCGATGGTGGGGCCGATCGATAATAATGTCGACCAAGAAAACGGGAACCTGGGAACCCCGCCGCCCACCGAAATCGGCCCGGAACCCGGAACCAGGAGCCCGGGAACCCGGAACCGGGAACTCGGGAACCAAACCTGCTACCAAAATCGGAGGGAAACTTCCGCCAACTCTTTCAACTTCCGCTAGGACCCCTTCGGTGCAAGCACTGCTTGGGGAATCTCACGCCCGAAGCAGGCCCTGGCTTGGTCCTTCTCCTGGGCTTCGGCCATGGCCAGCGCGCGGGCCTGCGCGCCCCTCTTCGGCCGTGAGGGCCCTTTCTTCTGCTTCTTGGGCGCGCAGCCGTGGCAGCCTGCACCCTCTTCGGCACCTGCCTGGACAGCTCTGGCGTGGTCAACCAACGGACGCCCGTGCGGCGTCCCGTCTCTCAGCAACTTCCTGTGCTGGCCCTTCTTTCTTCGGCCTCATCACCTGCGGCCCTTCCGCTGCGGTCCGCTGCGTGGAGCGCCTGCGTCCGCCGCCTGATTTGTTCTTCCACGCGTTCCGTCTTTTGAACGCCGCGCTTTAGTGCTGAGCGGCCCCCCATTCAGCTTGCTTCAACGCGTAGCAGTTGTACTTTTTCCGCAAAACACACTCAGCACAAAAGCTAGTTCACGTTACAGTGGCGCCAGCTCTCTTAGCAAACATAGCAGACAGTCCTCTTGCACTCTCTGGTCCTTGCTGGACAGCGGCTCTCGGCGATCTGTGAGCACAAGAAAATCGCGTGCCAACACCGCTCGGCCATGGACACGCGGACTGCGGCCAACATCACAAATCCGGCCGAGGGGCGCTCGTCACGATCGGACCACGTTGTGTGGGAGCTGGCCTCCAACATCGTATACGAAGGCCTGTCTGTCGGCCCGGACCGAATATTTGGCCTAGCCCAGGGAGGGGTCGGTTTAGGTCGGGCATCCCCCCTACAGGCTGATTTTGGACGAAAAATCAAACATACCCCAACACATATTCAAAAGTAGACAAAAATAATCAAAACATCGTCCCCGTTTGTTTTTTTTTTGTGTGTGTGTGTGTGTTTGACTATTTTTGAATATTCCTCCAAGTGTAGGTTCCTGGGGCGGGGGCGGTACCCCCCCAAGTGGGACTTCCTGCGAAAACTGTGCTCGTCGGAGCGGCCGGGAGGCGGAGCCTCTCCGATGCTCGCGTACGTGCGGGCCACGTTGAGACAATTATCGGGTTGGGAGGATGGGGTTGGGAAGCTACGGGGCACGACGGTGCAATGAGCACACTCAGCACGCGATAGCACGGATGATCTGGCCATCCCTCCCAGCCCCATCCTCCCAACTCGGCACCTGTGCTCTTGAGAGGTCTGGAGGCCCAGAAGCTCCTGGATGGCCCCGAGGGCCGCAGAGAGGCCAAAAACCTGGACCCTCGATCCTCGCGCAGGAGGTGTAACAAAAACAGGGGGGGCACCTGGCCACCCGCAGCGGCCTCCGTCTCTGCGGGGCAGATTCGCACGTCCTGGCCCTGGAGGAAGAACGCGACGTGGTCCACGGTGGCGATCACGGACGGCTCCACCTGTCGTGGCGGGGACGGGGGGGAGTGAAGGAGCCCCTTGCGACCGGTTGGGCCTGCCCACGCTTCCATCTCACTGAATCGTCTGTCGCACCTCCTGCACTCGCATTGGACAATAGAGAAAAGACCAATTGAACGGTTCATTGACTCCGTGGACGCTTACGCGTGCATGTGTGTGTGTGTGTGCGTTTTGAATCGCGCCGGTTGCTGGCGCCGACCACTGTCTTAGTCGGATGCAATGCCAATCCAGAGAAGACCGACAACGTCCCCATGTCGTAGTTGCATACCACTATGTCCCCCTCATTGCCGGGTGCGTCCAGTATTCTGAAGTACCGCGGGTGGGGGCCGGTGTCGTACGCGGCGACCTGGGGCTGGCACTAGAAGAAGAAACACCGGCATACACACAAACTCTTGGCGCTCCGCGCGGAGTGCCCAAAGTTTGGGTCTATGCCATTTTTTCTCTCTTCGAAGCACAGAATCCCCCCCGCCTCCCCCCCAAGGCTTAAATGGCCTTGGCCACTGCTCGACGATATCTGGGCCACCACCCTGCTCGATCCCCCTGGTCGGTGGACACCCAATATGGGGCGTCCCTGTCGCAACGCCCCGTGGGGGCGGCAACCCGGGCCTCCTGGGCTCCTGCGCAAGCTGCAAGAGGGCCCCCCTTGCCGAGGGGAAGGGAGCTCTTCTCTTCTGAAAGGGGGTTGGCCCTCAGGGGGGGCACGAGCTCGATCCGTTGGTGAACCGAGCCGACGCAAACAGATGCCCCCCGCATGCCCCACCTATCGGCAACTGTCGGGAGTTGCCTGCGGCTGGGGTGCGTCTGTGTAGGGCGGCTCGGTGCAAGAACCGATTGAACACGCCCCCCCCCTCGGGGCACCCCCCCTTTGCGGGATTCCGGTTTTAGAGGCCTCCTACATGGGGTCCGAGTAGATCTGGTCGAAGGATCGCGCGGCATCGCCAGTACATCGCCGCTGTATTGGGGATGTATCGGCGATGCATCGGCGACGTCGGCGGTGCTTCGGCGACGTCGGCGTGGAGGAAATCGGCCTCCGCATCGCGCCCTATCGGCGATGCATCGGCGATGCGGCGCGATCCTCCGACCCCATTGACTCCGACCCCATCTAGGGAGGCCTAGGGATTTCTTTCGGGTCGGATGGGCACGGGGGCTGGTAAAGAGGGAGGCTCGCTGGTCAGCCCCGGTAGCTTCAGGTCGGGCATGTCCCCCTACAGGCGGACTTTGGATGACAAATGAGAAATACCTCCAACATCTGCAAACATGACAGAAAAATCGTCCAGAGACTATTTTTTGACTATTTTTCGATAATCCTCCTGTAGAGGGGCAGGCCTGACTTAACAGCAGCTCGCGTTCCCTGCGTTTCCAGGCGCAGGGATGGCGCCTATATGCATCGAGGGGCGCGCCCGGCGGCGGCGCTGAAAAACCAGCGGCATGCCGCAGACTTCGGACTCCGCCCTTTCCTTCCCCGCCCCTCTTCGTCCGACCCGATTCTGCAGAAGAGGAATAAGGATAATGATGGTAATGCTAACAGAAATTCGAATAATAATAATAATAATAATCATACTAATAAGAAGAGTAATCACAGTTATAATGAAAATCATAAAAGATGAATAATACCAACAATAAGAAGACAATTTCGAATGAGCAGCAAAAGCGCCATAAGCACAAAACTTTTGGCGCTCCGCGCGGAGCTCTGAGATCTGCGCTGGTCTCCCCTCCCTGGCGCGCGGAGCTCGCGCCAGGGGCGGCGCCAGAGGCGCCGTCGGGGGGGCTACGGCGCAGATCCCCAAAATCCGCGCGGAGCGCCAACAATTCATGTCTATGTCGATGTTTCTTCTTCGATTCTCCCCGGCCAGCCAGCTCGAGCCCGGTGACGTTGCCGCCACCAGCTGTCGCGAGCTTGTAATAGTACAGCTTGCCAGGGCGCCCCTCGGCGTTGCGGTCCGTGCACCACACCGAGCCGGGCTCCCGGCCGAGGACGACGTCCGCGCCGCCTCCGATGTCTTCGGCGACCGCGTGGCGTGTGGGCAGCGACGCCTCGACTGCCACGTGCAGCTTGGCGCCGCTCTTCCGGAGCAGGGCAAGCCTCGTGTTAGGTCGGACAGGCGGATTTTGAACGAAGAATGAAACATACACGAACAAAAATATCCAAGCATAGTCGCAAATGGTCAGAAAATCGTCACCAGACTATTTTTGGAGTATTTTTGAATATTCCTCCTGTAGAGAGACAGGCCCGACTTGGGCCTCGTGTCGGTGTCCGCGGTCTCCTGCGTGAGCACGAAGATCTCGCCCGGGGCCTTCTGCGCGGCCGAGCGCACGTTCCGCCTCCTTGTGGTCACCTCCAAGAAGTTGCCCGAGGCACGATCGAAGAGGACCAGCCCCTTCCCGGGGACCGGGGGGGACCCCCACGGGTTCCCCAGCACGGCGATGAAGATCTCCCGGCGGCCGCCCCAATCGAAGAGGTAGATGTTGTGCACGTGCGACGCGGCGTCGTCGGCGTCCCCGGTGGCAGAGAAGGGGTAGGTCTCCAGCAGCTTCCCGCTCGCGGCATCGACCACGGCCACGCCGCTGTCGTCCGAGGGGTAGGGCCACGACCCGAAACAGGCTACCCAAATCTTGCCTTCGAAGTAGATCGCCCCGACCGGGGTCGAGAGCGGCGCGAGGGACACGTCCTCCAGGAGCCAGACACGCTGGCGCGCTGGCAAGGGGGGCTTCTTGCCGTCGCTCGGGCGTGCTTTCCCCGTGCATGCTTTCGGTTTCGCGTTTTTTTTTTTTTTTTTTTTTTTTTTTTTTTTTTTTTTTTTTTTTGTTTTTTTTTTTTTTTCTTCCTCTGGTGTTTTTCCCCAAGAGCCCGCGATGCTCCTCGATGGTCGATGGTCCTCGCCGACCGAACGATGCCAAGGCTTCGTGCAGAGCCGCTGGGCCCCGACCCTGTGGCTTCCCCCACGTGGGGCCCGGTGGGCTCCCCCCTCTTCGCCAGGGCTTGGGGCCGCTGGTGTCCTGCGAGAGGCTCGGGCCCCACCCGAGGCTCCGCCCCGCAGAACTGAGGAAACAGACAGTGGCGCAAGCAGAACAACTCGGAGGTCCGCGCGGGCTTCTCGGGTCGGCACCGGGGCGCCCTGGCGGCGCCTCCAGCGCCGATCCGAGCAATCCGCGCGGACCTCCGAGTTTGCATGTTCATGCCACTGTTTGTTTCTCAAACCGCCCAGCGCACGACACGAATTCACCGCAACCGAGAACGAGTTTCTTGTTTGCTTTCTCCTCTTGACCCGAGAGCGCGCCAGCCAAACCACATTGACCCGCACGTGCGCTGACGGAGCTATGCTCACGTGCACGGTGGCCGACCACGGGACGCGCAGTGCAGGCGTCGGCCGGCCGCGTGCTGCACCAACCGAAGGATAGACATTCCTCTTTTTTGGCCTCCTCCTCCTCCTCCTCCTCCTGCTGCTGCTGCTCCTCCTCCTCCTCCTCCTGCCTCCTCCTCCTCCTGCTCCTTCTCCTCCTGCTCCTCCTCCTCCTCCTCCTCTTCCTCCGCCTCCCCGCTTTCGAATTCGAGAGACGCGCCTGCGAGCAGCATGAGGAGGAGGAATGGAGGAATGGAGGAATGGATGAGGAGGAGGAGGAGGAGAAGAGGAGGAGGAGGAGGAGGAGGAGGAGGAGAAGGAGGAGGAGGAGGAGGAGGAGGAGGAGGAGGGGGAGGAGGAGGAGGAGAAGGTGGAGGACCAGGAGGAGGAGGAGGAGCAGGAGGAGGAGGAGGAGGAGGAGGAGGAGGAGGAGGAGGGGTGGAAGAAAGAGGAGCGAGAAGAAGAACTGGCAAACCCTACCCGAGAGGGTGGCATGCCGCTCCATCCGGACCGAGCTGCAATGCCACTGTCGGTCGACACCTTGTGGAAGGGTCACCGCGACGCAGCCTGCACGGCTGTTTCGACAGCGGACCCTGTCCGAGCCTCGCACCGGCTGCTCTTCGAGGCCCTCGGCGAGTCGCGCGTGCTCGGCACGGCTCCGACGCGCCCTGCGGGTCGCCTGGCCAGCCTCCGACGTGGTGCTTTGTGTTTTCGCAGCGAGGCTCCTCCCAGATCTCCGACGATGCACGCTTGCCAGCCCGTGTTTTTTTCCCGCAGCTGTCGGCCCTCGGGGGCCGTGCTCGAGCGCCCCAGGGCAGTCAAACATATGGGCCCACGACGAAGAACTGCGCCCTGGGAAGCGGCCGGGAACCTCTGGGGCCGCGGATGGAACAACTCACTCCGGCGGATGTCAAGGACCAGAGAGGTCTGGGCACATCCCGGGGCGCATTCTCTCCATCCCGAGCTGGCCATCCGTCTTTGTGCCGGTCATGAGGAGCAGCCCGCCCGCCGTGCTTCTTTCTCGGCCGGGGGATGTCTGGGTCCCCCCCTCCTCCGAGCGGCCTCGACCCGAATCTCTGGCGGACGATCGCGACGGGCACCCCCGGAGCATGATTGCGCCGAGCATCCAGGAGGCATGGCCAGAGGGCATGGGGCCTCTCACGCGGGGCTGGAGGAGAGGCGGAAAGCAGTGAGCGTTGGTCATCGTAGCACCGGCCGCTTCGGGCATACCGGGGTCGAGTGCCCGACGTGCCGTCTTTCCGAGTCGTGTCCCCGGGGTGGCCGTCGCTGGGGTGGAAGCCTTCTTGCCCTCGGCGGCTCAGGCAGGTAAGCTCCGGAGTCGGTTCGTCATGTATGGACGAAGGGCGTTGCGTGGACAGGCCACCAGGGAGGTCGAAAGTCACACAGTCTCTACCAGCAATGAGATCCTGCGATGCTGGAAGGTAGCCCCCCTGGACACAGAATCTAGAGCTAAGTGGTGCCACCGTTGGGTTCAACAGCCAGATAATCACTTATCTGAGTGGTCAGCGCTTTTTAGCACTATGAAAATCGAGTCTGACCGAGGTTTGCAAGTGGTAGGCGAGGATTCTCGATTGACTGCGGGTGCGTGTCCCTGGGCCCGACGGGTAATCCCACCAGCCCTCTGGGCGTAGGTGGTCTAGAGCAGATCCTCTTCCACCCCTCCCTCTTCCCCCTTGGGGAGGGGTTTACCCCTCCCCCTACCCCCTCCCCTGGACCTGGACGGGGGGGGCCGCGGGTAGTTAGAGCGTCCAAGATGGCCCAAGACGGCTCCAAGAGCGCCTCAGAGAACCCAAGATGAGCTCCAAGATGGCTCAAGATAGCGCAAGATCGCTCACGATGGCTCCTAAGATGGTTCCAAGAAGCCCAAAGACGGCCCCAAGATAACTCCAAGTGGCCAAACAGCTCCCCAAGGAGGCCCCGAAGAGGCCAAAATCGTCCCAAAACCTAAGGAAAATCAATGATTTTTGCTTTCTCGCCTTTTCGCTTCCGATGGCCATCCGAGGCCTGGAGATGGCTCCAAGATGGCCCAAGAGGGCCCCAAGAGAGCCCCAAAAGAGCCCCAAGACGGCCCCAAGAGCGCCCAAGAGCACTCCAAGAGCGTTCCAAGAGGGGTCCAAGAGGCGATTTTAGGGGCTTCCGAGGGGGGACGCTAATTAAACCCCCCCTCTTGTTTGATCGACTCCCTCCAAGATGGCCCCAAAAGCGCCCCGAAGGCTCCCCAGAGCGCCTCAAGAGGGTCCCAAGAGGCGCCCAAGATGCCCCAAGGCGCCCAAAAAGCCCTCCAAGAGGCCCTCAAAAGACCCCCAAGAAGCTCCTTCCCCTCCTCCTCCTCCTCCTCCGATTCTTCCTCCTTCTCCGTCCTCCTCCTCCTCCTCCTCCTCCTCCTCTTCCCCCTCCTCCTCCTCCTCCTCCTCCGACGACGACGACGACGACGACGACTCCTCTTCCATCCTCCCCCTCTCGGGGTCTGTGACAGCTTCCCCCGCCCTTTGTTATTCTGCATGCTCCCCGACTTCCCTGATCACCTCAACTCCCCTGAGCATCGTTTCTGGATGGGCTGGTGGGGATACGCGAAGCGTCAACAATTGATAATACCAATTCCTTGGCTACTCTCGGAGACGAGGAATAAGAGGACGTGGCTGATTTCAACGAAAGACCCCTTCAGCTCTTTCAGGGCCAGGCCCTGGTTGACTGGCTTTCGGGATTTGATGCCAAGAAGCTTCGGCCCCACTGGCTCAGAGTTGCCATTCCCCCACCTGACTTTCACCCTCCCTCTGACCAAGCAGATCCGCCTGTCCCTGAAGGCCCTGAAACAGCTCGGCTTTGCCCTGTCCCAGGATGCGTGCGACGGCTTGATACTGCTGCACGACAGCAACTGGTACATCTACATAATCACTAGAAGTTTGATTATGTCTCGGGATTGGCGGTCACCAATAATGTATGCTTTGTTTGTGACAGTGTGTTCGAGTGCCGCAACTCGACCTGCAAACATCTGGTGGATTCGCTGGAGACGGGCGCTTGTGTCCCGCATCGAAGTACGACCTTGCAGGACTCTGGGGGACAAGGCTGCACACATTCACTGTCCGTTGTGTGCGGCTTGAATGTCTGATCCTGTTCGCCTTCGAGCACATCCACGTAGTCACGTTCACGTTCTTCCCGAGCTCGATGCCCGAGGCAACAGCAAGGGCGGCAATGGGGACACCACCAAGCCAGCAACACGTGATGGCAGTGGGGGCACCGGCTTGGACGATACTCGGCGCGGGGAAGCGCAGGCAGCAAGACGAGCAGGCAAAGACAGGAGACACCAAGCCGGGCAAGCTCCTCAAAGCCGTCAAGCAGGGGAACGACATCAGGCAGCTCAGCAACTTCCAGGCCCTCGTGGGCATCCCGGGAAGCCAGCCTTGACGAGCGCCAGAGAAGTTGGCCGATCTAACGAAAGCGCCTGCTGCACGTGCTCTCTTCAATCCCTGTCGGCGCCGCGCCGGTCGCAGTGATGCGGGCAGCAGGCCGAGCAGATGCGCAAGACTGCCAGTTCAAGGGGAAGGACCACGGCAATGACTCGCCGTGGCCGCACGCGTTCCTGGCTCTCCCCCAGCATTTCGTGACGCAGACGACGATGGACCGCGACGCGCTGAAGGTGATCAACCTCTGCTGGCAGACGATGGTGAACATGCCCAAGGCAAAGGCGATGGTGCACCTCCTGGAGCGGATCCGCTACTTGAGGATCCGCGTGTGCTGGTACGACCGCAAGAAGGGCCAGAAGCCGACTCGCTACAAGCTCCAGTTCATGATGAGCCCCAGCAGCCAGGTCAACTCCATGGTCGACCCAACGAAATCGCAGAAGATCCTGCCACTCCACCAATCGACCTACAGGGCGGCGGAGCACCAGGTCAGCGAATACTGCGTGGGCGGAACGCCACGTGGCGCGCATGCCGAGGCGGTGACCGTCTCGGACGACGAATTCTGAACCTTCTGCCACTTCGCTTGGCGGCCGTGAACGGCTGAGATGATCCGTGAGGGCCGCCTGAGACGCCCCGCGTTCTTCAGTTTTCAGCAGCGTTTCCCTCACCCCATCCTCCAGTACTCGAATCAGCATCGCAGCCCCGTGTTCCATCATAACGGTGAGACAACTTCTGACATTGTAATTTCGATGTCTGACCTACAGGAGAGACGCTCGCAAGCGCAGCGAGTAGAGGTGAATGTTGAAACGATTCCACTGCAACCGACTTAGAGGGCATCCAGTTGCTTTCTCCACCCCGCTCCCATCTGTGAGCATTATGAACCCATCTTTCGGCCAAATTTGCGAGTCCGTGGGGATGCCGTTTTCGAAAAACAAGGTCCTCCACACCGACTGCTTGTTTCAACATTGATCCGTCTGACCGTCCGAGTGAGGCTGCGGCAGCACTGCCTGTTTTCACAACTGTTGCCAACGTGGTGCGCCGATCCCCGCTTGCCGGGGGTGAACATGCGTGAGAGATGGTTGGCTGTCCCCCTCCCCCATTCGAAGGGGGGGGAGGCTGCCCCCCCCGAAGGGCAGCGGCAGGGGGGGGGACTGACTCAGGGGGGGGGGGCATCGATTTGGAATCCTCCTCCTCCTCCTCCTCCGCCTCCTCCTCCTCCTCCTCCTCCTCCTCCTACCTCCTCCTCCTCGTCCTACCTCCTCCTCCCCCCTTCCTCCCCCTCCCCCCCGTCCCCTGGGGTCCACCATCCCCTTCGCAGGGGGGTGGAGGGCGGAGCTCGTCAGCGCCCCCCCCCCGGGGCTCTCGAGGACCGCAGGCCCACCACCCCGCGGCCTCCAACATGCCCAAGATGGCATCTGATCTGGCTCAAGCTGAGCTCCAGCACGCCGAAGAGGCCCAAAAAACACAGCTACGAGGGCATCATAACTGCCCAAGAGGCCTCCGAGACGACCACCAAGAGGGCCCTAGGATGCACACGCCGTCCCAATCCTTGGGGGAAGCCAATCTTTAGCATGTTCGGATGTTTGGTCTTACTATAATCCAAGACGGCTCAAGAGGCTTCCGACATCGCACCAAGAGGATTTACGAAGCCCCTAAGACGGCCGAAACGGGTCCAAAGACGGCCCATGAGCCAGAGGGCCTCAACAGGGCCCCCACATGGGCCCAAGAGAAGTATAACTCGAACTGACATTCCGAACCATCCGCCCCAAGAGGACCCCCGAGACCGCCACCAAGCGTCCAAGAAATTCCCAACAGGCCCGAAGAGGCCCTCAAGAGGTCCCCAAGAGGGTCCCCAAGATGCCCCAGAAAGCCTCACCTGTGGACTTCTTCCCTCCTCTCGTGGTCGGCGGAGTGGCGCAAGCCTCCTGGATCCGCCCGCCCACCGGGCTGAGGGGCGTGTGAGACTAAATAATGAAAGCTCCTTGCAAGGCTTTAGCCCCCCCTGTTTCCCCCCTCAAGGCCTTTGCCATCCTGCCGCCCAACTGTGTCAATACTCCAGATTTCGTAATAAAAGGGAGGGGGTCTCAACCCTCCCAGACAAGAAGTTTTAGCCCCCCCCCCCTGGGAGAACCCTCCAAAACATCGTCCCCAGACCCCCCCAGGCCCTCCAAGATAGCTTGAAAAAGACCCCCCCCCCCCCGAAATGAGACCCCCCTCCCTTTATTACGAAATCTGGAGTACCCTTTTCCGGGCCCCAAGAGGCCTTCCAGACCGCGTCCAAGACGAGTTCGACTTTCATACCGCTCCCAAGGCGCCCTGTCGGGGGCACTTTGTCTCCATTTCCGCACCTTTTCGGGCCACTCGTTGGCTGCCAGAAATCGCTCCTGGGGTCCTCAAGAGCGCCTCGTAGGCCCAAATTCGCATGCAAACTCAAAACTTCAACACATAAAAAAGCCATCAATTTTTGGTGATCTTGGCCTCGCTGGGGCTCGCGCGGACGCCTTTGACACCTACGCTGCAGGCTCGTCCGGGATATTTCGCAGAATGCGAACTGCCACTGCGTTTTTGGGCGCGCTCTGGGGTCACGTGTGGATGATGCTGGGCCCAACTTGGACCCCCAAGTAGAGCCAAGCCGACCCCTGCATGGCCCGGCTTTGGGTGGCATTCGGACGGGGTGGCGGCCCAACGCGGAGGTGCCCTCGCGCGGGCCGTCCAGAGGCTCCCCGTGGGCCGCCTCGTGCCCTTCTTGGCCTCCCTCTGGGCCCCTCTTCTCGGCGCCCTCTTCGGCCCTCGTGGGCGTCTCCTCCGTGCCGCCCTCTGGCCGTCTCTAGCTGGCCTCGGGCAGTGTTCCGGCGATCTGTGGCCTCCTGCTGTGGGTAAGGATGGCGAGTTCCAGAACCAGCGTCCATGCCGCTGATCCGTTGGTGATGATGACGGGCCGACGGCCAGTCGACGAATTCAACATCGACCAGCCACACGGCACGCCTGAGCCCGATCTGTGATGGGACGGAGGAGAAATCGAGCGCAGGGAAAAACACAAAACACACACGTGGGGGAATCTCTCATCATTTTCGGAATATAGTCGCCCAATCTTGGCGCGGTCTGCGACTCTTCCGGCGAGAACTGGAATAGGCGGGCGGCGAACGCGAAATGTCTTGAATAACAGCCAATGCCGGCAACGTAATTGCACAGAGTTGGATCTTCGACCTGGCTCACGTCTCCTTTCTCTCCTTCCTCCTGCTCGGCTCTGCTTCCCATCGCTCAAGGCCTTAAGCAATCTCTGCTTCCTCCCGCCCCTCTCTTACAGGAAAGATGGTGCCGTGCTCGGGCAGCTCGGCGTCCCCTTTTAGCTGTCCCGCTGTCGGCCAAAGAAGTCTGTCCTTCCAGCGGTAGCCGCTGGTAACCGTATCCATACGCAGCCGAGAGCCAGTTATCTTCCCCAGTCTGACCCGAGGAACTCTGGCTCGTATCGGTTCTTGTCTTGTCTTGTCGTGAGGTGTCTTGTCTTGTCTTGACTTGTCCAGTCTTGTCCTGTCCTGTCCTGTCCTGGGTCGTCTCGTCTCGTCTCGTCTCGTCTCGTCTCGTCTTGTCTTGTCTTGTTTTTTCTTGTCCTCCTCCTCTTCCTGTTTCTTGTCCCCTGATGGCATGCGAGTGCTCCGCACGCTGCCGCTTCTCTTTTTCCTCCTCCTCTTCCTCCTCTTCCTCCTCCTCCTCCTCCTCCTCCTCCTCCTCCTCCTCCCCTCTCTGTCTCTCTCACTCTCCTCCCCCCCCCCCGAAAAAACCTCCGAAGGCTGCCCGCGCAGAGCGTCCGCGGGCGTTCCGGTTTTCCCGCGCCGTCCCGCGCCGTGTCCTGCGCGCGGCGGCCCGGCCGCCAGAGCTGCAGCCCGGCGTCCGTGGAGAGCGCGAGGCCTCCGCCATGCTTTTTTTGTTGGTATTCTAGCAGATGTGTATCTCCATGTATCTATGTCTGTATGAATGTATGCAGATGTGTATGTCTGTATCTGTGTATGTATGTATGTATGTATGTATGTACATACGTGTGTATGTATGCATGCAAGCATGTATGTATGTATGTATGTATGTATGTATGTATGTATGTATGTATGTATGTATGTATGTATGTATATATATGTATGTATGTATGTATGTATGCATGTATATATGTATGTATATATCTATATATGTATGTGTGTATGCATGTATGTATGTATGCATGTATGCATGCATGTATGCATGCATGTATGTATGCATGCATGTATGTATGTGTCCCTGTATATACGTATGGATGCATGCATGTATCCATCGATGTCTGTCTGTATGTATGCATGTATGTATGTATGTATGTATGTATGTATGTATATATATATATATAGGATTATATATACTAAAACCATCGCGCGCGCTTCGCGCGCGCGCTTCTCTTCTAGTCGAGGTCCTAACCAGTGGCAGCGCACGGAGCGGAACCTGGGATCGTTAAGGCCGAAATCATGATTAAGAATATCATCATGTAATAAGCCTAAGCCAACTTCCCTGACATTTTCCAACAAACAAGCCTGGGCAAACTTCCACGTTCTAAACGCCGGAGAGGCGAACGTGCTCAAGAAACTGGGCCAACTTTCGGGCAAATTGGTTAATACACGCTGGCCCAACTTGCTGGGAGGAGGTTTCATAATCAGATGCTCGGCTGTAGCATGTATGTATATATATTTCTATCTTTACATATACATATATATATATATATATATATACATCTGTACATACATAGATACACTTGAACCATCGCGCGCGCTTCTCTTCTAGTTGAGGTCCTAGCCAGTGGCGACGCACGGAGTGGAGCCTGGGATCGCTCTTGAAGAAGCAACAACAAATATAACAACGAGTGTGACCGAGCAAGGTCATCTGCACCAGGAGCCGCAGTGGGCGGACAGACCCGCTTTCTCGCCGTGGTGAGGGTTGCGCAGAATGGCTCTGTTTCGCGATGCCGTGGTATAGAGCGCAAATGGAGAATAGAGTGCGCAACACGCTCAGGCGAACTGGGCTGGCCGACGGAACGTGATGAGGGGGCGTTCTGCGAACAGCGCCGACCCAACTGAGCTGGCCGAACAAGACCGGGCGAACCAATGCTTCAAATAATGGCCGAAGAGAGCGGGAAGACGCCACCATCAGGGCCCCAGAAGGAAACCCACGCGAGACCTAAGTTGCCCAAAGAAGCTTCTTCTGGAGGCACCGAAACGTCCCAGGAAGGCCCTGGACCGCCACGAGCCTCCCCCGATGACTCAAAAAGCTTCGAAGAGAGGTCTACAGGACATAAAAAGAGATTCCGACAGGCACCCGCCAAGTGTGGCCTGAAACCTGCATCCCAGATCGATCGACGGTGACGACGTGCGACGACGGCCAACAAGGTTTGCTCAAACTAGATCCCTGGACCTCTCTGTGGGTCCATCCCGGCAGCTTTGGACAAGCTGGGAGCCATGTGGTAATCTTGGAACGTTCCTTGGTGTCTTCGAGGCTGTCATGGAAGTCGGCGGGGGCTTCCCTTGGGCGGCGGACCCGTGATAAAAGATGACTGAATTGAAGCGGATGCTAAAGAAATTCGACGAACTCCAGAGGAACGTGTCCAGAGCACGTTCAAATTGAGAACACCCCAAGGGGGGGTCGGACCGAAGACGTCCTGTGCAAGGACATTCGGGTCGTGGTGCAGAGGAAATTCTACGTGCTCTGGAGAAGCGTTTCCGGAGCACGTAGAGGAAGTGGCTGGCGGGCCCTTTGGAGTCTCCCAGGAGCCTGTTGGGGGCGTCTCAGGTCCTCTGAAGGCAAAATCGTGTGGGGCTTCTAAGGTCTCTGACGGGCGCCTCTGGGATATTTTGGAGATTTTCGGGGCCATTTGGGGGCGCATAGCTCGAAGCCGTCGTGAAAGTCACTGAGGCCGCCTTGTGGGCGTCTTGGGGCGTCGTGGCGCCCTTCTGGGCCCCCTTGGCGCTTGGCGCTATCTTGGAGGCCTCTTGGGGGCATCTGGGAGCGATGGTGGAAGCCCTCTGAGGCTGACCTGGGGACCTGCTCCGGGAGAGACGTTTCCGGAGCACGTAGAAGCGGGGGCGGGCGGGCCTGTTGGAGTTTCCTGGGAGCCTGTTGGGGGCGTCTTAGGTCCTCTGAGGGCCGCCTCGTTAGGGGCGCCTACAGGTCCTCTGAGGGGCTCCTCTGGAACACCTGGGGGACTTTTGGGGCCACGTGGGGGACGCAGCTCGAAGCCGTCGCAGAGGCCCCTGCGGCCGCCTTGGGGGCGTCTTGGGGGCGTCGTGGCGCCCTTCGGGGTCCCCTTGGCGCTCTCGTGGGGGCCTCTTGGGGCATCCGGGGGCGATGTTGGCAGCCTTCTCCGCTGCCAAGCGCTCCCAGGCGCTCCCAGGCGCTCCCAGGCGCTGCCGTCCTGGGCACGTGCCACGCCCGAATCCCAGGGGATACCAGCGGTCACCTCCGCGCTGCGGCGGAGGCGTGGCCGCGGGCATCTCTCCGCGGCCCCCGCCGCACGCGCGGCGACCGCCGCGCCGACGCAACCTGGCCGTGGGGACCTTCACAATCCATGACCACGGAAAAACACATCCCCAATCCCAAAATCGCGGATTCACCGAGGATTCGAATATCGGCCAAAGATTTCGGGGTATGTTTTGCGTTCGTCGTCGTCGCCCTGGTAAAACCCTACCCCAAAATCTCCGTCCCCGAAGTCTCGAGGTGTCTGCGTTTTGTCTTGGCCCCCGCGTTTTTGGGATTGGGCGTCTGTTTTGAGTTAGTGAATCCCCCCCCAAACCTTGCACACACCTGGAGACCTTCAGCCGGAGCCCGACCCCGAAGCCGCCCAAACTCTGGCTCTGGCCTCATGGTCTCTCTCGCTCTCTCTCTCTCTCGCGCGGGCCGGCCCGGAGGCCGTCCCGGAGCGGGGCGCGCGGCGGAGGCGGAGCTGCACGCGTCTCCTCGCAGCGCACTGCTGCACTGCAAGAGAGGACGTGATGTCAACCCACCTCGACCTGGGTCGAAACGGGTCCTGGCGCCGGACCCTGACGGACAATGTCTCCTTGCTCCTGACCCCGAAAATGCCACGGAGATATATTCGGCCCGGGTCTCTGGTCGAGCTTCTGTCGGGCGTGAAGCAGCGGTGTGCGATAAATGGCGGGGGGGAGAAGCGTGCACTTTCGTGCCCCATGGGGGCGCCTTCAGGGTCCCTGTAGGGGGCGATTCGTCGCACCTCCATTGCTCGACGCCCGACTTCGACTGCTGCAAGTTTTCGGGAACGTCGGAATTCAGGGTGCCCGCCGCACACACGTACCGCCCCCTCGGCCACCGCCGCCGGCATTGCTTGCCTGGCGCGCGGCTGACTCGAGTTGGTGTGCGGATACGGTGTTCTCGTTTACAGCGGGGGAACGAACGAACACACAAACACACAAACACACAAGCACACAAGCGAGCACAAACACACACACAAGCACACACAAGCACACACAAACACACGAGCACAAAGACAAACACAAAGGCAAGCGCAAAGACAAACACGACGACAAGCACACATACAAACACACCGACACACACAAGGACACAACGACACAAAGACAACGGCACAGACAAAGACAACGACACAGTCACACATACATACACAGACAATCACAAACAAAAACACCAACACCAACACCAACACACACATAAACACACACACACGCACAAACGTACAAACACACGAACACACAACCACGCAAACACACAAACGCACAACCACACAAGCACAGACACACAGACACACAGACACACAGACACACAGACACACACACACACACGCACGCACATATGAAAACCAACTTGTTGCTGTGACGTGATATGCTGTGAATTTTGACGTGTCGTGCTGTGCTAATCGGTGCTGTACGGCCTCGCGCGCACGCGCACGCACAGCTTTTCACTGCGCCGTGATGCGCTGCGGTGCGCAGTGCCAGTGCAGCCGTTCCCTTCTGGATCGCCGTTGCGGCTTTGGTCGACGGATACCGCGGCACATGCTTGTCCTTTCCTCCTCCTTCCTCCTCCCCTCCTCTCCCGCTCGCCGCCATGGTGTGGCTCCCAGGAGTCGCGACCCCTGTCCGCATAACATGGTGCGGTCCAGGTGGGTCTCGCCTCTGGGTGGGTCGGCGCTGCCTTTCTAGAGGCCGCGAGGCCGTCCTGAGCGTCTTCGGCCCCGTGCTGTGCGGCGAAGCGCCCCCTCGCATGGCGCTTTCTTCTTCCTCCTCCTCCTTCCTTCTCCCATCCTCTCCCGCTCGCCGCCATGGTGTGATTCACGGGAGTCGCGGTCACTGTCCGAATTCTGCGGCGTCTGCGACCACCTGTTGGCCCAGCGTTGTGTGGTCTCGCACCCAGGCGGGTCAGCGCTGCCCGTCTGGAGGCCGCCCCTGAGGGAGTCCGTGGTCGATGAGACCGTCCTGAATGTTTTCGGCCCCGTGCTGTGCGGCGAAGCGCCCCCTCCTTGGGCGCTCTCCTCCTCCTCCTCCTCCTCCTCCTCCCCGCCCCCTCCCCCCCCTCGCACGGACACACCACACACTTGCGATGAGTGAACAACAACCTGCTCTCTCACTCATCCGCGCTCCCGCATGCCACCGCGAGCCTCGTGTGGAGCTGCGTGGTGCAGGTGCCGCCCCATCGCGCCGCCCTGAACTGACTGACGCCCTTCCTCGCCGAGACGGCGCGCACGCGGCACGGGCCGCGTCCAGCGCTGGGCTTGCGGTGCCGTGGTTGTGATGCGACGCGCGTGTGTGGCAGAGGCTGGGTCCACCAGTGCAGGGGAGGGGCCGGTCCTGGCGGCAGGGTGAGAATCTAGAGCAGCGTGCGGCGCTGGGTGGCTGCACAGCGGACCGTGCCTCACCCACGTGCAGCCCCCTGATCCATCGCCGCCTGCGTTGCTTGCCTTGGAATGCGGCCTGGCTTGAGACGGTGTGCGGACACACGGGTACGCACACGTGCACACGAGCACGCACGCACACGCCCACACACCCACACAGGCACACAAACACACACACACACCCGCATCACACATCACACATCACACATCACACGGCACACATCACACACAACACACGTACACGCACACAACGCGCACAACGCACAACACACAACAAACCAAGCACAACATACGCACGCGAACAAACAAACGAACATATACACACATGGAAAACACACAACACACACGAACGCACACATACACGCCCACACACACACACACACGAACACCCACACGAACAAACACACACACACATGAACGAACACACACACACACACACGCACGCACGCACACACACACACCAACACACCCGCACACGCACACACAACACACACACAGCACACACAACATACACAACACACACATGCACACGCACACACAACACACAACACAACTCGCACAACACACAGACACACGTACACACAACACACAACTCACACACACAACTCACACAAAACACACACATACAACACACAAGCGCACACACAACACACAACACACACGACCCACACAACACACAACACATAAACACACACACATAACACTTTTAAGGCCAGCGGCGCAGAGGGTCCTCAGGCGCGGGCAGCAGATGGAACTGCCAATTGCGATCGAGCATAATCGAAAACGCAGCGAGAGAAACGTCAATCACTGACTTGGGTCTTCGTAAATATGCCAGGCGTGTTGGAAACCATTTTTCTTCAGCGTTTTGAGGTCCCAAACAAAGAGCTGAAAACGAAAACGAATAACGATCATTTTTCCGTTTGCAGCCACGTTTTTCTAGGCGTTTTCAAATCAGTTTTTGTGTTTCAGCTACGACTCTCTCAGTTCCTTCTCCTGGCGTGCAGTCCTTCTCCTGGCGTGCAATCTGGCGGGACCAATGGCCGACTGCCCCCCTTGGGGCCATCGTGCCTCTGGGCCTGTTTCGGGCCGGTGTTCGACCGGTGTCCGAGCGATTTTAACGCTTTTAGCTCTGGGACGGAGAACGGCGGCAGAAACGAGCGGGAGCGAAGACAGCAGGGACGACGAGGAACAGCCTTCGATCAGAAAGCAAGAAACGCTAAAAAAAATAGGATCCACAGCGACATGCCTAAAAACGCTTAAACACGAAGCTAAAAACGCTAGACATCGTCGCGCTTTTTTTGTAGCTTTTTGGCTTGTCAAGAGCCGCAAATGTGAAACGGTAAAAACACGCCCAGGGCGTTTTTGAGAAGAACCAAGAGCACTGACTTGCAGGGATGGATTGTGGGTGGGACGGACTGTAACCAGCGAGCGTGCAGCGGCCAGAAAATCGAGCAGCATGTCCGAGCGAGCTCGACTCAAGGTAAACTGAAGCGCGAGCAGTCTGGTGCCAATTGTCACTGAGCCATCGAACCAGCAATAATACGCACACAACACACACGAACGCACACACACACACACGCAGACACAGACACGACCACACACACACTAACACACACATACGAATACACACACGCACACACAGATAGACCCGCACACGCACACGCACACACACAACACACAACACACAACACACACACGAACACACACACACAACATACAGGCACATGCACACACAACACACAAAAAGTACACAGCACACAACAAACACCACAAACATGGCACACACATAACACATAACACACAACACACAACTCACACAACGCAAACACACATACGCACAGCACACAGCACGCACAACACACACATACACACCAAGCAAACGCAGGGACGGAAGCAGGCGGCAGACGAGGCATAACAACGAGGAGGGGAACCGCCTCCGTCATCGAGCTCCGTCACCCACAGCACGCTCGTGTCTCCTTCGACGAGGCGCGACTTCTTCAGCTGCTGAGGCCACCCTGGACCCCACTTGTCCACCCCTGCAGGGTAACTAAAAAACGGACTGGGAACTCGTATCAGCTATAGAATGACACCGAATCGGCAGGCCGACCGGAAGGCATCGAAACCGACGTCCTGCGGCCCGAGACGAGGCCTGCGCAAGGAGATCCAAACCGAAGCCGTAATTCGGAATCGAGTCGACATCGCATCTAGTCGACACAATCGAACTGGCTCCTGCCCGTGTTTTCCATGGGCCAACTGAATCCTGACGGAAACGGGTCCTGGACCCCGTGGCTTTCCCCAGGGACTGGCTTCTCGTCCTGAATCTTCTCTCGATGGGCCCTGGGCCCAGCAGAGGCCCCAGGAGGCTGGACGCCTGCGAGGAACCTGGGGACCCCTTGCCCTCAGGACCCCCTGGAAGATCTCCGCTCCATTGCTGCGATTTCTTCAACAGAAGGTTCCTGGAGCTCCCGACCCCTTCCAGGTCGGGTGTTGCTAGAAGTGCCTCTGGCCCAAGGTGCCCCCAGGATTCCCAAAGAGGCCCCCAGGGCCTCCAGAGCACCCCTCACGAGGCCCAGGGGGCCCGAGGGGCTCCAAAACGGAGCGAAAATCTGGGGGCAACTTGAGCCAGGGCCACCTTTGGCAACCCCCGACCCGGCCTGGCCCCGCAGGGCCGCCTCTGGGCGCCCAGAGGCCCCCGCCCCGACATCTCCCACAAAGGGCATGCCGCACGCCGTGGCTTTCCCAGCGGCGATGGCGACCTGTGCCGAAGGCGAAGGACGCCAGGCTGGAGTCGGAGCCGTTCCGGCAGAGCACCGCGTCCTCCGCGGCCGCCCGGAGGGCGCCGGCCAGGAGCGCGAGGAGCGACGGGAGCCCCATCGCTCGCGCGCTCCGCTCCCCGCGGGCCCGGCCTCGCGGCGGCGGCCTCGAGCCACAGCGGCAAGGCCCCGCGGAGGCCCCCCCGGGCAGAGGCGAGAGGGCGCTGTGCGCACCCGCAAGGGTCCGGAGAGGCGGGGGCAGCCGCAGGCCGCAGGAGGGCGCGGGAGAAGCAGACCGGGCAAGCCGCTCGCCCCCTGCGGAGGGCAGGAAGAGAGCTCCTCCCCCTCCTCCTCCTCCTCCTCCTCCTCCTCCTCCTCCTCCTCCTCCTCCTCCTCCTCCTCCTCCTCCTCCTCCTCCTCCTCCTCCTCCTCCTCCTCCTCCCCCCTCCCCCTCCCCCTCCCCCTCCCCCCTCAGAGGGGCGCGGGGCGGGACCGCCGACTCGCGGCTCTCGAGGCAGGCGGGCGCCTCGGGTGGCCCAAGGGGCCCCCGGGAGGCCCCAGGAGTGCCCGCCCTCGACGACGGGCGCGTCCTCTCCCCTGACCCCCGACGGCGCGCTCACCGCGCCCCGGGCGGGGTGGGCCTCGAGAGAGCCCGCGGCGCCCGCGGCACCGCCCGTCCCCCGGGGCGGCGTCGCCGGAGAGAGAGAGGGAGAGAGAGCGAGGAGAGCAGGAGCCGCGTGGGGAGGGAGGGGCTGGGAGGAGGAAGGGTACAGTCATCGGCCTGACCTGAGGAACGACACATCAGGAACGAACCCCCTTATTTTATCCCGAGGAAGAACGCATAAGGAGCGATACATAATAGATAACGCGTAGAGACCTGTAAGTAGCGCATGTAAGATCTAAGGAACGACCGAGCCCCTTTTGAAAAGGAAGTGCTCCTTATTCCAGCCGCTCGCTGTAGGAGCCACAGCATCCAGACGCGGTGAACGGTATACCTTCGGCCGCCCCAGGGTCGTGAGGTCCGCACTCCTCTCCCAGCCCCATCCGCGCCCGACGCGACAGCTGTCTTCCTCGGAGAGAGAGAGATCAGCGGATGGGCAGAACCCCCTGTAGCAGGGTCGTGAGATCCGCACTCCTCTCCCAGCCCCAGGGTCGTGAGATCCGCACTCCTCTCCCAGCCCCATCCGCGCCCGACGCGACAGATGTCTTCCTCGGAGAGAGAGATCAGCGGATGGGCAGAACCCCCTGTGGCAGAACGCGGTTCAGTGAGAACGGCCTCGGGCCCGAACCTGGCGGGCGCAAGCCTCGCACATGACGGCCGCGTCGCCCTCTCGAGAACCGAAGACAGACGATCCACCAGTCGACGGGTCAGGGTGGGGGCTCTGCCCACCCCCGCAGAGCGAGAGCGCGAGAGAGAGAGAGAGAGAGAGAAAAAGAGAGAAAGGGAGAAAGAGAGAGAGAGAGAGAGAAAGAGAGAGAGAGAGAGAGAGAGAGAGAAAGAGAAGGAGAGAAAGAGAGAAAGAGAGAGAGAGAGAGAGAGCGGAAGAGAGAGAGAGAGGCAACACGGCAAACTCGACGGCAGCCTGGTCAGGCCGCCCGACGTCGCGCGGCGTCGCGCCCAGCGGTGCGCTTTTCTCTCTGCGCCCGCTCGGGCGCCCCCCCCCCCTCCCCGACAGGGCGGCGGGCTCTTCCCGCCCGGGCCGCGACGCGCGGAAGCGCGACTCGCTTCGCGCACCCCCCCCCCGCGAGAGGCCTGCATTTGGGTCGGGCAGGCTCTCCTGCAGAGCGTTGTTTGCGTGTTCGTTTTCGTTTTGTTTTCGTTCTCGTTTTTTCCCTCGTTTTCGTTTTGCTTCCGTTTTCCCTCGTTTTTGTTTTCGTTTTCGTTTTCCCTCGTTTTCCCAAGCGGTGCTTTTCGTTTTCGTGTTGTTTTCGTTTTCCCTCGTCTTGTTTTCAATCCGCCTTTCCCTGGGTTACAAGTGCGTGGTCTGTAAACCTCCTGGGAACCCCCAAAGCCTAGAGCCGCCAGGACGCGGCACATCACGCAGGGTTTACCCTGTCAGCCCACAAGAGTTTCAGCGCACAGCGCCTCGTAAACCAGGGTCGGGGCGTTTTTTTCTGCCCTTGACTACAGGGCTGAACCTAAGCGGCGCTTTTCGTTTTCGTTTGGTTTGCGTTTTTCCTCGTTTTGTCTTCAATCCGTCTTTCCCGCAAGACGAAATCGAAACGAAAACGGCCCACGAAATCGCCAACAACACCGTTTAGGTCCACCCCTGTTCTCCTACAGCTATGTTGCCCCCATCGTACTTAAGGACAACATTCCAAAAATAGCTTCGAACACCCCGAACAATAGCGAAACGGTGTCGAACGAGTATCGCCTCCTAGGGCCCGGCACGTGGAAACCATCCAGTTTCAATAATCTCTTGGTGCCCGACATTCTTTCTGGTGATCAAGGCTGAAGTAGGTTGGAACATCATAATGCTTCAGGCGGGTCTTGGAGGACAAAGAAGAAATAGCCAAAACATCTTCAACAATCATCAAGCATGTACGGGAAAAGCATCCCCAGACTATCTTTTGACTATTTCTGAAGGTCCTCCTGTAGCGGGACGTGCCCGACTCAACGCTACCATAACTGCTATGGTTCAGAATTTTCCACGTAGTGCTGCTGTGTGGCTGGCGTTTAAGGTCGACTCGGCAATGTGAGATGTGTCATTGCGCCTTCATGGCTGCCATCCAGTTGAAATTCTAGACGCTTCGCGTATCCCCACCAGCCCGTCCAGAAACGACGCCCAGGCGAGTAGAGGGTCGTCCTGAGGGGCTTTTCGGCGTCTTGGGTGCCTCGGGGGGGGCTCTTTGGGCCGTTTGGGATCTTCTTTTGGGGGCCTCCTGGGGGCCTCTTGGGGCCATCTTGGGGCCATCTTGGGGCCTCTTGGTGCCTCCTGGGCGCTTCTTGGGGCCATCTTGGAGGAAATCGATCAAAGAAGAGGGGAGCTTCAATTAGTGCTGCCCCCTCTGGGGGCCAAAATGGGGCCAAAACCTTAGTAAAATCAATGATTTTGGCTTCCTCGGCGAGGCCGTTTTGGACGCTCTGACCGCTCCCCGCCCCCCCTGTCCAGGTCAGTGGGGAGGGGGTAGGGGGAGGGGTAAACCCCTCCCCGAAGTGGAAGAAGGAGGGGTGGAAGAGGAAACGCTCTAAACCACCAACGCCCAGAGGGCTGGTGGGATTCGTTTCCAGGTTGCACTCGTCATCGCAAATATTCGCATGTGTACACTGTCCGTTCTAGTTGCCATTGTTATGTTCGTTGTCGTCGGAGGTTGGGAAGTGAGGCCGAAGCGAAACGGAATCGCCCAACCAGGACATCGGTTTCAATCCCACCAGCCCTCTGGGCGTCGGTGGTTTAGAGCGTTTCCTCTTCCACCCCTCCTTCTTCCCCTTCGGGGAGGGGTTTACCCCTCCCCCTACCCCCTCCCCACTGACCTGGGCAAGGGGGGCGGGGAGCGGTCAGAGCGTCCAAAACGGCCTCGCCGAGGAAGCCCAAATCATTTATTTTACTAAGGTTTTGGCCCCATTTTGGCCCCCAGAGGGGGCAGCACTAATTGAAGCTCCCCTCTTCTTTGATCGATTTCCTCCAAGATGGCCCCAAGAAGCGCCCAGAAGGCACCAAGAGGCCCCAAGATGGCCCCAAGATGGCCCCAAGAGGCCCCCAGGAGGCCCCCAAGAGGATCCCAAACGGCCCAAAGAGGCCCCCCCGAGGCACCCAAGACGCCGAAAAGCCCCTCAGGACGACCCTCTACTCGCCTGGGCGTCGTTTCTGAACGTTTTTTTTTTTTTTTTTTTTTTTTTTTTTTTTTTTTTTTTTTTTTTTGTTTTTTTTTTTGTTATATTATTATTATTATTATTATTATTATTATTATGATGCAGCCGCAGGCGGAAGCGCCAGCGGCGGGCGGTCGCGGGCGGTCTGCGGCCGCGACTAAATTCCCGAGCGCGCGCGGGGGCACGGGCTGGTGGGGATACGCGAAGCGTCTAGAATTTCGGTTCGTGTCGTGCGTGACGTTCGTGCGTGCGAGGCGAAACAGCGCGGATCCGTCGCCAAACTAAATCCGAATCGTGCAAAAATCCCACCAGCCCTTTAGGACGTAGGTAGTCTAGGGTGTTTTCTCTTCCATCATCCCCTCTTCCGTTTTGGGGAAGGGTTTACTCCTCCCCCTCTCTGCCTGCTCCCCTGGACCTGGACGGGGCCGGTCGCGAGGTGTCAGGGCGTCCAGAACGGCCTCGGCGAGGAAACCAACATCGATCGATGCTCGATCGATGTCCTCCAACATGGCCCCAAGAGCGCTCCCAAGGCTCCCGAGGGCGCTTCAACAGGGCCCCAAGAAGCGCCCATGAGGCCCCAGGAGGCGTCAAAAGGCGCCCAAGAGGCTCCGAGGAGACTCCCAAGAGGACCCAAGAAACTCCCCGAAGCACCCCAGACGCTCCGAAAGGCTTCTGGAACCGCCAAGAGGCCCCCAAGACGCTCCAAGAGGCCTCCACTGGGGGACCCTTCCTCTGCGAGCTGCCCCCCTCCTTGATCGAGGCAACTCCGCCGGGCCTCGTTTCTGGATGGGCTGGTGTTTTCTTTTTGGTCTGCGGGCTCGCGAAGCAGGTCGAAAGCCGTCCGAACACTAGTCGGGCCGCGACTAGGCAGCAAGAAATAAGAGGCAAGCGAAGCGAGCGCGCGGGCACCCACTCAGAAGAAGAGCCAGAAACGAAACTCCCAACCCGGTGGCGTGGAGATCCCGGTGGCGACCAGCAAGTAAGCGCAGCCAAAATGGCGCGGCGGCGCGACCATAATCACGCAGAGGTCAATCACTCGGTGTGAATCGGCACAAGGCGCCGTCAGAGACGAGCAGGACCGACAGGCACACCCGGACGACGTCCGTGCCGTAGGCGACACAACTGCATCGTGTCAGCGCAAGAGTGAAGAGGGGCAACCTCGTCACAGATAGGACTGCAAACGGCGGTGCCTCTTGTTTGTACATTAGTGGCACATGTCGAAAGCGAAGTCCTTGCAGGAGAAAGCAGCCGACGGGCGCATTGAGCCACACATGCCGAAGTCCTAGCACCGTGGAGGTCGGCAGCGTGCGAGACCCCACTGAACCCTTTCGGCCACCAGCGGAGGCCGACACCAGCCAGGAGCAGGCCAGGGGCCACCTGACCGCCAATTCCCAATGTGATCCATGCATGGAATTCGTAGCAAGACCCCACTGAACTCTTCGGTCACCAGTAGAGGCCGACACCAGCCAGGAGCAGGCCAGGGGCCACCTGACCGCCCATTGCCAGTGTGATCCTTGCATGGAATTCAGGCTGTCAGAACACCATCAGACAGCAGTATTGGCGGCAACCCCAGCCGCGCGGGATAAACCCGGTGAAACAAAGGAGAGGAGGGGAAGTGAACGCCAGGCACGGTAGGCACCCCGGTGTGGCAGCTAACCGCTGCAGCGTTAGGATGCAGGAGGGGAGGAAGGGACACGCGGAGGAGGGGAGGAAAGGAAGTGCACGCCAGGCACGCGGTGTGAGAGGAGAGGAGGAGACTGGTAGAACATTTACTCGAGCAGTTGTTGCTGACTGTGCCAACCGTGGTTGTGCTATTTCCGACCGCGCGGACTATGTCAACCATGACTGTTCCAACCCTGGTTATGCCAACCCTGACTGTGCCAACTGAGCTCCTTCCCAACTGAGGGCTCCCCTTCCTCCTGCGACCCGCGACTACCTTCACACTCTTCCCAGTGGGGGCGACTGACCGTCGCAGAGTCTGTTGGAATCCGAGGCGGCTGGGTGTTCCCAGGGGTCGTGTCGCCAGTGGGTTGTGTTGGACGGTCGGCAAGGTCCTCTCTGTCTTCTCCCTGCCCCGTCTCCTGCGGCTCGCGACCAATTTCGCACTCTTCCCGGTGTAGGTGACTAACCATCGCAGAAACCCTTGGGTTACGCCAAGTGTCTAGAATTGATCGCGGTCCAGCCTTCTAAGGCGTGCGCGGGGTTGTCCCGCGGTTGTCCAATTGCTATCCCGATCGTTGCTGGGGCGTGCACAAGGCTGTTCCGTGGTTGTCCCGCGGTTGTCCTGTGGTTGTTTCACAATTGTCCCGTGGTTGTCCGGTGTTTGTCTGGTGGTTGTCTGGTGGTTGTCCTGTGGGTGTCCCGTGAATGTCCAGTGGTTGTCCCGTCGTTATCTTTTGGTTGTCCTGCGGATGCCCTGTCGGTAGATAGGTCGGTAGACATTGAGGCCCGTAGAAGGACAGTAGTATCAATTTTGGTACATATATTGACAGTGAAATCGAACAATGGGTATTGAGGCGATTGGAAACGAGAAGTATCAACATATTGATCATGATTTCCACAGGTAAGTTGTAAGATCGATAGATAGTGATACCGACTGGTATATTGATAATGGTAATACTAGCTTGGGAACGGCACCTGTAGATATGTATATTGGTGTCCCGTGGTTGTCCCGTGATTGTCCCGTGTTCGTCGAGCAGTTGTCCCATGGTTTTCTGGTGGTTGTCTCGTGATTGTCCCGTGGTTTTCCCACGGTTGCTCCGTGTTTGTCCAGTCTATTGATAAATAGACAGCGGTTCCGATATAGATCGATAGTTGGAGGAGGAGCAGGAACATGAGGAGGAGGAGGAGGAGGAGGAGGAAGAGGAGGAGGAGGAGGGGCAGGAGGAGGAAGAGGAGGATGAGGAGGGGGAGGAGGAGGGAGGAGGAGGAGGAGGAGGAGGAGGAGGAGGGGGAGGAGGGGGGAGGAGGGAGGAGGGGGGAGGGGAGGAGAGGGGGGGGAGGGGAGGGGGAGAGGGCGAGGAGGCGAGGATCGCTGGCACCATCTGTGCCTCCACCGACATTTTCTCCGCGCCTGCTGCCCGGCCGCTGCCCGGGGCGCGCCGGGCCCGCGCGGAGGGCCGCGTGGGCGCGCCGACCAGGCTCGCCAGCGCCCAGGCCGCGTTGCCCAGCCCGAGGGGGCCCACCGCGGGCAGTTGGTGGCGCAGCCGGGTGGAGAGCCCAGCGAGCAGCCGCGCGCCTCCGTGCCGCCTCCTCCTCCTCTGCCTCCTCCTCCTCCTCCTCCTCCTCCTCCTCCTCCTCCTCCTCCTCCTCCTCCTCCTCCTCCTCCTCCTCTTTATGCCCTTTTACTAATTCTCTTCTTCTTCTTCTTCTCTGTACTATTATCCCCTGTTCCTGATTATTCTTCTTCATCTTCCTCTTCTTCTTCTTCTTCTTCTTCTTCTTCTTGTTAAACCAAGTGCTGCAGCGCTTCCGCTAAAGGGTCTCTGTACTACGCGCAGCCAAGCGTTGTCGACACCCCCGTCACCCCTGGCAGAATGCGCTCAAACAGAAGCAGGCGATGATGTGCACACATGCGCATATACGCAAGCACACGCAATGTGCATACATTTTATGTATACACATATGTATATGCAAGGATGTGTACATGCACGCTCATATCTGCACACCTGGTACACACAAGTACATGAAGGAACCAGCCGCGCGCGCTGAGGGCCCAGGAGTCCGCATCAATACCCGAGGACTTCCACCAAATCTTGTCAGATGCGGATCGCCTGCGAGCCCTCTTGGGAGGCTGTGTGGATCCTCTTGCAGGCCCGGCAGGGTGTCTTTCGCGCCTCTCTGACCCTTCCCCGCCTCCGTTCGCCGACAGAGGAAACGAAGCCCGTCAAGGCTACCCGAAGCTCGTGCCTGGGAGACGTAAGACTCGGGTACGGGAATCTCGGGTTGGCCCGACGGGGGCCATCATGAGAATGACGAGGCCCAATTTGAAATTTGGCGCGGGCTCCCGCTGCAGACATCTCACGAAAACTGGACCGTCAAGATCCGGGACGCGCTCGTCAACAAGCGTCGGCAAACCCTAGTTCTGGAGTGCTCGAGTCTTGCGTTTCCCCGACAGTGGCAACTGCTGAGGTTCGCAAGAAAGAAGAGCAACGGGGCTCTTCGGGGACAATGGCCACTACTGGGATATTGGGCAGAGCCAGGTACAATGAGTAGTAGAGCTAGGAGGTGCAAGTGGCAACTGCTGGCATTCATGGCAGACCTGTGCAATGATTCCAATCGGGACTTATGGCAACTACCAGCACTGTCGGCAGAGAAAGGTGATGGGCACCATGGGCCAAGCTGGGGCTAGTCGGTGCTATTGGTGGCAGCTATACACCAGCATGGTCGACTGTGCAGAGCAATGGGGCAAGTCGGGGCTAGCAGCGACTACCAGCATTGACGGCGGACCAAGGATTATGCAGGCGACTCGAGGCTGGCTAGGGCCAGTGGCAGCTCAGCAACACTGCTGGCAGACCAAGGCAAACTGGGCTAGTCGGGGGCTGGTGGCCAAGATTGACGAAGGCAATGGAACTCATCGGGTCTGGTGGCAGCTACCAGCTTTGTCACCAAAGCATGGAAAGGGGGCTAGATGTGGCCAACATCAGCTAGTGTCGATACACTAGGCAATTGGGCCAACTGGTCAACACGTGACAGCTACTTGGGCTGTCTGCAGGCCAAGATCATGCGGCTAATCGGGGCCAGTGGCAGCGACCGGGGTAGTCGGCAGCGAAAACAAACAAGGGCAATGGGGCTCCTTGGGGCCATGGCAACCGCCAGCATTGCCGACAGAGCAGAGCGGGTCCACTGGAATGCAAGTTCGTACAAGCATGATCCAAAACATCCAGCATGGTCGTGAGCCTTTGAATCGCCTGGCCTTGGCGGTCGCGTGCCTCCATTGCCAGCGTGGCCGCCGACCAGAGCACGTTGCAGATGTGCTGTGGCTCCAGGCCGCGCAGCTGGTGGCGCGCGGCCGAGGCCAGGCCGAGCGCGAGCGGCTCGTCCCTCACCTCGGTTCCAGAGGCTCCGAAGCTGCACGCGCCTATGGGCTGTTGGTGCCTCTGGCGGCGAAGCCTCCAAACTGGTTGCCGAGACCACATCCTCCCAAGAGGCAGCCTCCTTCTGAGAAGCCTGCCCCCTCCCCCCCCGCCCCCCTCTGCGCAGGGGCCGATCCCCGCGCCGCTCGCCCGCCCAAGGCCAACGCTGCTGACCGAGCCTGGCGATGGGGAGTGCAGAGGAGATCTGTTCCCGATTGCCTCTCGGCCACGCGCCGCCCACGAGCGGAGGGAGGAGGAGGGGGAGGGGAGAGGAGGGGGAGGAGGAGGAGGAGGAGGAGGAGGAGGAGGAGGAGGAGGAGGAGGAGGGTGTGCAGCTGGCCCGGATGGGCCGGCGAGGCTCGTGGGCTCGGGCCTCTCGAAGGGGTGCTCGGAGCGCCCGGCACTCCTGGCCGAGTGCAGAGAGGCCCGCTCCCCTCCCAGACCTGCCCCCGCAGGGACCCAACCCGCGGCGCGGCGGCCGATCCACCCCGAGAGCTCGGGCGCCTGGGCCCTCTTATATCGCGCCGTCCGCGAAGCACTGACGGACCGGATGGCGCCCCGGGGCCGTCGGTGACCGAGACCTCTTCTTCGAATTTTTTCTTTTTAATATATATTTATCTATACACTATATATATTGTTTTGTGTTGTCGTTTGTTTTTTTTTGTTTTTTTATTTTGTTTTGTTTGTTTTCACGACGCGGACCCCCGGAGATCTGGCCCCCTTCCCTGGGACCGCCCTGGGGCCCAGCGAGGGCCCCCGCATGCCGAAGACGGCCCGAGAAATCCTGCGCCGTGCTTCCTCCAAGAGACTGCGGGAGGTCTGGGGAGAGGTCGAGCCAGCCCGACCGCGCGGTCCGACGGGTCGGGCCCCCTGGCCCCTGCGATCGCTGCGACGGCGGCCGGCGAGGCCCCTTCCGACCCGCGGGGTGCGGCCGAGGCGCGTGCGGCCAGCGCGGCCAGGGCCCACCAGAGGTTGGACACGTCCTGCGGCCCCAGGCCCGGCAGCCTGGGGAGCACCTCCGGGCGGCGACGTCCGGGCCCTGCCCTCTGCCAACTGCAGCGATGCTCCCGCACCGACGGGCCCAGAGCTCCTCGCGCTGTGACGAATAGGGGGCCACATGCGAACCCTAACCCCTGCCCCCCACGATTTCTGGGGGGGAGGGTGGGGTTCACTTCGCTCGGGAGCTCCCGAGCGAAGTGACCCCCCCCCCACCCCTCAGAAATCGCGGGGGGTAGGGGTAGGGTTCGCATGTGGCCCCCTAGCGAAAATCACGACGGGAGGTCTTTCGCTGTTTTCGGCCTCTGGGGGCGCTTCCCAAGCCTCGGGGCCGTCAGCACACGACTCAGGATGGAAAACCGGTCCAGGGGAAGGGGTCCAGGCATCTGGGGGCCGACGTTGTGAAAAAATCACGACGTCGGGGGTGCGGGGGCGGTGGGGGTACACGTCGGTCGGAAGAAGTAGGTAGGACCACGAAGTAGGAAGGCGGACAAAGTAGTTTGGGCTCAGGCCCTCCCAGAGAACAACAACCCACAGCAAGCTCACATCGGCTGGTGAAGTGGCAAGGCGCTTGAAGCAGATGTGGACCTGGGAACCCCGAAATATACCTACTCTCCACGACCGGCGTGTGTGGGGTTCGGACTTCCCCACGCCTTCGGCGACCTCCGAACCCCAACCCCCGCCGCCCACCGCGTGGCCCGACTCGCGGATCGGCGAGGGCGGGTCTCGGATTCCGCCGCCGTACCTCCGCGCGGAACGCCGCGGAGAGCGCGCCGGCTCCGCCGCCCCAGGCGGCGTGCGCCCAGGCGCTGATGGCCAGGTCGCGCGCCCCGAACTCGCGGGCCCTGTGGGCGGGCTGCGCGGGCAGCGCGCTCGACAGGCGCGCGTGGTGGCAGGCGCTCGCCGCCAGCGCCCACGCCACGGCCGCCAGGTGGCGCGGCTCGCAGCTGGCGGCCAGCTGCGCTGGCGCCGCCGCCGCCGCCTGCAGCAGAGGCGCTGCAGGGCCGCCCGCGAAGGAGGTCGCGGCGGCCCAGCTGACGTTGGCCAGGTCCTGGGCTCCGAACTCGCCGACCCTGTCGAGCGCCAGGGCCGCCAGGTGGGACGCCAGGGGCGCCTCGGCCGCGCACCTCTGCGCTGCCAGCGCCCACAGGACCCGCGCCAGCTGCCCCGCGTCGAGTGCCTCAGCGCGGAGCTGAAAGGCCCGCGCGGACGTCTGGCACCCGCCGAAGGCAGACGAGGGGGGCGAAGAGAGGTCGAGGGGAGAGGGGGGAGAGGCGCGGGCAAGGGAAGCGGCGGGGAGGGGTCCGGTAGCGGAGGCAAGCCCCGCCTGACCTCGGCGCGCTCGGACACCATCGGCGTGGGCACCAGGCCCAAGCGCGCGCCGGCGGACGTGACGGCAAGCGACCATACGAGGGTGGCGAAGCCCTGCGGGGATAATTCGGCGGCCCTGAGCCGCGCCGCTGCCGCCAGCGCTGGTGGGGCCGGCGGCGTGCGGGCGACCACGGCGGCCAGTGCCCAGGCTGCGGCTGCCAGGTCGCACGCTGCCAGGTGTCTCGATGCGCATGCGGCGGTGGCCAGGGGCGCCACTGCCTCGCAACAAAGTGGACTGCGCGGCGCCGTGGTGGCCAGCGCCCATGCCAAGTTGCTCGCGTGCCGTGGCGAGAACTGCCCGGCGCCAGCTGGTGCCCGCAGCGCCAGCGCGTCTGCCAGTGGCGGCGCCAACGTCGTCGCTGGCGCGCAGGCCCACGCGACGCTGGCCGCGTCCACCGGCGCCAGCTCGGCCGCACGCTGGGTCGCCGCTGCCATGGCGGCTTTGGCGGCGGGGCCGCCAGCCCTCCCGAGCCGAGTGCACGCCCACAGCACGTTGGCCACGCCCTGGGGCGAGGCCTCGCGCAGGCGCGCAGGCAGCTCCGCTTCCAGTCCAGTGAGCAGCGCGGGGCCCGCTGGGCCGGCGGCCTCCTGCAGAGTGGCCAGCGCCCACGCGAGACCCACGCAGTGCCGGGGCTCCAGCTCGTGCAGGGCCGGCTGCAGCTGCCCCGCCAGCGGCGGCCACAGCGCCACGCCCCTGGCGTGCAGCGCCGCCGCCGCCCAGGCGCAAGCCGCAAGCAGCGAGGGCGACAGCCCCCCGCTCTCCAGCAGCGCTCCCAGCCGGCCGCGCAGGGCCACCAGCCCGGGCTCGCCCACTGTGGGCGGCGGGGCCCCGAGCCGGGCCACCCGGCACAGGCACGCGGCGGCGCTGATGGCGTCGAGGCGCGGCGCCTCCTCCCGCGCGATGGCCAGCGCCTCCGCCGCCGAGCGCGCCCGCGTCACCCGCCGCGTGAGCGCGCGCGCCGCCGCGCCATCGGCGCCCCCGCTCGCCGCGCGCGGCGGGTCCGCGGTGCCTCGCCAGGGCAGGCCGGTCGCCTGGGCGCGCCGGGCCCGCATGCGGTGGCCGCGGCGGCGCCTTGCCGGGTCGCATGTGGCCGGGGAGGCGCGGCGTCGGCAGGCGCTGGGGGCCCCCCGCTGGCCGCGTCCTCGACTGGCCCGAGCCCCAAGACGGAGGATGAGGATGGGTGGGGGAGGGGGGAGAGCGAGACGGAGTGGGGAAGGGCGTGGGAGGTGGAGCGGGGAGTGGGGGACGGAGGGGGGAGGGAGGGGGGTCGAAATGGAAAAGGGATGTGGGAGGGCATTTGGGGGTCGAGGATAGGATGAGAGCTTGGGAAGTGAGAGGGAGGGGGAGGGGATGGGATGGGTAGAGGTAGAGAAGGATGGGGAAGGCAATGGGACGATTAGGGTGGGTGGAACGATGATGGAGCAGTTATGAGAATGACGATGCACATGTAGATGGCGCTGAATACGATACTGATAATGATAATGATGGTGGGACGATGATTACTCACTCCAAGGATTTACTACGACTGACGAGAGTTGTGCGGATTAGTGGCCTCAGTTTTTTTCAACGTGTTCCCCAGTTCCAGCGTTCCACCATATCCTCAGCTTTGCCTCAGCTTCCTCCAGATTCCAGCTCCCCTTGCAGCATCTCTCAGACTCCAGCTCCCCTTCACCTTCACCCTCAATCGAGATTTGATCATGGGTTCCTAACTCCCTCCTAGCAAGAGGAGGCCCACATTTCCATTTTTTTGTTTTAAAGTCGTGATCCCCTGGGACTCCCGACCCCTTCCCCCTGACTATTCTCCAAACAGGCTTGCCCTATAGGAGTCCTAGCGCATCATAAGTAATTGGTCTTTCAGGACCCCCCCTTTTTCCAATGGCACACCCTCTTGTTCCAATGGCCCCCCTTTTTCCAATGGCGCTTGCTTGCTTGCTCTTGTGTGCTTGCTCTCGCTTGCTTGCTATTGCTTGCCCTTGCTTGTTTGCACTTGATCGCTAGCTCTTGCTTGCTTGTTATTGCTCGTTTGCGCTTGCTTGCTTCCGCTTGCTTGCTTGCGCTTGCTTGATTTTGCTCCTCCCGTTCTCCTCCCGTCTTGCTCCCGTCCTCCTTTCGTCCTCCTCCCATCCTTCTCTCGTCCTCTCCTGTCCTCCTATCTATTTGGAGTCAACGCTGGCTGATATTCTTCCATCCCGATCGATTGTTGAAGCTCCTAGAGTCTGTAAGTTGCCCCCTGACACAGAAAAGCCGTGAGAAGCCTCAGGCGCAACTTGTTGAAGCTCCCCAGAAATCTGGGGAGGTGGGTATATCGACCAGAAGCTGGGTTCCTTGGGAAGACCGTTTTTCTTCGCCCCCCCCCGTAGTTCTTCGGGAGGGGGTCCTCGATTCCCTGGGGATCCCCGTTGCGCTTCAAATCTATGTTTGGCATTGCGTAAAGCTTACTTCCTGCTTTCTCCTCCAGCTTGCCTGTTGCCAACATTTCTCCTGTTTGTGACGAGCTTTACGCTCGCATGCCGCATGCCCGTAGTCCACCCTTACACTGCCAACATATACTCCAGCGTACCTTGAAGCGTGCCTTTCGTTTGCGTTCAAGCTTGCCCTGGACTTTGGTGTGAATTACGTTGAACTTGCTACTGGTTTGCGTTTTCATTACTTTTCGAATGCTTCTCGCCTCTGGTCAGCTTGCCTTGGGATTCGCCCTTGGCTGGTCGCTCGGCTCTTCTTTAATTTTCTTTCAATGAGCTTTGACCTAGCTTCCCGCGTGCTTTTAGCTTTCCTGTATATTGCCCCTCGCTCGTTGTGAGCTTGCTCATCTCTTTGCCTCTTCGTTCGTGTCTGGATCTCATTGCTTTTTCGCTTGTTGCTGCACTGCCCCTGGCGCGCCTGTTGACTCGAACACGCACGCTTGGCACCAGACTGTGAGGGCCCCTGCCGTGCTGCTGTCTTGTTAGTCGCATGTTTCGTGATTTCCTCTTGGTGCTGTTTCTGGTCTCCCGGGTGCTGATGTCATCCGACGGGGCCCGCGGCGCCAAAACTTTGCTGCGTCGGCGGCGAGGCAGGGGTCGAATGCGCTAGCGGAAAAAGGCTAAACGTGGATACCGTTAGAGCGAATCGTGCCACCATGCAGGAAGGGGGGGCAAAGATGCGGCCGAAAGCGGCGCTGGAACACTACATCTGCGCGTGTCAGTCTGAGCTTCTAGCTTCTTGCGCGGCCCCCGTCTGCAAGGAGAAGGAGGGAGGTTCCGATTTTTTGAGCCAAGCGGTGGGCAACATGCTTCCAGCTCCTCAGCTTAACCGCCTTGTTAAAAAATCATAGTCATACGCGTGCATCAATCTACATGCTTCCCAGCCCCCCCCCCCCTCGGGCGCTACGAAGCGGCTTGGCCAGCCGCAAAACTAACGCAAGCAAGGGCCATGACTGTGAATCCCCAGGCGCAGTCGCGCGCCCACGTGTGGGTCCAACCGCTGTGCATAATGCGGGTCTAACAACAACTTTCTCGCTGCTCGGTCTGTTTGGGCTGTGTGGCGTTCTTCCTGCAACCGCCTTCTTGCCCCCGCTGCGTGTCAGGTAATGGCTGTGGGGGGGTCGCGACACTCGCCTCTCGCCGCCCCCATCCACCTCCGCAGTGCTACTTGGCGCGCCAGGTCGCTTACGTTCATCTCCGGCAGTGGCCCACTCGACGAGGCTTCCACGCGTGGCCTCTCTGTCTCTCTCTCTCTCTCTCTCTGTTCATCTTTTTAGCTCCCTTCTCGCTCAGGGTCCCACCCTTGTCCGGAAGCCTGCTCATCGAGTTGTCCCTGGCCCCTGTCGCTGTTGGACACTTCGCTCGGAGGACGCAGCTGCGTGTACGCCGCGCGAGGCGTCGTGATTAGCTTGCGCCGTGCACCTTTGTCAATTTGACGTGGCACTGGGTCGCGTCCAGCCGCGTCGCCTTCCTCGGCCTCCTTGAGCATCCTGGTGACAGAGAGCGCGGGGCTGTCCGCCATCCGTTCTGAGACCTTGCCGACGAGCTCCTTCGCATAGCACCCGCGACAACATCGAAGGATGAACGTCGCCACGAGCGCCGCCATCGTCCTCGGGGTGCTCCAGAACTCCTCATCGTCGTAGTTGGAGGGCGCGGGGCAAACCGCTACCTTTTTCGTTCTACAGGCACCTCCACGCTCGTAGTAGCCGAATCTGTCGCCACAGCTGCCTTCAAAACCGCGGCTGCGCTCGAGCCCCGGGATCTGAAATTGCAAGCTGTGCAATGCTTCTCGATAATCGGAAACTCGCTGTGCTTCCTGAGAAGGTCTGCAGTCATTTCGCCCATGTGCTTCCTGAGCAGCTCTAATGCTTTCAATCGAAGTCGCTCTTGAAAGCTCCCAAAACCTGAGTTCTAGATGCCCCGCCTTGACCGCGCCGGTACTCTGGCACATGCCCCTATTAGCTGTGCTGTCACTGTAGACATTCAAGTGGCTGGGGCTGCGGGTCTCGATGAGGTCGGTCTTGCGCAGGGGTCCTCTTGCTGTGGCGGTGCCAATCGCGTGCGTCTCGGGCTTTCCCGAACTCAATGCAATGGTGCTCTGGATCGCCGGACGGCAGTCCCACGTCTGGTCGCCGCATCGTACTGCTGCACCGCTAGTTGACATCCTCTGAGGGTCTGTTGTAGGAGCCCAGTCTCCATTGCCATCATCTCGAACTCCTTCTGGTGTCGGTTGTAGAGATTACCGCCATGCGAAGAGAGGCTTGCCTTCGCAGCATCGCCCCGGCCGTTGGCCAGATGATGCGTCAGCACATTGCGTTTCAACGCCGACGCGTGCTGCGCGGCTGCCCTGCTGGCGCGCGCCGTGGAAGGCCTGTCGGGAGACAAATAGAGAAAAGAATTTGCATCGCCCGCGGCGTCTCGAGCACGTTCTTGAGACAATGAAAATCTAGAGTGTCTCGTCGCCCCTGAGCCGCCGCCATGGTGCCGCGCGTCAGAGCTGACTTGTTTCCTTGCTTCTGCGCCCACTGCAACGGGGAGTCGAAGTGCTCGAAGCCAGCCGTCCAGTAAACGCCTGGCTCCTCTGTCTCTGGCAACTTGTCAGTGTGGCCGATGACCTCCTTGAGGAATTGTGTCCCGCCAAGCTGCTCGGAGCCGATCCGTCTGCTGGTCGTGACCTCGAGCTGCTGCTTCTGGCGGCTATCCATCTCATCGAGCTGCTCGTGGTGGCCCTCGGCCAGGGAGTCGCCGCCATGGCGCGTCGCAGTGGTGTCCTCATCGGCGGCTGGGATGCCAGGGCTGGCTGGCCAGTGGAACGCGCTCGTCATGCTCATCAAGAATATGCAGTTGCCGTCGTCCATGGTGGTCCTGCAGAGCTGTCTCCACCTCCTAGAAACGATGCCGCTGCCCTCCATGGCCCCCGTAGCCAGCGCCGTGCAGGTCGACGAAGTTCTCGAACAGGATGCGCATAGATCGTCTCCTCCAGGTCGACATTGAAGCAAGTTTGTCTGGATCCCATAACTGGATCTTCCTCTCGTGGCCGCCTCTTGACGTAGGGCTCGGGTCTGCTCGACTGAGTGTCGATCGTACTACCACCGAAGGCAATGTCCCTTGGTGGCTTTCTTCCACGAGCTCATGCTTGCTGACCTCAATCGCCGCGAACCTCCACCTTGCCTCTCCTCGCGTCTGATGCGATACCAGGGCGCTCCCGGTGTGCTTTTCATCCGTTGCCGTCGCAGTGTCCGCCTCGACGTGCGCTCCGTGGTCCCGCATGTTTTGCAGCTCGCCGTCGCGCCCTGCTTGATGCAGAGCCTCGCCCAGCCGCTTGCACGTGCAGAAATCATCGTGCATTCTGTGAGTGGCCCACTGGCTTCTCTCGTGAAGCTTTCCGCTGGCCTTCGCCATCTGTTCGATCTGCTCCTATACAGGTTCTCCAGCGAGAATCCGTGTCGAAACGATGTTAGCCATCAGACCGCGTCTACAGGCACGCTCGTTCTTGTGACACTCCCTAAGCTGACACCTTGACGAGCGCTTATCACACCTCTCAGAGACGCGGCACGCCCTTCTCGGATGTGGACCTCGCGCGGGGTCGCAGCTTTCGTCGTGCCCTGCTTCGTGGACCGCCAGCTCGCAGACAGACTGCATGCCGCTGGATGCCGCTCGAGGCTTCCTGATCTCCACCTCGGGTCGAGGGTCGCCTGGAGCCACTCCTCTGACTCAGCCCTCGTCGTCTGCGTCGCAGGTCTTGCTGGGGCCACAGGAGCGGGTCATGCTGCATCTCCTGCGCCAGGAGTGGTCATAGGTGCGTGCCCAGCATGTGCAGGCGGGTGGTTCACCACTGCCTGGCCTCCAGTCCCTGCCTGGCTACTGCCCGCGGCGCCTGGCGCGGGGCTTCCCGCGGCTGGTGCCGCTGTCACCGCCGTCGCCTCGGTGGTCTCTGGGTGCGCTCTGGCTTCTCGCGTGAGAGGTCTGCCAGGGTGGTTTCGAACAGCTGTCGGCAGGCTGCCGAGTGCGATCCGTGCCACGTGCCACGTGCCGAATGCGTTCCTGCAGTCGTCGGTCCAGCCGTGCGCGTCGATCACCCGCTCCGTGACGTGCATGCCGGCGTGTACTTTCAGAGGGCCACCGAGTAGGCGTTGTCAGTATCGCTCCTGCCGACCCAGGTGCCTTGGGCGAGCCTGGTTTCCCGCGCTCCACAGCGAGCAACCACTTCGGCGGCTATCCTGTGCCAGACCTGCTCCGCGAACTCTGCGACCTCGCCCTGGTGCTCCTTGCCGAGGAGCATCTTGTGTGATTGGCTCCCGTGGGTCCTCGGTTGTAACTAGGTGATCATCCAGCCTATCTGGTTCACGACCCACGGCGCGATCGAATTCGTCATTTGGGTCTCGATGCCAAGCTGGTGCTCCAGCTTCAGCGCGTAGAGCCTCAAGCGTCCTGCTGCAAGCTGGTCGTCACCTTCGATGTAGCCGGCGCTCTGCTTCGAGGAGGCCGGTGATCCCCTCGCCAACGTCGAATGTGACCTGTGACCCCGCTGCTCGAGAACCGACGCCAGGGGCGCGATGTCGTAGTCGCCCAGCTCCTGGTTGGCGTGCAGCGTGGCTTGGGTCGAGAACTTGCAGTCGATCGCATTCCGCGCTGATGTAGCCCTATTCAGATCTCTCTTGCTCATCGTGGGCTTGTCGCGTTGCTTGAAGCATCTTGCTTCCATCTTATACTTGGCTTCCAACTCATGCGTGCCTGTGCAGAAGATGCCAAAACATACCTTCGGACTCTGGTTCTCGTCCGCGGCCTCCCGCGCGGAGTTGGGGCCATCATCTGCCCTGCCTTGGCCGCGCAGAGGGCGCCGAGGACGGAGCGGGAGGTGGTGTCCCTCTTGGGCTGCTCGCTCAGCCGCGCTCGGCTGGCGCGGAGACTTCAGCGCCCTGGTCGTCGCGGCCATCGTGTCGCATGGCTCTGGGCCCAGCGCTTGCGGCGAGCTGCGTGCCTCTTGCTCAGGAGGCACCCCTGGGTAGATGGGCATCGGTTTACGGCGCGGCGGACCCGGGGATGGTCGGAATGCACACAAAGCGAACCGCTGCGCGCATCATGGTGCGAACGTCGCACAATACTTGCACTCGTGGTCCCACCAGCTGCGACAAGAACATCAATAGTCATCAGACGCCCACGACAGATCGTGCATAATTGCGTCAATGAAGTGGCAGTCGACTCATCAGAACACCCGCGCGAGAACGGCGTGCAGCTACGACGCGTGGCGGACAAATGCGTGCCGCGCCGACTGTCGGATGCGAAATGGTTTCAAGCAGATGCGGCCGCCGCCCGATGTGCCGCGACTTTGCGGTGCCCGTGGTATGAGTGGCATGCAATTCGTTGCCGCTGGCGCTGTGTCAACTGGGAACGGCGCGCGCGTTGTTTCGCGGACTTCGCGCGCCACCAATGCGAAACGCATGGGCAGCGCCAGCACGTGGGTAGCCAAGACAAATCAAGGAAGAGGGCCCAGCCGGGTCGCTCGCGAAGGCGCTCGCTGGCCTCTGGGCCACGGGGGCTCCGATGAGGGCACCCATGTACACCGACGCACAATTTTCGAGGGGCCCGCTAGGGCCTCGGCCAAACTGGGCGCCCGTCGGGCCAGCCCGTCGGACCTGGGGGCGGCCCAAGCAAGCAACGGGCAAGTAGGAACTCTGGCGCCCCTTGCAGGTGTGGGTCAGCTGTGGCCCTCGCGTGGCCCAGGCGCGGTCAGGGTAGCGACTGTCGTGCTGCCGCCGCTTGCGACGCATCATGGCCTCCTGGGCCTCCGCCGTCGAGGCTGGAGTCATGCTCCAAGTGGTAACTGTTCCAATGCGTCTTGAGAGGCGCGAGCGCGGCGCCATCAGGAGGCCCGATCTCGCCGTCGACGGTCCGATTTCCTGCAGGGCTGTGCCAAACGCACTTGCCTCGCTGTGCTGCTGCGTCATGTCGACCACTTCTGCGACAACTTGAATGACCTCTCTTCGAGACGCCTTGAGCTCCGCTCGGTTGTGCCTCGAGATCTCTTCTCCGCCCGTGCCCTTCAGGCCCGCCGCGTTTCTGTCGGGGGGGGGGGGCGTAGTTGTGCTTTGTCTGTGTTCTCTCCGGTACAGCGCTGATCTGTGCGCCAGGATCTAGCGTCGGCACGCTCCGGAGCGGGGCCGACAGGATCCTGTCGCTCTCCCCGCTCGGTCTCGACCACTAGAGCAAGCGCGGGTTTGCCCGCGGCCGCTCCGCAACTGTCGCACTCGCCGCTGCTCCTCAGCGCAATGCTCTCGCTTCCTGCTGCCGTTGAGACAATAGTCGCCGAGCATCTAGCAGAAGTCCATGTTCCAGACATCGCAGCGCTGCCTGCCCCCTCTACAGCCTTGGCTGCGCGGGCTGCGGAGGTTGCGGTGGTGGGCGTCGCGTTCCCAGACCCAGTCAATCTGATGGATTCGCGTCATTCTGTCTTCGACGCTAGAATCATCTTCGCTTGGAGCGCTCTGGTTGCTGCTTGAGCAGCTGCGCTCGCCGCGCTGCTGGGCTCTCCGCTGCCCAAAGTCTGCTTCGGAACCTGCGACGCGCTGGGCGCCTGAACCTGGCGCTGTCGCCCGATCTCCTTGTCTGCGGCGGCGGCCGCTCATTTCTTCTTATTCTGATTGTGTCTCCTGTCCTTCTTCCTCGTTGAGTCGGACTGTTCGTCGTGCTTCTTCTTCTGGTCGGAGGTTCTCTTGCTGCAATCCTGCTTGCGATGTCCTTTCTCGTGGCAGTGGTGGCGCTCGATCTGCGAGTCGGAGTTGTCGTGCTGCTGCGCCGGGGCGTAACTCTTTCCTTTCGAGCTTTTGCCCGTGCCGAATTCACGGCCTCGGTCTTTCCGCGGCGTACTTCCCTTCGGCGCTCCTGTCCCCATCGGGCCGTCGTGCGCCGCTCGCTCCGCCGTCGGCGCCGACGCGACCTCGCCCTGCAGGTCTTCGCGCGTGCTGAGACGGTTGCTGCTCGGAACGCGTGCTCATGCAACTCCGCGTGCTCGTTCAGCGCTTTCGCCAAGGTGCCGCGTTCCATCTGATCTGCTGCCATTTTCTGGTGCCGCCCGAAGCTCTCGTCGAACTTTTTTATGTTTATCATCGCGCCTCTCTGACCTCGAATTTGGTGTCCGCCGGGTGGGTCCGCGTCGCGAGCGCGTTTCCAGCCGCTGTGAAATCGCACCCCTTCGTAAGCAGCCCTCGGCGCATCGCGCTCTCGCCTTGTGGACAAACCCCCGATCAACTCGGCGACCGACTCGTCCTGCGTGGCTGGGGCCAGCGCGAATTACAGCTGTGTGCTCAACTCGTCCTCTTGGGTGCAGAGGTTCGCGCTCTCCGCGCCCTCTTCTCCATTCTCTATCTTCTCCAGCAATGCCCGATGCCTTCCATGCTGAGCGATGAGATGCGCAATGTGCAAATGACAAAATCGTCTTCCACGAAGTGCGCTGACCGTCGAATGGTATGATTTTCTAAGGGTCGTGTCGGGCCTAGGATTTAATCGTGTGTCTGACTGACGCGTTCTCGACTCCTTTGGCCTTGGATCTGGCCTCTCTACTTTGCTAGGGCCACGTCTCGCTGTTGAAGATTTACTTGCCTCTGCAGACTCTCACTCTGTCCACCAGCTGGCGAATATGCTCTTCTACCTCGGCGTTCTTGACGGCGCATTTTTCCCAAAGCGGCGACTTCTTCTTCCATCTTGCCGTTTGTGCTGCTTCTTCGCAGCGCGGTCTCCCCGGTGCTTCGCGGCCTCCTTGCCGCGCCGAGGCGGGCTAGCTGCTTCCTCGGGTGGCTTGCCTGTCCACAGTGGGGTGGGGATTGCAGCCTGTTCCTTGGGCGCCGTCGCTATGGCTTCCGCGCAGGGATTTCCGCGGCCTCGCCGCCCGCTGCAGCCCTCCGCGGGCCGGCGGGGACTCGCGGGTTGCGGGGCGGTCCGCGATCGAGCGATCCCCGCCGCAATGCGCGAGCCCCCCTCCTCCCATCGGCAGCAGGGGGGGGGGGGGCAGGGGGGGGAGAGGGTGGGGGAAGGCCCTTACTTTTTGAACAAAGCAAAAGGCCACGGGATCCCCGCTCCTCAGCCGAACAAGGATGTTTCTGATTTTTCACAAGCGTGCACGGACATGTTATCGCATGCGTCCCAACCTTTCCTCCGACATGCCAATTTCCCTTCCCGTGCGTGCTTCCCTCCCATGCCTTCTTTTGCATCCCTTGCGCACCTCGCCGCACGTCTCCGCGGAGCTCTCCTATGTCCTGGCTTCCGCCCGGCATCGTGCGCCCCCCCCTCGGCGGCTCCCTCCCGCCACCCCCTTCCTCGACCTCCCTGCTCTTCGCCCCCTCCCCCCCCCGCCCACAGAACCCGCTGCGCGGGCCCGGGGGTCTCCGAGGGCCGCCAGGGTCGCATCGACCGGAACTGGCCTGGCGAAGGGCCCAGCCGTGCGCGGCTGAGAATGCCGCGTCTGCGAATGCAATCTTCGGCGGGGCCCCTCGCGGGGGCGCGAGCCGTGTGAGGGGTGCGCTTGACTGGAATGGCGACGGCGCGCGGGCGCTGCCGCTGGCGCTGTCGGTGGAGCTCGCAATAAGGCCTTCGGCGCTGCCCCCTCTGTCCGTGATCTGTCTGATGGGGGGGGCGAGAAAAGTTAGACCGTCCAAGAATTGCCCTTCTTCTCTTCCCCCCTCTGCGCCCGCGCACTCGAAAGCCCAGGGCTGTGGGCGCAGCGCGGCGCGGAGTTCCCGCGGCGCGCGCCGGTCGCCCCGATGGGGCTCCGAGCGGCGCGCGCGGGTCGCCCGCTGCGCGGAGCAAAGAAAGCTAATTTGCTGGCCGACTGCGGGCAAGGTTCTGGCTGCCGGGCAGAGCGACGACAGGCGAGCGAGGCGCTGGACAGTGCGCGGCGCGGAGTTCCTGCGACGCGCGCTGGTCGCTCCGAGAGGGCCCCTTCGACGCGCGCGGGTCGTCCGCGGCGCGGGGCCAAACGATCGGGCCGTCGAGAGAAGGCGGGGCTCGGGCCGGCCGCTCCCCTGGCCATGCCTCGCGGATAAACTCGGTGAAACCAGGCTCCCTGGCGTGGGCCGTCGCCTCCCTCTGGCGCCGATTCGTGCGCGCCGCAAGCTGCTCCAGCTGCTTCCGCACGCCCTCTGGCGGCACTGCCAGGGGAAGAAAGATCCGCGGCGCCCGCGTGAGCAGGAGGTCCTCGTGGCGCGTGGCGCGCGAGAGCAGCGCGTGGAGCTCCAGCCACCAATCGTTGTCCTCCTTCTTGCCGTTCCCGACCTCGTGGCGGCCGCAGTCCAGGATCGCGCCTGGGCGACGTCGGCCGAGGGGGCGGCGCGCCAGACGGCCGACGGCCCAGGGCGAGAGTGTGCAGGGCCGAGAGAAGGTCTGGTCGCGGACCGCTCGCGCCCAGGCTATGGGGCCACGGAGCGCGTGAAGGGTGTGCTCCGTGTGGGGACACGAAGCGCCGCGCTGGGAGCAGGAACCGCATGCGAGTTCCGCCGCTGGGGCCTCCGGTGGAGCTCCATATTGGGTCACGAAGCGCGGTGCTGGGCGCAGGGGCCGCACCGCTGGGACTTTGGGTGGAGTTCTCTATGGGGCCACGAAACACCGCGCTGGGCGAAGGAACCGCATACGAGTTCCTGGAGCTCCCTATGGGGCCACGAGGCGCTGTACTGTGCGCGTGAACAGTATGCGAGATCCCCCTTGGGACCTTCGGTGGGGCTCCGTATGGAGCCGCGAGGCGCTGTACTGGGCGCAGGAACCGTATGCGAATTCCGCCGCTGGGACCTTCGGTGGGGCCCCCTATGGGGCCACAAAGCGGTGCAATGGGCGCAGGAACCGCATGCGAGTTCCGCCCCTGGGGCCTTCGGTGGAGCTCCGAATGGGGCCACGCAACACAGCACTGAACGCAGGAACCGCATGCAACTTCTGCCAGTGGAACCTTCGGTGGAGCTTCCTCTGGGGCCACGAAGCGCTGCTTTCTCCGAAAACCGCCCAGGTCGCATCAACAAAAACAGCTAGAACTTCCTTGGGTCCTATCTCCCGGTCGTCCCCATCGTCGTCGTCGTCGTCGTCGTCGTCGTCGTTGTTCGCCTCCTCCTCCTCCTCCTTTTCCTCCTCCTGCTCCTCCTAATTTTCCTCCTCCTCTCATCCGTTCAATTTTCCCTTCCTCCTTCCTCCTCCCTCCTCCTCCTCTTCTTCATCTTCTTCTTCTCCCTCGTCGTCCTCCTCCTCCTCCTTGTCCTCGTCTTCGTCCTTCTTTTCTTTTCTTTTCTTTTATTTCTCCTCCTGCCCGTCGTCGTCCTCCTCCACCTTGCCTCTTCCTTTCTCCCCCTCCCCCTCTTCGTTTCCGCTGCTTTCTCCCGATCCACCCTCTGGCATTTCCAGAAACCTCCGCCGATCGAGGAAACCAACGCAAACCAATCGACCACCATACATTCCCGCCTTATCCTCCGGCCCCCCCTTTTGGCCAGAGCGCCGATTAGCGCTCGCGACCCCCCCCATGGTGAACAAAGTGGCAGCAGCTAGGCCGAGTAGACTTTTGACTGCTGCGATGCTCGAGTCGCCATAGTGCAGCATCGAACTGGCCCGAGAGCTCGCTCGATCGATGATCCCCCTCCTCATCCACTCGGTCGTGCCAGCACGGCGAACGGGCGGACCGTAGAGGTCCTCCTCCTCCTCCTCCGCCACTTTCCCTTATATGCAACTTTTCCCTGTCACGCCCCGGGCGTGTCGGTAGCGCGGGCCAGGCGTATCGCCTGACATTCCTTCATTGGTAACGAACCTGAAGCTTGCCCTTTCCAGCGGCTTATAATCTGGTATGCTGGTGGTTTTCAAAATGTGGCTGCCTTAGCGCCGCGCCCATTCGTCTTGAAGCATTGCAGCTGTTTCCAGGATTCGCATCGTGGAAATCCAAGGAACGGTGGCACGAATTAGGATTATCAGGGCGCAACAGTCACGTTGATTCGCGGCGTTGAAGTCCCAAGAGCGGTGTTTTGGCACGGTTTAGGATTGTCAAGACGCAGCGGTAAAGTTGATTCGCGGCATTGACGTCCCAAGGACTGGTGCTTAGTGCGATTGAGGATTCTCAAACGGGTGTCTTTTACATAACGAGCCACGTCCCGCAACGAAGCAACATCTTGGGAACGCGGGCGCACAGTGCGTTGCAATATCTATGACTCGTCTTGGGTTTACACTTCCCCTCTTCCATTCCTTTTCCTTATAGATAACTCCGCCTTGTCGCACCCCGAGGCCAGTCGAAAGGGCGGGCCGGGCATTTCGCCTGAGACTTCTTCACCACTTCTGCCCCTGATGGTTAGACGTTGACAACAGTTTCACGGATGCAGGGCGGGTGGTTTTCAAACTGTGGCTCTCGCCTTGGCGCCGCACGCAGTCGTTTTGATTGAGGGCCGGTGGTTGTCAAACTGTGACTCTCGCCATTGCGCTGCGCGCATTCGTCTCAAATATTTGCAAAGATTCACGGATTGAGGGCGGGTCGTTTTCAAAATGAGACTCTCGCCTTGGCGCCGAGCGCATCCGTTTAACAATTTACAAGAGCTTCACGGGTTGAGGGCGGTTCGTTTTCAATATGTGGCTTTCGTTTTAGTGCCGCGCACACCCATGTAGAATCATTTGTCAGATCTGCACGGGTTGAAGGCTGTCCTTTCCAAAATGTGGCTCTTGCATTCGCGCCGCGCACGTTCGTTCTAAAAATCACGGATTGATGGAGGTTCTTTTTCAAATTGTGGCTTTCGCTTTAGCGCCGCGCATATTGGGTTCAATCATTTGAGAAAGTTTCAGTGGCTCTCATGCCTAACTTTCCACACACGGTGTTGTGGAGCGCTTCAGGATTCAGGGCGCAACAGTCACGTTTATTCTTGACGTCCCAGGAACGGCGTTCTGGTACGATTCAATATCGCCAATACGTGCGAGTCAGGTTAACTCGTGGCGTTGAAGTCCCGAAAGCGGTGTTAGGGCACGCTCTACGATGTTCACACGGTTTTGCCCCAACGGGGCAAGTCCCCCAGTGGAAATGACCCCATGTAAGGGCCTACGAAGAGGAATCTTGCAAGGAGGGTGTATTTCAGCATCGTTGGTGACTCTTGGGTTTGCGCTGGTCCTCCTCCCCCTCCCCCTCCTCCTCCACCTCCTCTCCTCGTCCTCCCTCCTTTTCCTCCCTCTCCTCCTCCTTTTCTTTCTCCTCCTTCTCCTTATCCTTTTCCTCCCTTCCTTCCTCCTCCTCGTCCTCGCAGATTTCCGGCGCCGTGGTGACTTCACAACGTGGTTCCCCCGAGGGTCTAGACCACTGACCAAGGGCCGGTTTTGCATCTCGGCTCGTGCCGGCATGGCCCCAGGGCCTGATGATGGCCCCTGGGGATTGAAAACAAGAAACTCATCGTGCTTTCCACGACGAAAGGACGTCTGGGATCCTCCCCAGAAGCTTCCGGACGGTCCTGAATCTCCCGTCGGCCCTTTGAGGCCCTTCTCCTCCATCCTCTCCCCGCGGGCGTCGACGCGGTCTCAGACCGCGTGGCACGGACCCCTGGTCTGTGCAACGCGTGCAGTCTCCCCGATGCCGAGCAGTGCCGCTGTCAAGATTGGCGACCGAAACGAGCCCGTTTCCAACTGATGGCGCCGCGGTGACCTCTTTAGAGTAGCTTTCGGACCATAGCTCGGGCCTCAAGCGGCCGTTCGAAGCGATTCGGGCATCCCCCAGACGCTCTCGGCGACTCGCCGTTGCTGGAGAGCACGCCGAAGCGATAAGACCTCTGGCAACATCCGAAAACTGCCAACACGTCCAAAAACGCCTTCTTCCTCCTCCTCCTCCTCCTCCTCCTCCTCCTCCTCCTCCTCCCATTCCTCCTCCTCCTCCTCCTCCTCCTCCGCCTCCTCCTCCTCCTCCTCTTGGTCTGTTTGGATCTTCCGTCGGAACTTCCAAGATGCGTGGGACATGCTACGCAGAGCCTATTCACAACCCTCCTTCTCCTCCTCCTCCTCCTCCTCCTCCTCCTCCCCCAGGTCTGTTGAGATACTCTGTCGGAACTTCCAGGATGTCTGGAACATGCTACGTAGAACCCAGTCAAAATCCTCCTCCTTCTACTCCTCCTCATCCTCCTCCTCCGCCTCCTCCTCCTCCTTCCCCCGAGGGGTCCGCGGCGCCGCCTTGAGCGCGCCCATAAAGATGGCGCCGGCAAGGGGAAGCGCGAGGAGGCCCAGATCCTTCTTCGCGGTCTCCAGCTGGCAAGAGGCGGGGGGGGAGGGGGAGGGAGGAAGAGTAGAGGGAGGGGGGGGAGAAGAGGGGGAGGGTGGGGGAGGATGGAGGAGGGGGAGGGGGGAGGAGGGGAAGGAGGATACGCGAACGGCGAGGCCATTTCTGGACCGCGCCAAATCTGTGTATCTATGTGTGCACAAACGGTCGTGCAGAAAAAACAACGCGCTGGCCTCGAGCATCTCATAAATCAGCTCCTCCAGCTCCTCGGACTCCCACTCCCCGTCCATGTAGGACTCCGCGAAGCCCAGGCCTCCCAGCGCGAGCACCCGCCTTGGGGGAGGCCTCCTCCTCCTCTTCCTCCTCCTCCTCCTCCTACACTGGCGAATGATGATTGTGATTATGATGCTGATGGTGGTGGTGATGGTTATGATTATGCTGGTGGTGGTGGTGATGATGGTGGTGACGACGATGACGATGACTCGGGGATCTACTTGCCTGGGTCAATGCGAACCGGGTCAGTCAGGCCTTGCAGGATCCTGCAGAATCCTGCATCGAAACCTGGGTCAGTGCACCCCTGGCCCTGCAGGATCTTGCAAGACCCGGCGCTCTGACTGACCCCCGTTTGCTTTGACCCCCGTCTCTTGAGCCCCGAATGACGATGATGTTGCCGCCGCCGCCGGCGAAGCGGTTGATGCTGCTGCTGATGATGATGATGATGGTGATGATGATGGTGATACTGATGATGATGACGATGATGATGATGCTGATGCTGATGCTGATGATGATGATGATGATGATGATGATGATGATGAGTATGAAGATGATGACGACGATGAGGATGAGGGTGAGGGTGCGGATTAGGATGATGATGCTAATGATGATGATGATGATGATGATGATGATGATGATGATGATGATGATGATGATGATGATGATGATGATGATGATGAGGATGATGCTGATGCTGATGCTGACTATGATGATGCTGATGATGCTGCTGCTGCTGATGATCATGACGACGACGGTAAGGATAATGATGCTGATAATGATAATGATCATGCTCATGATGATGACGATGCTGAGGATGTTGATGACTATGATGATGATGCTGCTGCTGATGATGATGATGAGCATGCTGACGATGATGCTGATGCTGATGCTTGTGCTGCTGCTGATGATGAGGAGGAGGAGGATGAGGAGGATGAGGAGGAGGAGGAGGAGGAGGAGGAAGAGGAAGAGGAGGAGGAGGAGGAGGAGGAGGAGGCGGAGCACGCGAAGGAGGAGCAGGAGAAGGAGGAGGAGCAGCTTGAGCGACGGAGGAGGCAGGAGCGGTGGCTCGGCGCTTCGTGGCAGGGCCTCTGGCGCGAGACTCATCTCGCCGTTCCTGGCCGACCGAACCCCACCGCCAGCCGCACCACGAACGCCACCGCGCCCACCAAGACCGTCCCTTCCCCGCCTGGCTGCCGTGGGCTGCGAGATGCCCGCGGCAGTGGCAACACCGCGCCAGGACCGTCCCTTTCCCGCCTGGCTGCCGTGGGCTGCGAGATGACCGCGGCAATGGCAACAACGCGCCCACGAGGACCGTCCCTTCCCCGCTTGGCTGCTGTGGGCTGCGCGGCTGCCGCGGGGCAACAACCATCATAAAGCGCTGGTCGTGATCACACAGGGATCGGCCGTACGGCCTGGTCCAGATTCTGAGCATCGTGAAGCCGACCCGTGGTGGTGGGGGTCTGGATGCGGATGGAGATGGAGATGGAGATGGAGGAGGAGGAGGAGGAAGAGGATGAGGAGGAGGAGGAGGAGGAGGAAGGAGGAGGAGGAGGAGGAGAAGGAGGAGGAGGGAGGGGGATGGGGAGGAGAAAGAGGAGGGGGATGGGGAGGAGCAGGAGGAGGAGGAGGAGGAGGAGGAGGAGGAGGAGGAGGAGGAGGAGGAGGGAGGAGGAGGAGGAGGACGAGGAGGAGGAGGGGGAGGAGGAGGTGGAGGAGGAGGAGGAGAAGGAGGAGGAGGAGGAGAAGGAGGGGGAGGAGGAGGAGGTGGAGGAGGAGGAGGAAGAGGTGGACGAGGAGGAGGAGGAAGGAGGAGGACGTGGAGGAGGAGGAGGAGAATGGGAAGAGGGGTCGATTAAACGATCCCGAGACTCGTGCTGCCAACGAAGCCGCACGCACTTGTGCGCAGAGGCCCCAGCTCCGATGACTCGGGCAGCTTTGTCGCCCCCAGCGCGGCCCCAGGCGCTCGGGGGGCCTCGGGCCCCCACGCCAGCCGCGGTGATGCTCCGCGCTTTCCTCGGGGGCGGAGAGATCAGCCTCTCTGACAGGGCAACTCGTTCCCATTAGCCTGTGCCGCGCGGAATCGATTCTGTCGCGCGCGCGCGGGGCACCGCGCACGCCTCCAGCGTGGGCCATCGAAGGCCAGTGAGTGGGAGAGGTGCAGGGCGCAGGGGAGAAACTGACTCTGTGTGCTGGCTCTTTCCTTCTGCTTGTGTTTAACCGTCTTGGCACAGTCTGGGGCGACATCAGAGGGGGCGAACGCCTCGCTACATCTGGCTTTCCAGCACGCGCCCTGTCGGGCCTGAGGGCACTCTTAGCGTCACTAACCACTGAGGCGAGGAGGCTGTGGCAAACTAGGCCCCTCTGAGCAGCATGATCGACCCAATTGAGGCCCCAAGCCTCATCGGTTCCCTCAGCCTGATGGCCCCTGCCGAATTCAAGTCGTGAATCCTCTGAAAGGCCTCCCAGATATTCGATCGCGTCGAACAAAGCTAGCCAGAAGTCCCTGTTAGCTCGCGTGGGCACCTTGGCCCACTCACGCCCCAAGGAAAGACGCCTGACTATCTTGCATTGATCGGTGTTGATCGTGAATGGGGGCGTGGCCATTCAGAGGGCCATGAGTACGGTCTCGTTGGGGGGTATTTTGGAGCGATCTTGGGAGCATATGGGGCATTCCAGCAACCCTGGAAGAAGGAACGAGAAGAGACATCTTGGGGCCCCTCTTCGGTCTGTTAAAATCTCTCGGGGCCATGTTGGGCCCCGGTTGGGCTCTCGCGGGGCCTTTTCATAGCATCTTGGGGTTCCCATGGGCCTCGCGGGGACCTCTGGGAGGTCCTCGGGGCCGTCTTGAAGGTTCTTGGGGCCAACGTAGGGCCGTCTCGGGGCCCTCTGAGAGGTGTTGGCTCTCGCGGGGCCTCTTCGTAGCATCTTGGGGTCCCCGAGGGCCTCGCGGGGCCCTCTGGGAGGTCCTGAGGGCCGTCTGGGAGGGTCTCCTCGTCCTCGTCCGCCTCCCTGCCCCTCAGGAGATCTCCAACGGTCCCCAGGAGGCCTCCGGATGGCAAGTGGCGCAAACAAGCCTAGGACGAGGCCGAGAACGAGGACGACGATCACGGCGAGGGCAGGGACGACGAGGACGACGAGCACGACAAGGACGACGGGCACTCTGAAGACGACCACGACGACGGGTGCCGCCAGGCGCCGACCTCAGGACGTCGTCCGACTCGATGCTCCAGGGCACGAGGGGCCGCCCCTTGGCGTCCACGGCCGGCTGCGCTGCGGCCTCCCCGGCGCCGCCGCTGTTGATCACGGCGATCCTCTCGCCGAGGAAAGGGGGACCCAGACATCCGGCGCCCCGAAAACATCGGGGCGGCCGCCTCGTCACCGCTTGTGGCGGCATCTGGAGGCTGGTTTTTGGCCTCGGGACCGTGAGAAACGGCTCGGGAAGAAGAAGAAGAGGAAGAAGAAGAAGAAGAAGAATAAGAAGAAGAAGAAGAAAAGCAGCCTGGGGGAAGCGGTCGAGAGGCCTGGGGACCAAGGCCTCGAATACATCGAAGCGCCCGATGTCTGGGGAGAGGGCCGAAGCCTCTTCCATTCGCCTCTTAGGACCCTCCGGGCGCGCGCGCGGACTACGGCAGGTTCGTGTCGTGCCGACCCCAGCGTTGGTTTTTGACACCGCAGGGATCGTTCAACCTTGAACGATCGGCCGCTGCCGCAACGTCCGATCGTTCAACATCGATCGATTCTGGTTCGCCGGCGGCGTTCAACCTTGAACGCCCGCGCTGGGGTCGCCGCTGGTCGACACGACGCAAACCTACCGTATCTCCTTTCGCTTGCTTGTCTCTTGGCGTCTTGCCTGGTGATACCGCGAAGATGCTGCGCAAATAGCTGCCGAACAGAAGAGGTGCAGAGCGGATGGACGGTACCAATGCCCTCAATCTGTAAAGCTGCGAGGAGGAGTGGGAGCAGGATCGAGGATCCAACATACATGAATTGTGTAGGACAGTGAGGGCCAGAATCCAACGGCAATCATTGGTGAATGCTTCAACTACACACGCACAAAAAAGCAATGGTATATTACACGGGACTGCGACAATTCCATTTTACGTCGCGAGCAAGAGAGCCATCGTATCACGTATCCAGGTGCTGGCAATCACATGTGCATATATATATATATATATACACATACATACACTAGAACCACGTTTTGCTGCTCTCGTTTTCGCTCGTGTGATCATCGACGACGACGACGACGACAGGGGCGGCGACGAACGGCGACGAAGGCGACGACGACGATGAAGACGACGACGATCACGACGAGGACGACCGCCACCACCACGACGACGACGACGACGACGACGACGACCCCTGGAGTGGCCCCGAGGTGGGGACAACTTCCATAGGCCCGGAGTTTCGTCCTAAATGTTTGACGGTCCCGGGGCCCGTTGGGGGCGTCAGGATGCCGAGAATTGTCTGGAAGCTTCGGAATCGGCCAGAGTACCTCAGGGCGTCTTGGGAGAGGGCTCTTGGGAGCCTCTTGGGGCTTTCTGGCGGTCCCGTGGGGCCCGCTTGGGTTTTTTTGTTCGGGGGCTCTGGGGGGTTTCTTGGGGTCTCCGGGGTGCATTTTGGAGAGGAAGGCTCGAAATGTCGGGTGGGGTGCCCTCGGAGCTGTGTGTGGAAGTTGTCCCGGGGCCCTCTGGGACCGTCTTGGGGGCCCCCTGGACAGTCGAGGGCCCCTCTTGAGCCGTCTGGGAGGCCTCTTGGAACTCTCCTTGGCCGTCTTGGGGCGATCTGGTCGGCTCCTGGGGCCGTCTTCGACGCGGTCGACGCCGAAGCGGTGAATATCGTAAGAATGTAGGCGCTCTTGGGAGTCCTCTTGGGGGACTCTTGGGCCGTCGTGGGGGCTCCCGGAGGCCGTCTTGGAGCCATCTTCGGCGTCTTGGAGCGACGATTCGGGGATTCCAGGCTCTCTTGGACGTTTGGAGACCTCCTGGGACCCTCTTGTGGCGTTTCAGGGCTGTCAGGGGCTGCCTCGGGGGGCCCGGAACTCCCATGCCCCTCCGTGGCCCGGGCCCCGGGCGCCCGGGCCTCGTGCACGGGGATAGGGATAGGGATAGGGATATGGATATGGATATATATATATATATATATATATATATGGCATACCCACCCACATGATCAGTCAAGTTCGTCTCCCATACATCCCATTTCACCACCTCCTCCTTCTTCATGAGGTTGACTGTCACCAAGCCATATAATGCATAGGTTCATTGGTCAGGGATATCACCACATCCCAATATACATTTATTGAATCTATTTTTGGCCTCTGTTTTTGTTATGGAGGTCCGCACAGTTTGGCCAGGCCTCTTTCTCTTTCCATATCCCTGTGCATGAGGAGGTAGGCTGCCACCAAACCAGACTATTTACAGGTTTTGTTGTTTTGTTTAGGTAGGGGATACCACCAAGCCCTACTACACGTCGGTAGGAAGAAGTAGGTAAACACATGAAGTAGGAAGGCGGATATAGTGGATTGGGTCCAGGCCTCCCATAGAATAACAAAACACAGCAAAAGCATGCCGATTCTTGAAGTAGGAAGGCGCTTGAAGTAGATCGGGATCTGTGAATCCAAATATACCTACTTTCAACGACCGGCGTGTACACATGTCTTTTGGTTTTCAAGAGGTCCACAAACTTGGCCGGGCCAAAAAATGAGAATCCCTTGAAAGCCAACAAACAACACAAACTGTGTATGGTATGGCTTGGTGGTATCCCCGACCAGCAAAACAACACATGTGCATAGTATGGCTTGGTGGTGCATGGTATAGTTTAGTGGCAGTCAACCTCCTCATGAAGAGGAAATGGAAACAGGAAGAGGCGTGACCAAGGTGTGGGGAACATCAGAACACCAACACAACAAAACAGCAGCTGTGTATAGTAGCGTTATGTGATGTCACGGGCCAACGGGCAACAGCAACATCACTAGCTCCTCACGAAGAGGAATATGGAAAGAGGGAGTCTGATGAGGAGTTCCTCTCCTCATCCTTTTTCTGTCAATCCTTCTCATCAGCATACCTCTCCCGTGGGAGGTGGAGGACAAGGAGGAGGTGGTGGAGCAGGAGGTGGAGGAGGAGGAGGAGGAAGAGGAAGAGGAGGCGGAGCAGGAAGAGTGGTAGGACGACGGGAAAGTGGAAAGTCATGTGATGAGGAGGGGGAGCAGGATGGGGGTCTAGGAGTCACGCCTCCTCCTGCTGCTCCTCATCCCGCCCCGCTCTTTCCTTCTCCTCCTCGTCCTCCTCCTCCTATCGCACCTCGTCCTACTCCTACACTGAGAGGAAGAGGAATTGTGATATGAGAAGGAGACGGAGGAGGCAGACAACCAGGAGGAGGAGGAGGAGCTTGAGGAGTCACTCCTCCCCCTGCTCTTGTCACTCTTCTTCTTCTTCTCCCTCCTTTCCTCCTCCTCCTCCCCCTCCTCCTCCCCCTCCTCCTCCTCCTCCTCCTCCTCCTCCTCCTCCTCCTCCTCCTCTCCTTACTTACATCACTCCCCCTTTGCCACCCTTCTTCTACGGGGAGGAGGGTGATGATGAGGAAGAGAAAGGATACTGATATGAGGAGCAGGCGGAGGAGCGATGCGGCAGGTGGAGGATGAGCAGAATGGGCAAGATGATCAGGAGGAGATCGAGGAGCCACTCATCCTCATCCTTCCCCTCGTGCTCGCACCACCATGGGAGGAGCGAGTTGAGGAGCCACGCCTCCTCATCATCCTCCGTCTCTGGCTCCTCATCCTCCTGCTCCCATTACCGCTCCCCCTCACCCCCGTCCTCATCCTCGTATCACACTCCTTCTCCTATATCGAAGGGAAGATGGTTTGTATGATAAGGAAGACGGGGAGGAGGGGGACGACCATGAGGATGACATTGAGGAGCTCCTCCTCGTCCTCCTGATCCCATCATCGCTTTCCCTCCTCATTCTCCTCATCCTCCTTCTACCACTCCCCCTCGCGAGGATGGGTGGGGGGTGGTCGGAGGAGGCGGAGGATGAATGATGCGATGAGAAGGAAGAGGAGGAGCAGCATGAGGATGTCGAGACACCGCTCCTCCTCCTCCTCCTCCTCCTTCTGATCCCATCAGTCCGCCGACTCCTTCTCCTCCTCTTGCTCCTCCTCCTCCTCCTCGTCCTCGTCCTCCTCCTCCTCCTCCTCCTCCTCCTCCTCCTCCCCCTCCCTCCGCCTCCTCCTCTTCCTCCTCCTCCTCAAGACCTTGCCGCTCATCTTCCCTCTCTCACTCGTGGCCAACACCAAATCTACTACGGGAGGGCGCGGATGAGGAGGAGGGGAAGAGGGGGGGAGATTGGAGGAGGGCGAGCAGGATGCGGGGGACGATGATGAAGATGATCCTGAGGTTTTGGGAGATCAATCTTCGTCATCCGCTCTCATCATCCTTCTCCACATGCCTCCCCCTCCTCCTCCTCCTCCTCCTCCTCCTCCTCCTCCCCTCCTCCTCCTCCGTTTCCTCCCAAGAAAGATCACACTATGGAGGGCGGGGTGCTATCATGAGAGTGAGGAGCAGTTGCTCCTCTTCGTGCTCCCCTCCCCTTCGCCCACATAACACTCGTCCTCATACCACTACCCCTCCTCCCCCTCCTCATCCTCCTCCTCCTTCTTCTACTTCTCCTCCTCCTGTCTCCAAGGGAGAGATGTGAGGATAGCTGATATGAGGCTGGCGAGGAGTACGACTGGGAGCAGGAAGAGAGAGAGGAGGAGGAAGATGAGGCGAATGATGAGGATGAGGATGAGACGGAGAAGGAGGAGAAGGAGGAGGATGAGGAGGAGACGGAGGAGGGAGAAGATGAGGCGGAGGAGGAATTACCCATCAACATTCGCCTACTGGTGCTCCTCTGCATCTTCCTCCCCTCCTCACCCTCCTCTTCCTCGTCCTCGTCCTCCTCGTCCTCCTCCCACCACGTGCCCTCCTCATCCCCATCCGCCTCCCCCACTTCCCCTTCCCATAGGAGAAACATGAGTGGAGACAGAAGAGGAGGAGGAGGAGGCGGAGGAGGAGGAGGAGGAATATCGATATAATGCTGCTGATGAGGGGAAGAGTGCTGGGAGGAGGAGGGGAATGATGATGATGATGATGATGATGATGATGATGATGATGATGATGATGATGATGATGATGATGATGAGGAGAGGTGGCGAGAGGAAAGACGATGAGGAGGAGTGACTCTTCAATCATTACCCGCCCATTCTAAAGAGGGATGGGATGAGGGACGAGGGGAAGAATAAGGATGAGGGACTATGGAGGATTGACGTGATGATGCTGATGATGACGAGAACCGCGGCGGACGAAAGGGGAACGTGGGACTCAGCAGCATGACGATGAGGGTCATGATCATGATGATGAGGATGCTGATCGGGGGTCAAGAGGAAGAGGAGGACGAGGACGAAGGAGGAGGGAATGGGGGCGACGTGCAGATCAGGAGCAAGACGAGGGCGAAGATGACAATGATCAGGATGAAGCGGGCCACGAAGACGAGGATTATGATAATGACGAAGAAGAGCAGTTTCAAAACGGTGCCGCAACAAGTGGACGAAGATGAGAATCATGATGATGCGGATCAAGAGGACGACGAAGAATTCGGGGATACTACGAAACCGTGTGATCAAATGGGGTATTCTATCCGTAAAGGCTTCGCCCCCTGCCGCTGGCCCCTCTCACTTAGAATGGGACTTGCCAGAGCTGTGTTGGGATGCCTGGACGCTGACGTGAAGCAATGCCGGGACCCCACAAGCTGCGGAATATCTCACAACTACTATGCTTGCATATTTTTTCTGAGGTTTCTGGCTTCGGGGGCGCGAGGATCGTGTGTAGTTTGCTAGGGCTTATGGCTTCGGGGACGCGAGCATGGCGTAATTTACGACGATTCATGGCCTCGAGGACGCACTTATTGCTTACTTTACGAGGTTGCGTTGTTTCGGGGACGCAACTTTTGCAACACTTTATAAGGTTTATAGCCTCGAGGGCGCGACTATTGCGTAATGTGCGATGGTTCATGGCTTCGGGGACGCGAGTATCATGTAATTTGTAAAATGTTATGGCGTCGGGGACGCAAACATCGGGTAATGTACGAAGGTTCATGGCCTCGGGTACGCACATACCGCGTAATTTACGACGGATTGTGGCTTCGGGGACGCGACTATGGTGTAACCCACTGGGGATTATGGCCTCGGGGACGCGAATATCATGTACCACGCCCCCCCCGAGGAATTCCGAGAACCCTCCCAGCGCGTGGTGCAACAATCCCGTCTGGGGTTCCCGCCCCTCGCGCGGACAGCAACCATTAACGGTAAGGAAGCAGAAAGCAGGACTGTAACAGCGGAAGCTGGAAGCTGCAACTGGAACAGGGAGCTGCAATCTTCACCCTCGCAGCCTGGTGGCCCCGCAAGGGGGCCAGCGGATTTTATAGTGTATACATGTATGTATAACTATATGTTCACACATCTCTATACATATATATATATATATATATAGGTATAGTTCGTTATTTGTACATGCATACCTATATGCGTATATATGTATGTATATATATGTATAATGCATTTATATGTATATATATATATGGATAATACACAGGGCCCCCAAGACGGTCCAAGGAGGCCCCTAGTCGCCGAACGATCGCACCAAGATGCCCAAGTTGGTCCCGAGACGGCCTCCAAGACGCCCCAATAGAGCCCCAAGAGCCTTCCCAAGAGGACCCCGTGAGGCCAACATCATTGATTTTCCATCGGTTTTTCAATGGCTGTGCAGGCACTTTAATGACAATGAGAACGGTTTGCCGTCTTGTATGTGCGTGCGCGGGTTTGAATGGGCTCGCAGTGCAACCCACCCAAAGCCCCGGGTTTTCGCACATCGCGCCCAACCCTGGCGCGATTGGCAGAAACCCGCAAGTTTTTGCCCTCTCCGCGCCGCAACTTAATGCTTGTCGTAGCCTCTCCCGTGATCGCAGGCACAATCTCCAGCTTCGGAGTCGCAGACTGCGAAGCAAGTGCCGCCAAAAGACCGTGCCCGCGTGCCGTGCCTAGGTGCTCGAGGTGCTAACCATGTGCCGTGCCGTGCCCGTGTGCCCTGGCTGGATCTTAGAATGCGAGACATGTGCCGTGCCGTGCCGAGGTTCTGGAATGCGCAAGCTGTGCCGTACCTCGGGGGACCTTCTGACCCGGGTCGATCCAAACCTGGGTCACTCGGGCCGTGCAAGATCCTGCAGGATCCTGCACCCAGGCCCAGGGCAGTGCGACGCTGGCCCTGCAGGATCCTTCGGGGTCCACCAGGTCCCTGCACCCGAGCCCGGGTCAGTGCGCCCCCTGCCCTGCAAGATCCTGCAAGATCCGGCGCCCTGGCGGGCCCCCGTGTGCAGTGACCCCCCGCCTCCTGCGGCCCGCGTGCCGTGCCGGGCCCATGTGCCGCGCCAGGTCTGGGCTCGAGGAAGCGAAGCAGGTGCCGTGCCGTGCCCACGTGCCCACGTGCCGCGTGCCGCGTCTGCTCAGGTTCTGCTGAACATGCCGCCGTGCAGTACATGCCGCCGCGCAATGCCATGCCGTGCCCATGCGCCTTGCCTGGGTTCTCGAGTGCGAGCGAGATGTGCCGCGTCGTGCCCGCGTGCCGTGCCGCGCCCGAGTGTGCCAGAATGTGACAGAATCTGCCGTGCCGTGCCCGCGTGCGGTGACGTGCCTAGGTTCTCGACTGCCCTGCCATGACTTGCCCGCGTGCCGTGCCGTGCCTACGTAGGTTGTAGAATGCGACACACATGTGCCATGCCGTGCTGTGCAATTCTCGTTTTTCCGGCACTGACCACCTGCAACATGCACGCCCCCGTGGATGTTGGCTCACCATGTGTGTGTGTGTGTGTGTGTGTGTTCTCGTGCTGCGTTGTTGTTTAGGGCTTCGTTGCACGGCGCAATCATTTTCACAACGTGGATCCCCGACGCATTAGACCCCTTCCCCAAGACCATCTTTTCATCCTGGACGGTTTTTTTGACGGTCACGGGGCCTTCGAAGTCTACCGAAGAGGAGCTTCTGTAACGCTCACGGAGCCCGGCAGGGGCCCCTGAGGGAGAAAATGTGTAAAACAACAGCTTTTCAGCCTGATCGTTCTTGTGGTCACGGGGCTGGGCAAGGGTGCCTGGGAGGCCAGAAGTTGCCAAAACCTCCCGTCGACTTTTCTTGGCGGCGCGAGGAAATCTGGGAGGCTGGGGGGGGGCGGCACAGCCAGGAATGTAGTGAGGCCGAGCTCTCCCTGGCCAGGGTCCTCGTGTGCTTCCTGATGAGGCCCCGCATCGCCTGTGGCACGCCCTCCTCCTCACCCTCGTCATCGCCCTCGCCCTCGTCGCCGTCGTCGTCGTCGTCGTCGCCGTCGTCGTCGTCGTCGTTGTCGTCGTCGTCGTCGCCGCCGTCGTCGTCGTCGTCGTCGTCGTCGTCGTCGTCGTCGTCGTCGTCGTCGTCGTCGTCGTCGTCGTCGTCGTCGTCGTCGTCTTCGTCGTCGCCGTCGTCGCCGGCAACCTTTCCTCGTCCTGCTCCTCTTCCTCCTCCTCCTCCTCCTCATCCTCCTCCTCTTAGGGCTTTTGTATGCTTCACCCTCCCGGTTGTCGTCTCATCGAGAAGCGTGCGTGGAGTGCCCACCCGATCCGATCCTCCTCCTTCTCATCCTCTTCCTCCTCCTCTTCTTCCTCGTCCTCCTATTACCCTTCCTCCTCTTCGGGTTGTTCTTCCGCCTACTCTCTCTCTCTCCTTCGCTCCCTCCTGCCCTTCGTCCC
>CAUYUJ010015214.1:285119-346655 GCA_963575745.1 Prorocentrum cordatum
CTGGGGCCCCCGTCTGAGGGCACAGTGACCTGTGGCCGCAGCTGCCTCTCCGCTGCTCCCCTCCCGCTTCTTGGCACGGGGCGCCCGCCTCGCGTGTCGATGGACCGTGGAGGGCCGCGTGGGGGGCGAGGCCAGCAGCATCCAGAATCCCCCCCCGCCCCTCCGCCGGCGGACCAGTGCCGCGCGGGTGGCGAGGCCAGCAGAATCCAGCATCCGCCCCCCCCCCGCCCCTGCCAGGGTGGCCCGCGAGGGGGGCGGCCTTTTGCCTCCGCCGGCGGACCATTGCCCCCGTTCGGCTTCCGCCCCCGCCTTCCTCCGCCGGGGCAGGCGCGCTGCCCGCGCCCCGCCCCCCCCGCGCACATGCGAGGCCCTCGACCCGCGGAGCCCCGGCGAGAGCACCGCGGAGAGATGGCGAGAGACGCGCGTGCGAGCATCGCCGACGCCCTCGTCCCCCAAAGTCGCGGCTGGTGCTGTCGTGGCGGGGGCCTCTGGCTCGCGGCTGGTGCTGTCGTGTCGTGGTGCTTTCGTGTCGTGGTTCTGTCCCCGTCGCGACTGGTGCTGTCGTGTCGTGGTGCTGTCGGCCGCGCGCCTCAGTCCACGTTTGCGCGTCTCCCCCAAACACAGAAGAGCACGGTCGGAGCCCCCCGCGCACGAGGGCTCTGGCTGGGGCGCGCGCCTGAGAGGAGGTGTAGGAGGCTGCAGGGGCAGGAGGCTTGCTGGTCACGGCCCTGGACGAAACAGCAGCTACTGTCGAAACGCTGTTCGAAGGAACCCTGAATAAGGAACGAGGCCCCATTGTCCCATAAGGTAGACTTCGACTTTCCATGGAGAACCTAAGAACAGCTGTAAAACAGTTAAGGGACCCTGAACCCCTCCCCAACGAAAAGGGTCCCTTCTTCAGCGGCCCGGCTGTAAATCACCCAACTTCGCGCATGGGGCTTCGCGATCCGAGACGCGCGGCTACTTCGCGCCCTCAAGCCGTCTCCCGGGAGAAGGCGAGCCTCTGGCACGGGCCGCGGTGCGCTGATATCTTCTCGCCCCCCAGGGGTGACACGGGAAAACGTGTTGCTTCGATACTGGAGCTGGTGCCGTTGGAAGCGCAGTGTGGCCTTCACTTGGGGCACTCGAGCAGTGGCAGCGCAGGCGTGCAGGAGGTGGGCCTCGTGCAGCGTGCTTGCCGAGAGAGGGGGGGGGCAGAGGAGGCAGAGGAGGAGGAGGAGGAGGAGGAGGAGGAGGAGGAGGAGGAGGAGGAGGAGGAGGAGGAGGAGGATCAGGAGGAGGGGGAGGAGGAGGTTCGGGGGGGATGGTCTGCGAGAGCAGAAGGCCCAAGTGTCATGTGGGGAAGCGATAGCAAGTCTTGAGGCCAGGTGCCGCGCTCCCGCGCGGCCTCCCTGGAGGTGGAGCTCGTGGCGCGGGAGGGGAGCCCTCCCGGGAGCCCTCCCCGTGAACAAAGACAGGTCCTGAGGATCGGGCCGGGAGGAAGGGTGGGATTGGGAAAAGGGGGTTACGAAATTTGCTGCGTGCAGCTGGTTTCGGCCTCACCGAGGGGCCCATTCCTCGATGCATAGCCGCCTCCGGCGCCGGGAGGCGCCGGGAAAATCAGCTACGTGAGCTGATTCTCAACCCCCCCCTTTGCTATCCCCCCCTTTCGCCCGACCCGAGCGGCCTCCCGGGAGGCGGTCGAGACTGGTGCCTGGGACTCGTGCGGCGGACATGCAGGCAGCCGTGCCAGGTCCCGAGATCCGATGTCGCGCAAAAATGCAGGATCGTCGGAAGAACCTGGCGCCCCACAGTGGAGGCCAGTCCACAAGAAACCCAACCCCGAGACCCCAGGACGTCCATTGATTGTTGGTGTGGGAACGTCACGCCTTCAACAGCAAAACCATCTAAACCCAAGAAGCCCAGGGCACCCTGGAGGCAGACAGGGTGTTTCTTGGCATGGGCCCCCACTCTGCACTCCGTCTTAGCGTGGCATCTCTCGAGCCGGATCGATCCGTGAGGGCCCGGGGCCCCGAAGTGGGGAGAGCACGCCTCGTGTGAAAACAGTGCGACGCTCGGGTATCCGTCGTCGTCATGTTTCCACAACGCAAGCCCCTGGAGGTCCAGGCCCCTTCCCCAGGACAGCTCTTTCACCCTGACCTGTTTCTTACGGTCCTGGTGCCCAGAAGGGCCCCCCCAAGGCCGAGGACGGCCAGAAAAACCTTACGTCGTGATGTCTTCGCGACAGCAAAAGTCAGAAGCAGAGTTAGAATCACGACGCAAGCCCAGACATGCGAAGTCTTGTTTTTTTCAAGACGGCGTCCCTGGACGTCCTGACTCTTTCCCCAGGACCGGTTTTTCGTCCTGGGTCGTTTTTTGACGGTCCCGCGGCCCGGCGAGGGCCCCCCAGGGCCGAAAATGGCCGAAAACCACCCGTCCAGTTTTTTTTTGCGACGCGATCATGTCTGGGATCACGACGCGAGGAAGCCTGGGTTCATCCCGGGCCATCTGGGGAGCAGCGCGTGCCAGCGAGCCCCTCGGGGTGCCCAGCAGCCAGGCGCGCCAGGCGCCCGCCGTCCCCGTAGCCGTCGCCGCCATCGCTGTCTCCGCCGCCGCCGTCGTCGTTCTCGCTGCCGTCGTCGCTGCCGCGGCCGCCGTCGCCGTCGCCACCGTCGCCGCCGTCGTCGCCGTCGTCGCCGTCGTCGCCTTCCTCGCCCTCGTCGCCGTCGTCGCCGTCGTCGTCGCCGTCGTCGTCGTCGCCGTCGTCGTCGTCGTCGTCGTCGTCGTCGTCGTCGTCGTCGTCGTCGTCGTCGTCGTCGTCGTCGTCGGGGCCCTTGGTGCGTCCAGCAGCCAGCCGCGCCAGGCGGCCACCGCACCCAGCACGGCGGCGAAGAGCCCTGCAAGCGCCGGAGCGGCCCGCGCGAGCGCCGGGGCTGCGCGCAGCGCGCCTCGGCAGTGGACCTCGGGGAGTCTGTCTGTCTGTCTGTCTGTCTGTCTGTCTGTCTGTCTGTTGCTGTTGCCGTGGGGCTCCCACTTCCCAGCCACCCAGGGCCACACGAGGCCAGAATCGAAACCAAATCGGACCGGAGGAGGGAGGAGGAGAAAGAGGAGGAGGAGGAGGAGGAGGAGGAGGAGGAGGAGGAGGAGGAGGAGGAGGAGGACGTGGAGGAGGGGCCCAGACCCCCTCGCGTCATGAAAAACTCACGACGGGAGGTTGTTCGCCATTTTCTGCCTCTGGGGGCCCTTCCTGGGCGCTGGGACCGTCGAAAAATGACTCGGGATGAAAAACCAGTCCCAGGGAATGGGTCGAGACCCACCAGCCCTTTAGGGCATAGGTGGTTTAGGGCTTCTCATCTTCCAACTTTCTTCTTGCCTTCGGCGAAGGGTCTACCAGTTCCCCATGAACGAACACCCCCCCCCAGGCGACCGGCAGCCAACCCGAACCAATGACCCCTCCCCCCCCATCCCTGTCAAAATACAACACAAATTCGCCGGCCCAACGGGCCAGGGCGTGCTAAGATCTCCGGTACCTGGTTAACAATATTTCTAATTCGCGCGCGCGGGGCGGCCCCTGGGGGTCCCCGGACGAAAAGTACCCCGGCAAGGTCCCGGCAAGGTCGGGTCAGAGATGCCGGAGTTCTGTTACAGGGCCCCAGGACGGGCCAAGAGGTCCCCAAGAAGCCTCCAAGACGGTCCAAGAGGGCCCCGAGACGGCCAAAGATCGCCCGAAGACGCCCAACAGGGCCCCAAGACAGCCCAAGAGGCCTCCAAGACGCCCCAAGGGCCTTCCAAGAGGCCTCCGAAGAGGGCCCCAAGAGGCCAAAATCGTTGATTTTCATTGTTTTTTTCGATGTTCTTTGCGTTCTGGCTTTTTCGGCTTCCGGACGCTCCAAGACGGCCCAAGAGGCCCCCAAGACCGCTCCAAGACGGCCCACGAGGCTCCCAAGACGGCCCCGGAACGGCCCAGGAGGGCCCCCAAGACGGCCCAAGTGCCGCCCAAGACGGACCAAGAGGCCCCAAGACGGGCCCAAGAGGGGCTCAAGAGGGGAACCGAGAACTGAAAAATCGAGCCCTCCGCCCCAGAAGGCGCCCAGGAGGCCCCAAAAAGGCCCCAAGAGGCCCCCAAGAGGCCCCCAAGACGCCCCAAGAGGCGCCCAAGAGGCCGAAAAGAGGCCCCAAGAGGCCCCAAAACGGCCCCCCAAACTCGGCTAGCCCACAACGGTGCGACAATATGGGCCGGCGGAATGAGCGAAGCGATTCAATAATACTTTGGGGGCAACATCTTGGATCATGCTCGCGGGCCCCGTGAGCACTGTATATTGTTTTTGACAGGGGCGGCGGGGGGCCTTCATGTTGCCTGCTCTGCGCAGGGCCACAACCCTGTCAACAAACAAATTAAAGTGCAAGTCGCGGATAAATCTAGATCTTGCGCGGCCACCCCGCGATCATTGTCCATCCTAGTTTTTGACAACGACGGCGAGGGTGCTGGCATGTTGCCGTGTGCAGGCCAACCGGACACAATGATGGCCTCGCCGCCGCGATTGCGCATTGGTCTTCGACCAGGATGGTGGGGGCCGACATGTTTCCCGATGTGTGCTGTCAAGTGCGCGGGCGCACCTGGCACACGCTGCGCGTGCCCCGAACGTGGCCCATCTGGCGCGGCTGGAGCATGAGGCACACATGGCGAACGTGGAGCACGTGGCGCATCTGCCGCGCGTGGCGCGCCTGGCACACGTGGCGCACCTTGCCCTATGGGGCATGTTTTGGTTCCCAGTCGATGTCCATCCATACCGCTGGACATGCTGAGGCCCGGGTGCTGGGAGGGTGGGTGGGAGTGAGCGAGACAGCTTGCGGGTGGGGTGTCTCGATCCCTCTCCCAATCCGCCCCTTTGCCTGGGCGGCGGGGTGCGGGTGGTCAGAGAGGAGTCCAAGAGGGTCTCAGCGAGAAAACAATTCGGGAGCGGCCAAGAAGGGGGTGTCCAAGAGGGGGGGGTGCAAATCATGACAGGCGGCATGTGCGCGGCCCAGCCGGGGGGCCAGGGACGCAATGAAATAAGAAGAGACGCAACGAGATCTGGGGAAATATCATGGCCCACGCCATGATATCCACCCCCCCCTAGTCATCACCCCCCTCTTTTCCGCCCCCGAACAAAGCAATCACTGATGTTCACCTGTTCCCGGGGGCTCCGGGAGCTGTCTCGTCGGGTCGACCAGAAGCCAGGGGCAACGCCAGGGGGGGCTACTTTTTAGTCAGCGGCCGCGGGCGAGCGCGCAAGCGGCGTGTCAGGCCAAAGCGGGCTACGCAGAGACGAAATTAGGCAAGGGAAACGCAAGAAAAACAAACAGAGCGACGGGCGAGGCGACAAGTAAGCGCGGCCGAGGCCTCAGAGGGGGGGCGCCAGGGGGGGGGGCTACGCTCAGGGGGGGCGCGCCGGCCCCCAGTCGCCCAGGGATCGCCGACAAGGGGGCCGAGGGCCCGCCCGCCCAGGACCGCGCGGATTCGCCATCGGGGGCCCGTCGCCTACAGTCGAAAACCCAAATAAGGACGCGCGATAAGGACGCAAGACCCTTGGAAGCCGAAGTTGGGATTTTTGGGGCGGCGGACGACGAAAACCTCAAGGACGCAAGAGCAATGAAGAGCAAGGACGCAAGGGTACCCTGAGCAAAGTCGCGCGTCCTTATTAGGGTTTTTGATTGTATCTATCGGCGACGTATCGCCGATTCCAGGTCGACGCTTCCCCCCCTGATGCTTCCCTCCGCTGAGGGGGCAATGCCGTTAGGGACCCCCCCCTCCTTGGATCGACAACATCCCAGTTGACCCCTAGACGGCCCGAAAAGCCCTCGGGAGAAACCCAGGAGGTCCCCAAGACGCCCCAGGACGCCCCCCAGCGGCACCCAAGGCACTCCAAGAGGACCCCCAAGAGACGGCAAGAGGCCCGCAAGACGACCCAAGGTGCCTCCGAGGCCCTCAAGAGACACCCTAAGCGACCCACGGAAACACTCTGGCCCACACAGGCCCGACATCCCCGAAGGATGCCACCTCCCCCCGTTCAGGGCAGCTCCGCTGGGCACCGTGTCTGGACTGTCTGGTCGGGAGGCGCGGGGCAGTGAGAACACCTATCTTCCGTCAGGGTCCGCCCGTCAAGGGTCCGCCGCTCGACCCGCCCCCCTAGGGGCCACTGTCCGCGGGGTCGATTGCTCGAAAGCTACAGGCCGCCGGCTCGAATGACCCGCCCGCCCGTGACCCGCCCGCCCGACCCGCCCGACTCGCCTGTCAAGATTCGCCCGTATGAAGCGCTTGTCTTACCTGGTCGTTTTTTTTTTTTTTTTTTGTTGTCTCTCTCTTTTTTTCAGAAGCTGGCATGAAACAGAATTGCACCCTTGCGGCAGAACCCCCCAAGCAGCTGTAAGCATAGGCCGGGGAGGAGGAGCATAGACGAGGACACCTAGAGTGACCACTGTAGACAACGCCATCGTACAGTGTATCGGGATCTTGTGTATCATTGTGTGTGTGTGTGTGTGGGTGTTTGTGTGCGTGTTCCAGCTGCAGCAAGCTCGCCCAGCACGGCGCCCCCAGCCGCGGCCCCAGCTTTCTCAGCTGGAGCACTCACCACCCTGGTCTCAAGCCGTGCGGTGGCTGCCCACTTGCATGCAGCGCCGCCGCCTGGAGGGAGCTCTCCGCAAGAGCACGCCCAAGGCGCCGCTACAGGGGGCCCTCCGCAGCAGCACGCCGCCCCGGCGGGCGACGACCGCCACGCCTCCACGGCACAGACCGCGACGCAAAAGCTGGCCAGACTGGTGCTTCCGGCGCCTGGACCCGGCCCTGTGCCGCGGACGGCACGGGGCGCCGCCCGCGCCCCAGCAGCCCCTGGCTCCCCAGAGGGTGACCACAGCGAGGCGGGCGGTCCAGAGCCCACGCGCTGGAGGCCGCCTTCTCCCCCCCGCCGGAGGCCGCCCCGCGCGACTGGCGGGCGCCGAGCCCGACGCCTCGCCCCCGGCAGGCCCTGGCGCTTCCAGCGCCGACGCCAGCCCCAGGGCGCGACGAGCGTGGGCGCCGGCCCAAAGGTGTGCCCAGGGTCCGCAGGCAGACGGAGCGGCACTCGCAGGAGGCGTGGGACGGGCGGCGCGCCGGGCGCTCGGGCCATCCAGCGCCAGTGGGGTCCAGCAGTCAAGCCCGGCCTGGCGGCGGGCGGGTCGTGGGATGCCTACCAACAACAGCACTCGGAGCGTGGGAGACCTGGGCGCGATCCTGGCCATGGCACTGGCGCGGCTGACCCGTCCCGTGCTCAACTCAAAGGCCCTGCTGGGGCGCCGCTGCACAAGAGGTACGGGAACCACATCGAACGGGGCGCGCAATGGGCCCACTACCAAGACGTGGTGCACCCCAACGACAAGAGCCTTGAGACCCCGAAGGAGGTGGTCCACCGTCTATTAGTTGTTTGTCCTAAACGGTTGGACCCCGCCCTCCCCAGTCGGCTTGGGTTTCTCCTCTCCCTGCCCCTGCCTCTGCTTGCCCTTCTCTCTCCCTCTCTCCCGCTCAAGCCTTCGGGGCTCAAAGCCCTGGAGCCGACCTCAGGAGGTCTTGGCGCCCGCGGCGCCCGGAAGCGTGCGTGCCATGGCTGCCCGGCGCCCGGCGCTGGCAGGCCCGGCACGCGGGCTGATCGCGCTGATCACCAGCGCGGCCGCCTACGACTGGCGCGGGCCGCTCAGCTCCGCTGTTGCCCGCGCCGGTTGGGGCCCCCCGGCTGCGGCCCAGGAGGCCCCGTTCGGGTACACCGTGCCGTACTACGACGACTCCGAGTACGGCATGGAGATCGGCGAGCACGAGGAAGAGGGTGGGGATGCAGGCAGCCCCCAGGCGCCGCCCGACAGTGGGCCGCCGGGAGCGCCGCCCCCGCCTCCAGCCCAGGCCGCCGGAGGAGTCGAGAATGGCAGCTACCGCACCAAGGACCCAGGCAGCGAGGAATCTTGGGTGGGCGGCTGGGGTGTCTGGGCGCTGGGATTGAAGCCACTACGTGAGGGCACCTGGGCCTGGCGCCTGAGTGGCATGGGCGGGGTCGCCTACGAGAAGCTTGACAGCCTCGGGAGCGCCTTCTCCACCCGCGCCGAGACGGGCTGGCTGACCAAGGATGGCGGATGGTTCTTCTATGCTCTCGAGAAGCTGGGCCTGACGGTCTTCGGAGCCGCCTGGCCTGCCGTGGCATGGACGTTCATCTTCTTGGCTTTCTTGGCGGTGCTGGCTTTCCTCACTCATATCTGTCGTACCCTACTGGGCCCCTGCGCAGCCGCCCTCTGGCTGATTGGTCTACTGGCGCGGTGCTCCAAGTGCCGCCGGCGCGAGCCTGGCGATGCAGCTGCCGAAAGGTACCTGCCGCCGGCTCCGCCTGCCCATACCCGGATCAACTGGATGGGGCCAGAGACCGGACCAGCCACGACCACTGAGTACTACAGTAAGAAGGTGAAGGGTCGTGGGACTGGGAGGCGACCTAACGACGTGCTGATCAAGATCGACGACCACGTGGCCCGGTTGAAGGTCGACCTTTCGGAGCCCAAGCGGATCGACAGGAAGGGCCTTTGGATAGACTACCTGGGCGTGAAGGGGGCAAGCTCACGCGCGCTCCGCCAGAAGCTGGAGTCGCTCGAAGGCCGTTCCATTCACCTGTGCCGCAACATGGTCTGTAGAGATCAGCCTGGAGAGGTTCATTGCAAAGAGTACGCTGCCTTGGATTCCGAGGCGATCGTGGACATCGGCTCCCGCGCCAGGTTCACCTCCTGCCGTGGCGTCTTCCTGCTCTGGCGGACCGTCGCCGACCTGGGGAGGGGCATCTGGAAGGTTATCGTGTTCCTTTACTGCATCCTCTCCTGCGGTTGCTCCTTCTGCTGCCAGCGACGCCGCCGTCGCAAGACAGGCGCTGCGGAGCCAGGCGTTGCAGGGAGCATCGCAGAAGTTTTGGATCAGGAGTCAGAGTCGGAGGTGGAGGCCGAGGATAAGCCATGTGAAGCTGTTCGGGTGGGCATCGTACTTCGTGGCGGCGCCCGCCCCTTGGCGCCCGACGGTTGCAGGGGCGCCGCGGAAGCCGAGCCGACCGCCCTGCTCTTCGAGGACGGACAAGCGTCAGACCTCCCGCCACCCAGTGACGGGCAGAATTCGTTCGCCCATCTCTGCGCACATCATGCCCAGGTCTACCGAGCCTCTCGGTATCGTGATAAATGTTCGCAGGTGACTTGCTACCGTCAAGCAGTTGGCAATGCAGAGGGCGTACCACTATGTCTCCTTCATCTGGGTGGAGAAGCAGGCCGAGCAGTGCAGGCAGCCGCAGCCGTCCAAGGCCGCGGATTCCTCTCGAGTCTGGGCTTGCGGCGTCGGACGGTCCGCAGTCGCAGCCCACGGGCGCGCGAGCAGGGCGTCCCAGTCAACGCAGCTCCCCCCGCAGACGGAGCTCGGGGACCAGAGAGCCATCGCGGACAGGCAGCCCCTGGGCAACACCGACGGGAGGCCTCAGCTTCGCCACGAGGTCCACCTGTTGGTGTCAGGTTCGAAGCGCCGCCTTCTCCGAGGGTGCCCCTCCCGCGGGATGCCAGCCCTGCTCCAGACGAGGAGACCGAGCAAGGTGACCCTCTCGTACTGCGTGTGCGAGTGCATTGGGCCGCCGGCCCGCAGTGGGTCATCTTCTTGGGGAAGTCCCGTCCAGGAGGAGGGCCCACCGGAGATGGCAGCACGACTGTAGTAGACGTGGAGGAGCCGCGCTGCAAAGACTACTCTGCAGAGGGCCAGGAGAACGTCTGCTTCACCCTCAAGACCGCGGGGATCGAGTACGCTCCCGTCGCCAGCGACCAGGGAAGGCTCCCCGCCGGCTACCTTGAGGAGCTCTTGTACCACCCACCACTCGGTGCCGAGGAAATTGGGATCGGGGTGCATGGCGTCGTCGTGAGCAACACCATGTGGGAGAAGCTGCGTCCTTGGAACGGGGTCCCCGTTGGCGGGAAGACCAAGAGGATCGGCCGCCCTCAATGGGCTCAGCTTCGGGCCCGCGGGGACTTGCTCGTGTGCCGACATCCAGCAGGCACCTCTGGCGATGCCCCCGGAGTGCCGCAGCCCACCTCCGACGAGCTGGACACGCAGCTCAAGAGGCATTGGGCGAGGCTCGACCGCAGCAGTTCCCCCATGCCCCCATTCGGCGTCGGGTGGGGTCTGGGCGAGGAGGGTGATCTGGCCTCCTCAGTCCCTCGGCGCTCTTCCCGCAGTCCTGCGGGGAAGGACCATGAAGAGGAGAACGCCGGGGAGGCCATGCTGGGGCTGTACCTTGCGGCTCATGAAGAAGGATCGGACGACGCCTCGGCGCTACACAGCGTGGCGGCAGGATACGATGAGGACGTCACCGTGGTCTTGGGGCATCTCATCAAGTACACCCGGCGTCTCATGCGCAGCAGCGGGACCAAGGAGCGGGCCAAGTACCAGGCGCACGTCGACAGGTGGGAAAGAAAGTTGGAGCGGGTCCGAGCCGGAAAAGACGAGGGGGTGAACCCACCCCTCGCTAGTGGCCTCTTGAAGCTAGACACCGAGCGCAAGCCCGACATCAGCCAAGAGCCTGGCCAACCTGGAGCCGCCCCTGGGCTGGACGCCACCGCGAGCGCTCCGCCATTGCCGCCGCCGGCTACCCCGCCTGGCGTGCACGTGCCAGGAGCGACTCGCTTGTCTCCGCCAGGTTTGATGCCCGGCCTCGTACCGAATCTCGGGCAGATGTTCACCAACCGGAGCGCCTACGGACACGGAGGACTGGTTAAGACCCCGGGGCAACCCGACCGTAGGTGCGCCGCAGGAGCCGGAGAGGGTGAACCCTCAGCCGCTTTCTCCACCTACGCGCAAGTCCTCCAGAACGGTCAAGAGCAGCAGCACCTGGACAACATGCGGCTGCCGCAGGCGGTGCACAGCCTCCGCAGGTCCGGCGAGGAGGAGAAGGTGGCACAGCGGGGCACCCTCGGTGCCATCGGACGTGCCGAGGAGCTTGACGTGTACCTGGCGCGGGGCTGCGACACCCTCGACGTGGAGGTCTGCGGTACCCTGACCGGACGAGAGTTGTTCCATGGCCTCAAGCGCGCCTGCGAGCACGCGAAGCACGTGATGCAGGCGGTGAACTGGCCGACGACGGTGGCGAACAGGATGGCGTAAGGCATCGCCGCCTTCTGTTGGGGAGGACGGGACCACAAGGATCTGGCCGAGTGGTCGATCTCCGTGGCCGATTTTCCCCATTGCAAAGCAGAGGTGTTCGACGCCTACACCATGCCCACCACGTGCAAGCTCGAGCCGCGCCCCCGGCACCCGGTCGTCTTCTCTCAGTGGGTGAGGCAGGCCGAGAACGCCATCACCGTCTTCGGGCTAGTCTACGGGCGGATGCACGAGCCCGAGCGACGCCGAGCCCTGGAGACCCTGCGCCTTGCCTACGAGGAGGACGACGTGGCATTCCCAGCTGATTATGTGTGCAGCCTCTGGGAAGAGCTTGCTGCAACCTGGTGCGAGCAGCTTCGGGAGAAGCGAAGGGAGGTGTGCCGCATCCTGGGGCTCACTAACCCGCGCCGGGAGGACATCAAGACCATCGCCCTCGCCCCCACGGGGCCGTCTGGGAGTGCGTGGCTGACCTTTCCGAACGTGTACGACCTCGACGCGCCGGATGGGTACTGCCAGGTGGTGTGCGTCCCTCGCCAGGCCCGGCGGCTGCAGAGGTTCCTCCATCAGAACCTCCACGCCGGCCCCTCGAGGATCCCCAAGGCTGGCAAGGCTGACGACCACGCCCCAGCAGATCAGGAGGCACCCGCAGGAGCTGGTCCAGGCACAGGAAAGGCAGGGGCCGCCGTCAAGAAGGCTGCTGCCAAGAAGCGGCCCGCCGCCCGGGCGTACCCAGCAGGGAAGGCGCTGACATCCAGCGAGATCGGGCGCTCGGTCAAGCACGCCCCCCGTGACAAGAACGGGAAGGTCATCTGCTGGGACGCCTGCACATGGGCCGGCTGCCCCAAGGCGGCAGGGGCCTGCGCCCACTCCCACGAGGCCATCAAGGGGCTTGGCAGCTTGGACTGGACCGTGCAGGCGCAGCTCATCAGGCGCGGCGGCCTGAAGTCTGGCGCTAAGGTCGACCCCGCCTCGGTCGACGGGCGGGTGGCTCAGCTCAGGGCCCAGGCCAAGGCCGAGGCGGACAGCAAAAGGGCTGGGGGAGGCGCCGGAGAAGGCCCCGGGGCCTCTTCGGGAGGCAGCCGAGCGGGAGGCTCGCCGGCTGTCTGGTCCCCCCCGGCCGCCTTCGACGAGATCCAGACCACCGCCCTCGAGGAGGAGCTCAGGCAGGCCGTCCAGGGCCCCGAGGAGGACTGGTTGCTGGGCGCCCACGCCAACGCGCCCGCGGTGGAAGGGACTGGTGAGACGACACATCCAGCTGCTCTCGAAAGATGGAACATCATCGAGAAGATCTTGGAGAGCGGGACCATCGCGACGCTGGGCGACATCAGCGACTACCTGCATTCACACGCCCTGGCCAGGCTCGCACGCGCCAGCTCAGAGGGCATCTCCCTGAGTTTGGAGGAGATACTGCTGGAGGCGACTCGTGGCGGGGGGCCAACCCTCGCCGAGGAAGCCGGTCGGGCCCTCGACAAGCTGGGATCAAAGGCGGGGAGGAGCAGCACACAGGACCTCAGCATTGGAGGGGCCTCCTGGGACGAGGAGGCTGGGGTAGGCCGCGGGAAGCTCACGGTGCAAGACCAAGAATGGGACTATCTCGACTTCCAGGACGAGCTTCAGCCCGACGAGGAGATGCGAACCCGGCTCGGCCTCAAGGAAGGTGACGCAGAGCTCAGGCAGTGTCTGGTGCTCCACATCGCGGCCGCCCTGCTCTGGGAAGATAAGGAGCCTGATGCGCCGGCCGTGAAGGCCCTGGCTGCTCAGCTCCGCCGCGAGTTGTGGGATGGAGCCACCACCGCCTCCGCCGCATTGGGGGGCGCACCTTCCTTCGTCTCGCCACGTGAAGCCGAGCTCCGGATGCGCTGCCACGATGTCCAACACCCGCACCACGACAAGGACTTCAGGTGCATCTCGGTCTTCCCCCTGAGTGCCCTCAACACGACCACCGTCCGGGTCTGGAGGATCAACCACTGGAACCAGCTCGAGATCGACTCCGTCTTGCCGACGCAGACCAGCGAGAGGGAGGTCCACGTCATGATCCACCGAGGCCGTATGCGGGTGCTCAGGCCGCCGGTCATCGGCGGCCAGAGTCCCAACAAGCGAGGCCGGGCGTTTGGGGAGATCCTCAAGACCTGGACACTAGCTGGGAAGCCCGTCCGCGAGCTGCTCACAGTCGGCTGGGAGATGTACCTGGAGTCAGAGGAGGTCGCGGGGCCCGTGATACCTAGCCGGCCCCCGCCCTGCATGCGCTGCAAACGTATGCAGCAGGCTCAGCTCCCAACGCGTGAGGGCGCCGTCGGGAACCAGGAGCTCGAGGAGGAGGACTTCTCCGGCCTCGCACCCCTCCTGCGCAGACCCGCCTTCGCGTGGGGCATCCGCGCCCGCGAGATCTTCGCAGGAACAGGGAACTGGACCAAGGCGATGCGAGAAGCTGGACTCCAGACGGCCCCGTCCGTCGAGTACTTCCAGGATCCCCTGGCCCAGACCGGGCCCCAGGAGGAGCACGACATCCTCGATCCCCAGGTTCGGGAGAGGCTCCTCCTCGACGCTGGGGCAGCGCCAGGCCCCGACGAGGCGAACGTCTACCAATTGGCCCCCCCATGCACGACCCACTCGGCTTGGTGCCTCAAGAACGGCGGGACCCGCGCGTTCGAGCACCCGGACGGCAACGGGACGGTCCAGGCGGAGATCGACAGCAACATCATGACCGATTTCGCCGCCGACCTCTGCGAGCGCCTCGACGCCAACGATCGGGAGTGGATGCTCGAGAACACGGCCAGCGACGGACGCTACCCGAAGATCTGGGACAGGGCCAGGATCAAGCAGCTGCAGAAGCGCACAGGAGCACGGATTATCTCCGTCGCCATGTGCGAGTGGGGGCTAGGGCCCCCAGAGGAGCCTGCGAAACGGCACCGCAAGCTGACGTTCTGGATGGTCTCGAAGGGCCTCTACCCTTGGGCGCTCTCTCTGGCGAGGCGCTGCACCAACCAGCACGAACGCGTCGCCCTGGAGGGGCCTCTCCCCTACGACCTGACCCAGACCCAGATCGACCACTACAACTCCTCCAGGCTCTCGCTCAGCCAGTCCGAGCAGAGAGACATCCTGAGCCTGACCAATCGATTGGCCCTGGCAGGCGTGCAGGCCCAGGGTCTCGCCGCAGATACCAAGACCCTGGAAACCCCGCAGCTCGGACCCGAGCTGCTGCGCCCGCTGAACGACCTCGTCGGCAAGCTGGGGCCCGTGAACTTCCACTGGAGCCGGGTTGAACCACGCACCGGGAAGGCCTTCGAGGACCTCCCGGAGGGCGCCGTGGCCTTGTACTACGGGCGCGATCGAGCCGACAACTTTGTGGCCAAGATCTCACACCGGTCGCCCCCACACCTGCACGGTGGCGGGCGCATCCCCAGCGGAGCCCCCCCGCTGGCCAAGGCCCTGCGGGAGGAGTTGAGCACCCTCGGCTTCCAGGTCGGTCAGCGTGGACTACGACGCACCCGCTACGCCGGCCAGTGCCCGACGAGACTGTGCGCTGCCTGGGCCGAGGTCGTCAAGGCTGCGGGGGCGGGAACCCCCCCTGCGAAGCTCCTGAAAAAGCTCGAGCCCATCGTCGCGACGAGGGCCGGAGACAAGATGGCGGCGGGAGCCGGTGACAGGGTTCACCTGGCGGACCCCCCCCCTCCTTTTCGCTTCCAGGACGTGCCAGTCACGGAGAAGGAGGCGGAGGAAGACCATCCAGCAGGGCTCAAAGGATGGCAGTGCGCGAACAGAGGCAAGAAGAGGGGAGGGTGGAAGCGCGACAAGGCGAGGAAGAGGGACCCCGACCGAGGAGCGCCACCACCGGGCCCTGGAGGAGATGGTGGAGACGACGAACCTGGGGGAGACGAAGGAGAAGGAGAGGAGGAAGAGGAAGAGAAGGAGCCGCCCAGGAGGGTCAAGAAATCCAGGCAAGCCGAGCAGCAAGCCGATGAGCCAGTCAAGGTGCTTCTCCCGCAGCGTGGGGACCGATGGATACCAATCCCTGGGGCCCCCATGTACGCGCACGAGCTCCAGAGCGTCCTCATGACCTGCAGGTGGCTGCGCGACGACGTTCTTAGTCCCGAGGAGCTCCGCCTGTTCGTCTACACCGACGAGGGGGGCACCGCAGGAGCCGAGGGACCGCCCTTGGAAGACGACGATCGTGTCGAACCCGGGGAACGCCTTATCCTGTGGATCGGGAAAGAAGACATCGGGAATTGGGCAGCCTGGGCGCCACGCTGGATCAAGAGGGCTGCGGACGAGGAGCGTGAGGAAGCGCCGTGGCACCGCAGCGAGGCCACTCCCGCGTCCCACCGCAGTGTCACGCTGAGGATCGCCGACCGCGCCAGCTCCCAGGGCTTTGGCAGCCCAGAGCTTGGCGTTGTCTGGAACAGGCGGGCCCCCCCACCGCACTCAGGAGGGAGGCGCTTCCAGCAGGCTGCCGCCCAGGCCCTCCAGAGACAAAGCCGCGAGGCGCCCGCTGGAGGGTCCAGCAGCGGCGGCAGCTCAGCCGACAGCATCAAGCTGGAGAGCATAAGGAGGAAGCTCGAAGCTGCCAGAGCCGCCGAGGTAGGTGTCCTGGAGGAGGAGGAGAAGCGCATCAAGGAACTGCAGATACAGCTGGCAGAGGCAAAGGAGCGCCGCCGGGCCCGTCGTGCGAGGGATGCCGGCAAGCGCGAGGCAGAGCAGGCGCAAGCCGGGCATCCCCGCCGGGCCAGCTCGGAACCCCCCAGCGGGCAGAGCGTGGCCACCCCTCTCGATCCAGCCTGGGAGGACGAGACCCCGCTGCCCTCGGCCATCCTGGATGGGGAGAACAAGTGCCACGAAGCGGAGTGCATCCTGAATAACCTGCTCGGGGTTCCAGCTGACGATCCCACAGGACCTGATCGGAGGAGGAAAGCACGGGAGCTCCTGATCGAGGGCATCAGCTCCATGTTCGAGAATCTACCGCGGAGCTGGACCGGCACCCCCTACGAAGAGCAAGGCGAGATCGCGAGCGAGTACGTTGACATCCTCGAGAGGCTGACCCGCAAGATGGTGAAAGCAGGGGAGCTGGACGACACCCCCGCGAAGAAGCGCCAGAGAATCGTGCATGAGAAGGCGGAGGAGAAACCCGCGAGCGACGACGCGGACTCCGCCGAGAGCTCGGAAGACGAGGTGGTGGAGAAGCCGTGCGCGAGGACCGAGGAGGGAATAGACCCCCCCCTCCCAGAGGACCCAGATCCTCTGAGCCTCTGGCCCGGGCAAGCAGAGGCGGCCAGGCGGAGCAGGGAGGAGACTTTCCAGAGCTCTCCTGGGGCCAGCGGCAGCGGAGGCCCCGCCCCCGCCGCAGGCGCAGAGCCACCGCCGAGCGCACCTCCGCCGCCCGAGGTACTGGAAACCCCCTCAGACCCAGCCCAGCATCAGAGGAGCAGACTCCCCGCCACGATCCCCCAGAAGGCCGCGCCAACGAGGCGAAGCCGCTCGGCAATGACAGTCGTGGAAGCAGCCAGGCGGGCCGCAGGCAGGTCGACAACCTCCAGCGGAGACCCCCCTACTGGGAGGGCAGACGCCGGCAGCGCAGGGACGTCCGGAGAGAAGCTCACACTCAGGCCCAAGCCGAGATCGCTGGGTGCCCAGCTGCGCGCCACCTCCAAGGGAGAGCCATCGCAGCCCAGACCCCGCCAAGATGATCCAGCAAGGCCGCTCGTGCCCCCGGATCACGCAGTCAGGCCCCTGGTGAGGCCTCCGGGGTGGCGCCCGCTCCTCCCAGGGCAAATCTGCAGGCCGCCGGGCATGCCGCCGATGATGCCGCCCCCTTGGCCGTCCCCTCCGCGGGGAGGCCGCTGTGGGGGACCCCCTTTGGGGGAGGCGCCGGCGGCGCCAAGCGGTGGGAGGGCGCAGGAGGAGGCGCGTGCCTACGTCAAGTGGTGCGCGGACCACCCCACCTTCCAGCCCGAGAAGGTGCCAGAGGTCGTGAAGCGGGGCAACTCACTCCTACGTCTCGCCGGCAGCATCGAGAGGGCTGCCGAGTTGCTGAAGCACGCGCGGGAGGAGGTCCATGGGAACCCGCTGGGCGGCGTACTCCAGGAAGACGTGCAGAAGTCCTTGGACCCGCACCACGCCGCCTACCTCCGGGCCATGGCCACCGGGGGGGTACCCGTGCGGCGCACGGAGGAGCGGACGCGCACGCAGGCCAAGTCGCACTCCTCGGCGGTGGACCACGCGCTGGAGATGTTCGAGAAGGCCTGGAAGGACAGCCGCTACGGCGTTGTCCTCTGGGCCTCGGACGAGGTCGAGGACGTGCTCGCCGCCTCGGCGCTGGTCGAGTCGCCCAGCGGGAGGGTCCCCAAGATGTTGCCGGATCGGACCATCTCGAAAGAGGGCCGGCCGATCCACGACATGCGGGCGGCCAACGCCTTCTCCCCGAAGGAGCAGCACCCGCCAGCGAAGCAGCCCCTCCACAGGGGGCTTGCGAGGCTCAGCCTCTGGTGGGAGGCGAGGCACCCGGGCGTCCAGCAGGTGGTGGCGAAGCGCGACGTGGCCAGGGCCTTCAAGTGGCACCGCCTGGAGCCAGCGGCCGTGCCAGAGTTCGGGACGACGCTCCCGGGCAAGGAGGTCGGGGTGCCAGGGCGAGTTATCCTGATCCACGGCGTGCTGGTCTTCGGCTGGGCCGGCAGCCCGGGCGAGTACATGGCGTTCGCCTGGGCGGCCAAGAGCGAGCACGAGAGGAGGAAGCCGCCGGCGCCCAGGATCAACGATGCCGTCAGGTACGCCTCCAAGTGGCTCATGGACGACGGGGTTGTCCTCGAGCCGCTGGTGGGCCTCCGACCCTGGCTCTCGGCCGAGGAGCTCGACGGGGCCATGGAGCGAGTCTGGGGCCCGGACGCAGTTAACGAAGAGAAACTGGACGTCGAGGGGGAGTTCGCGGCAGAGCAGCTGATCTGGGGCCTCCACATGAACTTCGACACGAAGGTGGTTAGGCTCCCAGAACCCAAATGCATCAAGGCTCAGTACCTGCTCGCCCTCCCGGAGCTCAGAGGATCCAGGCGGGTCCCACTGAAGGTCGCCCAAGAGCTGCGAGGCTGTGCCCAGTTCTGGGCGTCAGCACAGCCGGCCCTCCGCCCCGAGCTCCCCGCCCTGGACCGGCTCCTGAGCAGCGGGACGAGCTGGGCAGAGCCGAAAGGTACGCCTGAGGAAGTCGAGCTCGCCTGGGAGGAGTGGGACGCGTCGGTGGGGTTTCTGAGGATGCTCTTCGACGTCCCTGAGGCCTGGAGCACGACCTTCCAGGCCAGCTTCACGCAGGCTCTGTCGGTGCGCGAACGCCTCGCATTGCCGGGAACAGCACGTACCACGCGGTGGACAGGCGGAGATGCTACCACCTCCTCGATCGGTGCCATCGACTGGGGGAGCGCAACTGCAGGGGATGCCGCGCCGACGCCGGAGTACATGGCCGCGGACGCCGGACCACTGCTCGAGGCCCTGAGTCACGCGGTCGGAGGCGAGAGCAGCGAGGAGGACTGGATCATAGCGGTGGTCGAGCTGTTGGCGGTGGTCGCGTTGGCCACGAAGCAGGGCTCGAAGTGGGAAGGCGAGTTGGTGTTTTACGTCACGGACAATCAGAATGTGAAGGCCTGGCTCACCAAGAGAAGCCCCAAGAACGCCCTGGCCCGCCACCTGATCCGTCTGGTGGAAAGGATCGAAGCCATGCACGGGTGCCGCATCGTCTCGTTCTTCGTGAGGACCTACCACAATGAGGTGGCCGACTGGCTTACCCGCGAAGAGGTCAAGAAGGTTCACGACACGCTGGCCACCTCAGGATGGAAGCGCCTAGAGCCTCCCGCAGCCTGGGGCCAGATACTGGAGGACGCCAAGGAGCGCCTTCTCAGACTCCCTGGGGAGACGGGCCCCGTGGCCGAGGCTGCCCTTCGACACCGAGCGCTTCAGCGAGGACATGGGCTGCCGAGAGCTCTCCCGCTCCGCGGGAAGCTGGGCCGAGAAGTGGGGAGTCTCATCAACCCGTACACGAAGGCCTTCAAGCGCCTCGGGGGATCGGAGCCCGAGGAGAACCAGAAGGCGGGATGGCTCATGGCGTCGCTGTCCCTGGACCCCAAGGGCCGAGAGATGGAGGCTTTCCTCGTTGCAGCAACTCAGGAGAGCCCTGAAGTGGTGGTCGTGACGCCCCGACCGGGGTAGACACAGCCAGGTTCGAGAAGGCACTCAAGCAGCTGGGCTACATGGTCTCGAAGTTCGAGGTGGTCTGCACACACCACGGGGGCGCCACGACGCGGACCAGGCGGGTGCTCGTGGGCGGACGTCGGAAAGCGGGAGTGGGCCTGGCGTGCATTAACATGCCGCCGGCCTGCTCCCGAGCTGCCAGCGTCAAGCCTCTCCTGGACAAGGGAAAAGACCACCTGTGGCTCGACCGACAGGGCGAAGTGTCATGGGACCCCCGCATCCAATCCACCAGCGACCCCCTCCTCCTCAAGCCGGTCGGGCACCTCAAGAAGGATGGAGCGAAACGCCTGATCTACAGCGAGGAGGGGCCGGTGGGCACCATCCGCTGGCCAGGGGCGGAGCTCCAAGGACCCGGGGCGACGCTCCTCCGTGTCACCGGAGGGGGCGGGGGCACGGTCCGCGCCCTGACACCCCAAGAGGTTTGGCGAGTGCAGGGAGGGACCGACGACGAGTGGACCCATCTGCGAGCCCAGGGCTCCACCGAGGACGAACTCTGAAAGGCGCAGCCAGGGCGCTCCCGCCGAGGACCGCGGAGGCAGTGCTGACCGCGGTGACAGAGGCGCTCGACAACACCAGCACGCAGCGTGCCGGGGTATGCCATGATCCAGAGGAGCAGGCTGCGTGGGAGGCCACCAAGCGCTGGTTCCGCGCCTGGGCACAGGCGCCGGATCAGCCCGCCCTGGCGCTGGCAGCAGAGGACGAGGCAAGGGCCGGAGGAGCGCTCACCGACGAGATGCACAAGAATCGCCGGCGTGCCCAGGCAGTCCGCTTCAAGATGATCGACGAGGACACGCTCATCGGACCCCGCGAGGCCCCAGCCGCCGAGAAGGTCAAGCTAGACATAGGTGTAACTCGCTCGAAGAGCCCTTGCAAAAAGAGCCCTCGGCGTGCCAAAGAGATGCCAGCAACCAACTTGGTGAGGCCGCAAGCGCTGGGCGTAGCTCGGAAGACCAACTACCCCGGGAAGGAGCTCGCCCCCGCCGGCCGCGCTGAGCCTGGCGGAGCCAACTACGCCGGCTGGTTCGCGCAGCAGAAGATGGAGGCCATGCTGCAGAAACTCAGCGAAGGCACAAGGGCAGGTTACGAGGGAGGATGGCGGCTCTGGGTGGCCGTGCGCCAGGCGCAAGGGCTTGGCCCTTGGCTCCCAGGACGTGATCGCGAGGAGCGCCTGGCCGACGAGGAGGCGCTCATCAACTTCGCCGTCCTCCTCGCGCGGGTCGTCGGGAGGGCCGAGGGGGCCATCAAGCAGAAGCTCTTCGCGGTGCGCTACGCCCACCTGGTGGCCGGCTACTCGGACCCCCTGCTCCACAGAGGCCGCCTCTGGAGCACGCTGGCAGGGCTGAAACGCTGGCAGGGGCCCGAGACCAAGCGGAAGAAGCCCGTCACGCCAGCCATGCTCGAATGGCTCCGCGGCTTTCTCCAGCCGGAGGCCAAGCTCCCCGAGGAGGATGCAGTGGTCATCTGGGCGGCTATTGTGACAGCGTTTTTCTTCCTCCTGAGGGCCTCAGAGTACCTCCTCCAGGACGGGCGCTCGTGGTCCTTCGAGCGCGTGCTGCACGGGGAGGACGTGGAGCCCAAGAAGGAGGGGAAGCGCGTGGCCAGCTTCCAGGACGCCGACGAGATGGTGATCTACATCAAGGGCAGCAAGACGGACCAGCTCAATGTCGGGACGGTGAGGAACCACTACCGCGCCGGCACGTCGCTCTGCCCGATCGCGGCGATGGAGCGGCTCCAGGCTCACCATCCTCAGCGGATAAAGGGCACCGAGGAACGGCTGCCCCTTTTCCGCTGGGCGTCAGGTACACCGATCCGCAGGGCAGAGGTGCAGCACTTCCTGACGGTCGCGGGGCTGGCCGCCGGCCTCTCCAGAGAGGAGATCGGCAGCCATTCCCTGAGGATCGGCGGGGCGACTGCAATGTACCACGTGACCGAGGACCTCTCCCGAGTGCGCCGATTCGGGCGCTGGCAGTCGGACGCGTTCCACGGCTACCTGTGGGAGTCGCACGAGCCGATGAAGGGCATCTCCGGCAAGATGGCCAGGGACACCTCCTCGTTGACCAACCCGGCGAAGGACAGCGCCCCCAGCAGAGCTGCCGCCGGCGCCGAGAGCGCCAGGCGTGAGAGCCCATGAGGGGCCGCAGCGGGCGCCGCCGGTGCTTGCGCACCTGGCGTGCGCCCAACCCAAGCCGCCGGCTCCCCGCCGTGCGTGCTTGGGTGCAGCCACCAGCCACCTGCCCCGCCGGCGAGTAGCCGCGCGCTCGCAGAGTACACCCGCCCGTGCCTTCAGCACTGGCTAATACCTCACGGCAGAAGCATGCGCATAGGCTCGTCCGTCAGGGCCCCACTAGTGCCTGGGATACTGTGGGTCCCCTTGCAGCCCTGGACGAAGACCACGCTGGAACCCGCCTGGCACGCCGGCTCTCCATGCCAAGCCCGGTCGTGCCGGGCATGCTGACGCCAGCTGTGATACAGTAGCTGGCAATCTGACGGCCCAGTGCGGCCGCAGCGCTTGAATTCATGCGCAGGCACGGGCCCGCGCCCCAGCGCCGGCCCGGAGAACCCCCTCTGTCAGGGGCCGGACCCTGCCCGCCCCGTGCACCTTGGGCACCTGTGGAGGCGGGGAGCCGGGAGATCTGGAGGCCGCGGCGCGGACGGGGGTGCCAAGTGCCGGCCCGTGCCGAGCGCCAGCGACGACGCCCTCGGGCCTCAGCCCGAGGTCGGGCTCCGCCGGCAATCGAGGCACCGGCGCGAGCCCAAGGCCTAGCCTCACGGAGGATAGCCGCGCACGCCGGCATCAGTTGCCTGGCGGCAGTCGGCAGACAGGAGGGCCAGTCGGGCCCCGCACGCACGCCGGCGCACACGCCAGGCGATGCGTGACTCAGTGCCTAGACGGTGCCGGCAACACAGCGCCTGGCACCCGGTTTTGGCGACGCCCATCAGGGCGCCCACACAGCACGCCGGCGCGTAGAATCCGCCAGGCGGCCAGTGTGCAGGGGCACTGGCAGCAGCACCAGTATTATAGAACAAAGGCGGCGAGGCCCGCTTCGCGTGGCGGAAGGAGGGGCCCGCCCGGCGTGTCAACGCCGGCGGGAGGAGCGTGCGGCCAGCGCAGCAGCAAAATGGGGGGGGCTGCACCGCTGCCGCCATCATCGTCATCTTCTCCTGAGGGCCCGCTTCAACCGCTTCGCGGCTGGCACGTCCCGCGGCCTTAAAGCAGGCCGCGCTTTCGCTAGCGCCGTACTGTGGGGGCGGGGTCTTAGTTGTTTGTCCTAAACGGTTGGACCCCGCCCTCCCCAGTCGGCTTGGGTTTCTCCTCTCCCTGCCCCTGCCTCTGCTTGCCCTTCTCTCTCCCTCTCTCCCGCTCAAGCCTTCGGGGCTCAAAGCCCTCCCAGGGCCCAAAGGGGCCCTCTTTTGCCCGCCCACCCTGGGCTTTGCCTCGGTGTCCAACGGCACCGGCGGCGAGGCCCGCTTCGCGTGGCGGAAGGAGGGACCCGCCTGGCGTGTCAACGCCGGCGGGAGGAGCGTGCGGCCAGCGCAGCAGCAAAATGGGGGGGGCTGCACCGCTGCCGCCATCATCGTCATCTTCTCCTGAGGGCCCGCTTCAACCGCTTCGCGGCTGGCGCGTCCCGCGGCCTTAAAGCAGGCCGCGCTTTCGCTAGCGCCGTACTGTGGGGGCGGGGTCCAAGGCGAGGCTAGAGCCATGTTCGTTTGGTGATGATTGCCTGGTGCGACGACCACGCCAAGCGCAAGGGCTGCCAGGCCATGTATAACCCGCTCTGGCACCGCGAGGGTGACCGCTTCTGCCAGAACTTCCTCAATTGCCTGGCCGACAACCAGCACGACATCGTAGGCCTCGCCTCCGGCTTCGGTCTGTGCTTCGACTGGGACGAGGTCCATCGCCGCCACATGCCTCATACCCAGGGCACCTGGGCGGCAAAGAGGCGGGCGGGAAGCGCTCACACCCGCACGGCGGAGGCCAAGCGCCAGACGCGCAAGACGGCTCTGAGGCAGACCCAATATGGCGTGAAGACGGCCCAAAAAGTTCCCGCCACCCCCACAAGAGATCTTCAAGAGAATTTCCAATGAGGGCTTTAAGAGTCAAACATCGTTGACATTCCTTACGTTTTCATTGGCTGATCATGATTCTGTTCTTGGCGCTCTCACCTCGTCGCCCTTCCGAACATCCAAGACGGCCCAACATGCCGCTAAACCGGCCCTGGACGGCCCAAAAGCTTCCAAAAAGCCCCGCGACAACTCAAAAGGGCCCCAATACGGCGCAATAGGCCCGGCCGAAGAGGCTCTCAAGAGGGAGAGCTCGGAGGAGATCCGCGAATCCCCCTCCCCATATGGCCCTCCAACAAGTCCCCATGACTTGGAGAGCTCCAGCATGGCCCCCCTGCCAAAAGCCCCAACGTGGATCCAGGGGAGGACTCCCAAAAGGCCCCCGGAACGAGATATCTGCGAATGCCTGTCCCCGGAAGCCTCGTCCCTCTTTATTCCAGTTAAGCCGTTTCCCCTTCTCGCGAAGGCCTCTTCCCAGGCAGCTTCCCGGCGCACAGACAGGCAGCAAGCCGCCCCAGGAGGCCCGCCGCACAGGAAGCCCTGGAGGCCACGACGGGGCAGCGAGCCCGGGCCCCGCGCCTTCGCGAGGCGCTTTGGGGGGGCGTCGTGGCTGCCGCACGCACTCGTGCTCCCGTCGCGCCGGCGAAGCAGGGCGAACGTGGGCGAGTGAGATCTCGGCCGGGGCACTGCAGCTCCATTGGCACGCCCCGTGCTGTTCTCGCCGGGGATCTCCTCGGCTGTTCCTTCTCCGTGATGGCTGTCTGCATGGCGCTGTCCGTGCTGCTCTTCCCCATGGCTCTGGGGGCTTCTGTGAGACCGTATCGGGGAAGGGGGCTGGGGTGCCCAGTCAGCATTCGCTGAGGTTTCTGTTGTTGCCTTTTCACACAAGCTTGGTGTGTACTTCAAACCTTTGGATGCAATCGCTGGAGCCTTCTTCAATCATGTATTCTTGTTCTTCTGGCAATGAACTTCTTGGTGCTGTCTCGTTCCCTTTTCCCGATGGCTCGCGCGTGTTTCTATTATACCGTGCCGGGGCGAAGGCCTGGAGTGCCCAAAGTTGCCTGGATACAAATTTGACAAAGTGTTTGTCGCATTAATGTGGAATTCAACAACACCTATCTCGTGTGCTTGGGCATGGCTCAATGTTTGTCAGACTGCCGTGCGTAGTGCCACGTTTGTGTTATCCATTTCTGTGGGGTTCGCGCTCTTTGGTGGGTTGGGAGGTGTCTTCTACGATGCGGATGTGGCGCTGCGGTTTCCGCAAAGGCCCAAACTTTTTGCGTGGGCTTTCCTCATCCTCGTTCCATCAGCCATGACATTTTTTTCACACGTGTTAATTTGTTCCAACTCTTGGTGGGGTGGAAGTACTCATCTGGCAGTGTCACGGTCGTTACCGTCGTGTTCCACACGCTTCTCGGCTGGCTCCACGGGTGGGCCTCCCGTTCTTCGTCGCCGCGGTGCTCATCGAGCTCAGGCGGTGGCCGTTGAGTGATAGTGTACATCTCGCTTCGCGACTGGTCTCGTCTCGTCTCGTCTCGTCTCGTCTCGTCTCGTCTCGTCTTGTCTCGTCTCGTCTCCCTCCCTCCATCCCTCCACCACTCCTCCTCCCTCCTCCCTCCCTCCCTCCACTCCACTCTTTCTCCCTCTCCCGCCCTCCCTCCCTCCCTGCCCCTCCTCCATCCGTCCCTCCTCCTCCCTCCCCCTGCCCCTCCTCCCTCTCTCCCCCTCCCTCCCTCCCTCTCTCCCTCCCCCTCCTCCCCTCCTCCACCCGGACCCCGGCCTTACTCGCACGTCCGCGCTCCGGCCCGCCTGCCCACGGGTTCGGCGCGCAGGGCTGCCTCGCGGGGACGGACGACAGGCGTTCGCCGTCGCCGTCGCCGTCGCCATCGGCGTCGTCGTCGTCGTCGTCGTCGTCGTCGGCGGCGTCGTCGTCGTCGTCGTCGTCGTCGTCGTCGTCGTCGTCGTCGTCGTCGTCGTCGTCGTCGTCGTCGTCGTCGTCGTCGTCGTCGTCGTCGTCGTCGTCGTCGTCGTCGTCGTCGTCGTCGTCGTCGTCGTCGTCGTCGTCGTCGTCGTCGTCGTCGTCGTCGTCGTCGTCGTCGTCGTCGTCGTCGTCGTCGTCGTCATTGCAAATCTTCACACTTCTACCGTGATGCTTGTTCTCCTGGTGCTGCCACCCTTTATCCCCTCGAGCTGGATACAGCGGCCATGCCGGACAAGCACGCAGGACGGGAAGGATAAGCAGCGAACAAGGGAGAACGGTGAATATGCATACAGACGCGAGACGCGTATGCTTTGCACAGCGCGCATGCATAAACCACTGGCGCTTTCGATGAGGGATGGTGGCAATGGTCCGAGGCTTCCAATGGTTGAAATTACACATTTTCCAGGGCAGAGATGGCTGGGTGCGGGATCAATGACATAACGAGGGGGAGTGGCCCGCATCCACGGTGAGGGGGTGGGAACGCGCCCGCATCCGCACGCGGGGTGGAGTGCGTGTTAGCTGCAGGGGTCTCCCCAATTATTGCTGTGCGTAGCCCGCCTAGCTTTGAACCGGAAGAGGTTCGCTCTCGCCCCGCAGACCCCCCAACAAAAAAGTTAGCTGGAGGGGGACGGGGAGGAGGCAGAGGAAGGAGCTGAGAGAAGGAGCAGCAGTAGTAGGAGGGGGAGGAGGACGACGACAACACCCTGAGGGGTAGTAGTAGTAGTAGTAGTAGTAGTAGTAGTAGTAGTAGTCGTAGTAGTGGTAGTAGTAGTAGTAGTAGTAGTAGTAGTAGTAGTAGTAGTAGTAGTAGTAGTAGTAGGAGTAGTAGTAGTAGTAGTAGTAGTAGTAGTGGTAGTAGTAGTAGTAGTAGTAGTAGTAGTAGTAGTAGTGTAGTAGTAGGTAGTAGTAGTAGTAGCAGTAGTAGTCGTAGTAGTAGTAGTGTGTAGGAGTATAGTAGTAGAGTAGTAGTAGTAGTAGTAAGTAGTAGTGGTCGGTAGTAGTAGCAGTAGTGGCAGTAGTCGTAGTAATAGTAGTAGTAGTAGTAGTAGTAGTAGTAGTAGTAGTAGTAGTTGTTAGTAGTGGTAATAGTAGTAGTAGTAGTAGTAGTAGTAGTAGTAGTAGTAGTAGTAGTAGTAGTAGTAGTAGTAGTAGTAGTAGTAGTAGTAAAAGTCGTAGTAGTGGTAGTAGTAGTAGTAGTAGTAGTAGTAGTAGTAGTAGTAGTAGTAGTAGTAGTAGTAGTGGTAGTGGTAGTAGTTGTAGAAGAAGAATAAGAACAAGAAGAAGGGGGAGGATCTCTCTCCTGGGGTACTTCTGGACAACAGCTCGAAGCGGATCCGTCCGTGACGACACCCTGAGGGGTAGTAGTAGTAGTAGTAGTAGTAGTAGTAGTAGTAGTAGTAGTAGTAGTAGTAGTAGTAGTAGTAGTAGTAGTAGTAGTAGTAGTCGTAGTAGTAGTAGTTAGTATAGTAGTCGAAGTGTAGGTAGTTCGTGTAGAAGTAGTAGTCGAAGTTAAGTAGAGTGTAGTAGTGTAGTGTAGTAGTAGTGTAGTAGTAGTAGTTTAGTCGTAGTAGTAGTAGTAGTAGTAGTAGTGGTTTAGTAGTTAGTGTTGTAGTTGTCGGTGGTAGTTGTAGAGTTAGCTGTCGTAGTTAGTAGTAAGTAGTGCAGGAGTAGTAAGTTAGTCGTAGTAGAGCGTAGGTCGTATAGTGTAGTTAGTCGTGTAGAAGTGTAGTTTTCGTAGTAGTAGTAAGTCGAGTAGTAGTGTAGTAGCAGTAGTTTAGTAGTAGTAGTAGTAGTAGTAGTAGTAGTTGCGATGTAGTTGTAGTTGCTGCAGCAGTAAGTTGTAGTAGATTCAGTTAGTAGTTAGTCGTAGTAGTAGTTTGTAGTAGTCGGTAGTAGTGTAGTATGTAGTAGTAGTAGTTAGTAGTAGTAGTCGGTCGTAGTCGTTAGTTGTAGTCGTAGTCGTAGTCGTAGTCGTAGTCGTAGTAGTAGTAGTAGTAGTAGTAGTAGTAGTAGTAGTAGTAGTAGTAGTAGTAGTAGTAGTAGTAGTAGTAGTAGTGGTAGTAATAATCGTAGGAGGGGGAGGATCTCTCCTGGGGTGCTTCTGGACAATCGTTCGAAGCGGATCCGCCCGTGGCGACGCGGGCGCCCCACGAGGCCCCAAAAAGGCGCCCCCAGACGCCCAGCAGCCAGCCTCGACGCCCGAGCCTCGAGCCTCGATCCTCGAACGCCTTGCTCCTCCTCCTCCTCCTCCTCCTCCTCCTCGTTCCTCGTTCTTCGTTCCTCGTTCGAGTTTTTTTGGGGGGGTTCTTCCTCTCGGTCCGCGGGCCCCCAACGGTCCCGACCCCCCCCTCCCCCTGTGCCCAAATGCCTCCTCCAGGCTCCACTCCTCTGAGGGCCCCGCGAGGCTCCGGGAGCGGGGGCCCCGCAAAAGGCCGGAGCCGAGGAGCAGCGCGCGGGGAGACGGAAGAGTCTGGGCCGCCCGAGGCCGGGGAAAGGCTGCGCTCGCCACCCTGCCGGCACCGTTGGACGCATCCCCCGTCCCCACTGGGAGGGCCTCGGCCCCGCGGTCCGACCTAACCTCATGTCGGGCGTGTCCCCCTACAGGGGGATTTTCGACGAAAAATTTAAAATTCGACGAAAAATCAAAAATACTCCAAAGACACCCCAAAAAGGTAAAAAAATACAAAAAAAACTAGTCCCCAGACTATTTTTGGACTATTTTTAGTTTTTTGTCGAAACTCCCCCTGTAGGGGGACAGGCCCGACTTAAAACTAACCCCACCCCCCGGTGGGGACGGATGCCGCCTCCGTCGGACCTCGCGCGGCACCCTTTCCCATCCCGAGGGAGCAGGCTGGTGGCGCTAAGGACTTCTGGCCCACTGGAGACCCAGATCTCCGACGTCGCGTGCTTTTCCCAGCGTGTGCCCCCTGAGCTCCGGGCCCATTCGGACACATTTTTTCCAGAACAACCTTTTGACGGTCCCAGGGACGGGGAAGGGCCCAGGGAGGCCGAAAACGCCCTGGATCCTCCCTCCGTGATCCCACGATGGGATTTGGTCTGGGGGCGTCTAGCCAAGGGGCAGGCACTACACGCATTTGTCGGGGAGCCTCGTCGAAGACATGGGCCAACGGAGCCCCTGGACGCATGTAGCGCCCCCCCCCCACCCCTCCGGGCTATCCGCTCCAGCTCCAGCCGCCGGAGATGGTGGACATGCCCGACGAGAAACTGTATCCCGACCGTGGGACTGAATGCGCCATGCCGTGGGAAAGATCCCAGCGTGACGCCACAGCGTGACGCCACAGCGCGCTGTGCCATCCCGCTGTGAGTCTTAGCAGGAGAGAAGCAAGTCCTGTGGGAAAACGGGTCCTGCACCACAGGGCCTTCTCCAGGACCTTTCCCCACTCTGGATAATCTTCTGACAGTCCCACGGCTCGTGGAGGGCCCCGGGAAACTCCTAACCGCCAAAAAGCTCAGGAACCTTCTCCCTCAGGACTGCGTGAGAATCGACCCCGAACCTCCCAAAAATGATTGCCTATGTTGGACACAAGTTGTCAACTTTCTGTCGCTACGTGCTGATTTATTGAGCCACGTCTACATCGCAGAGACCGGGGTGGAGGGGGGAACGGGGCATGTCGCTCGTTGACAAACACTTTGCTCTGATTTGTGGCCGCCGCGATCGCCCCGGCGACCTCCCAAACCAACCTGGATGTTTGGTGCAGGGTCGGATACCACGCAACCGTGAGTGTCGGTCGGTTAGTTCGTTTGCTGGTCAGTTGGCTGGCTGGCAACGCGGCGGATTGGCTTGTAGTTTAGATCGGTGGTTGCCAACTGGTTTGGGCTGTTTGCTTGCCGGCTGGTTCCGCGTTGAGGGCCCCAGGAAGCCCAACGCGGCGAACAAAACTCAGGACCTGTTTCCCTAAAAACCCGTTTCCTGACATCTGCCAATCTGATTTTTTCAGCCCGCGGCCCCCGATCGAGGTCCCGACCGCTTGTATTTCGTCCCGGATTCGTGCTTGATGGTCCCGAGGCCTGGTAACGGCCCCCGAAAGCCGAAATTGGTGAACAAAAGCTCCGAACGGAAAAATCATGTCGTCGGAGCTTAGCTGCCCCACGCGCAACCCGTAGCGTGTTGACGCGGAGCTTAGTCCGTAGATTGAGCACGTAGATCTGGCGCGATGTGTTCGCCAAAACGTGGGCCAACACGTGCAGAACCAACACGCAACGTGACCAACCTGGACGTGTTGAACACAGTACGTCTTGCGTATCAACACGGGTGCATCAGGGCAGCTAAGCCTGGGATATCGGAGGTTAGGGGGTGAGATCGCAATGTAACGGAGAGCCCCCCACCAGGAAATCAGTTTCGGTCTCGTGTTCGTGTCGTGCGTGCGGGCGAGCCGCGTGGGCGCGCGAGGAGGATGATGCCGCCGTGTCTTGGGGCTGCAGAGCCGGTTGTCCGCCCCTCCCCTCCCCCGGCGCGCGGTGGCCGGGGGTGTCCCGTCGGTAGCGAGTCGGTGTTCCGTCGGTGTCCCGTCGGTGTCGCGGGGTGTCCCGACGGTGGCTCTGGGTCCGGGTATCCCGCCGTGGTGTCTCGATGGTAGCTCGTGGGATCCATTTTGAGATCGATCGTGAGATCGATTGCATGATCGATCGTGATCGTGAGATCGATCCCTGGTTGCCCTGTCGGTGGCGCTGGGGTGCCCCGTCGGTGGCGCGGGGTGCCCCGTCGGTGGCGCGGGGTGTCCCGACGGTGACTCTGGGTTTCCCGCCGTGGTGTCTCGATGGTAGCTCGTGAGATCAGTTGTGATACCGATAGTGAGATCGAATGCGTGATCGATCACGACAGATCTTTGGCTGGGGGTGCCCCGCCGTGGCTGGGGGTTCCCCATCTAGGTGTCCCGATGGTGTCTCGTGAGATCTCTTGTGAGGTCGATCGTGAGATATCTTGTGATACCGATATTGAAACGAATAGTGCGGTCGATATCGAGAGCAATCGTGAGATCGATGGTGAGATCGATTGTGAAATTCGTGAGATCGATGGCGCCATCTCATCGCCATCACAATCATCGCAGTTGTTGTCAGTGGGTTTTCCTTCCCCCCCAAACCACTTATCACCCGACGGGTGGTCGTATACGTCTGGGCTTGGTTTTGGAGGCGGCAGGGGGGTCTGAGCTGGTTGGGACCCCACAATCGGTCATGAGGAAGGGCTGGGGCAAAAATTCGTTCGAAGTCGTTCCCCAGACCCCTCCCAGGGTCCCTCTGGTGCAGTGTTGCACCCCAGATCCACTTTCGACGGTCCTGGGGCCCGAAAGCGGCCCCTGGAGGCAGACAACAAAAAAGCTTCCCGAGCCCAGCATCCTAGCACCCGCTTCCCCCCCCTCCCTTGCTTGCCAGAACCGATGCCAGGCCACCTCCGACCCCCAGCGGGCTCCAAAGCTGAGCGTCGGAGACATGTGGGTTTCTTCCCGGGGCGATCGACCCTTACCACCCCCCCCCAGACCCCCGACGTCATGCTTTTCTCATGACGTCGACCCCCCGAGGTCTCGACCCCTTCCCCGGGACCCGTTTTTCGTCCCGAGTCGTTTTTTGACGGTCCCGAGGCCCAGTGAGGGCGCCCAGATGCCGAGAATAGCGAACAACCTGCCGCCATGCTTTTTCCCTACCATCCTGTGGTGCTGGGTCCTCGTTGTGAAGAGACAGTCCCCGCGTCTCCTCTCCTCTCCTCCTCCTGCCTCCTCCCCTCCTCTGCTCTCCGTATGCCCATCTCAGTTCAGCACAACCCTCCCGCGTTTCGCGGCCCCATAGGGAGCTCCGCCGAAGGCCCCAGTGGCAGGGTTCGCATGGCCCGCCGCTTCCATTTCGGCACGCCCCTCCATAGGGAGCTCCGCCGAATGCCCCAGTGGCAGGGTTCGCATGGCACCGCCGCCTCCATTTCGGCATACCCCTGACACGCTTCGCGGAACGCAACTCCATATGGCTGGGTCCTTCGCCAGGATAATTTCATTGCTCGAGGGGGTCTGGGCCCACGGCCTCCGCGCGAGCGCCCCGACGTGATGATTTTCTCATGACGTCGACCCCCCGAGGTCTCGACCCCTTCCCCGGGACCCGTTCCTGGCCCCGAATCGTTTCTGACGGTCCCGAGGCCCGGCAAGGGCCCCCAGGTGCCGACCATCGCGAAAAACCTCCCGTCGTGATTTTTCTCATTGCTCGACGGGGTCTGGGTCCATCCTCCTCCTCTTCCTCCTGCTCCTTCTGCTCCTCCTCCTCCACCTCCTCCTCCTGCTCCTCCTGCTCCGTGTGCTCCTCCTCCTCCTCCTCCTCCTCCTCCTCCTCCTCCTCCTCCTCCTCCTTCTCCTCCTCCTCCTCCTCCTCCTCCTCCTCCCCCCCCTCCTCCTCGAGGAGGTCTGGGCCCACGGCCTCCGCGCGAGCGCCGGCCCGCTCGGCCCCCGCAGCGGCCCGGGCTGCCAGCAGCGCGGCCACCTCGCCAGCGCCGCGGCCGCCAGCAGCGGCGGCCACGGCCAGCGCGCCTGCGAGGCGCGGCCCGGGCTGCGCATTGGTGCCGCCGCGCGGCCGCGGCGGGCCCGCCCCGCGCCAGGCCGGACGAGGACTGATGGAGCAGGTGGAGGAGGAGGGGGAGGGAGGAGGAGGAGGAGGAGGAGGAGGAGGGAGGAGGGAGGAGGGAGGAGGGAGGAGGGGGAAGGGAGGAGGAGGAGGAGGAGAAGGAGGAGGAGGAGGAGGGAGGAGGAGGAGGGAGGAGGAGGGGAGGAGGCGGAGGAGGGAGGAGGAGGAGGAGGAGGAGGAGAGAGGAGGAGGAGGAGGAGGAGGGGAGGAGGAGGAGGAGGAGAGGAGGAGGAGGAGGAGGAGGAGGAGGAGGAGAGGAGGAGGAGGAGGAGGAGGAGGAGGAGGAGGAGGAGGATCAGTGTAAACCCAAGAGTCATCAACGATGTTGGAATATCCAAGCTCCCTCTTCATAGACCCCTAGAACGGTTCATTTCCATTGAGAGAGCTGCCTCGTCGGAAGACAACCGTTTGAAGACCCTGAAGCATGCCAAAACATTGTTCTCGGGAGTCCAACGCCACGGATCAACCTGACTGTTGCGTTTTGACGGTCCTGACGCGTGCCAAACAGCCACTCTTGGGACTTCGACACCGCGAATGAACTTAACTGTTGCGCCTCATAATCCTGAATCATTCCAGCACACAGTTTCTGGTACTTTGATCATGTGATACCCGTGCAACTCTTGCAACTTGGACTAACGAATGTGCGCGGCGCTAAAGCGTAAACCACCTTTTGAAAAAAACGGCACCGCCCTCAATCCGTGAAGCTCTTGCAATTGGTGTTAACGAGCGTGCGCGGCGGTAGAGCGAGATCCACATGTTGAAAACGGGTGCCCATCAATCCGTGAAGCGCTTGAACTTTTTTAGCGCATGAGCGCGGCGCTAGGGCGATAGCCACATTTTGAAAACGGGTCGCCCTAAATCCGTGAAGCTTCTGCAATTTCTTAAAACGAATCTGCGCGGCGCTGAGGCGGGAGCCACATTTTGAAAACGGCCCCTCCATCTGTGAAGCTGTTGCCAATTCTGAAGCTTCAAGGTCATAGCTGGTGAGGAGGTCTGAGGCGAAATGCCCGGCCCGCCCCAAAAAGCTGGCCTCGGGGTGCGACAGGGAGAAGTTATCCACAAGGAAAAATAATGGAGGAGGAGGAGGAGGAGGAGGAGGAGGAGGAGGAGAGGAGGAGGAGGAGGAAGAGGAGGAGGAAGTGGGAGGGGGAGGAGGTGGAGGAGGAGGAGGGGAGGAGGAGGAGGAGGAGGGGGAGGAGGAGGGAGGAGGAGGAGGAGGAGGAGGAGGAGGAGGAGAAGAAGAAGGAGGCGGAGCGTCCACAGAGGTCCCTTACGTCAAGCTACCCCTTCCCTCCCTGCCCTCTGCTGCGCGACCGCCGCCACTCCCCCATCGGCAAGTCCGTGGCGAGGCGGGCGGCGCGAGCGACGAGGAGGGAGGTCGGCGGGTCGGGCGCCGCCCAGTCGGGCGACCGACTTCGAGCGTGCAGCAGCATATGGAAAAGATGAGTAATGACCAACTGACGCAGACGGACAAGCGAGCACTCACTCAACGCAAGACGCTCAGGAAGGGGGGGCAGGGAGATTAGAGCGGGATACCATGGCAACATTACGGAGAAATCTACGACAAGAGATATCATGAGATAGACTATCACGGCTGGGTTCACAGCCGAGCAAGCAGCCTCGAAAGTCATTTCGCAGTCGTGTGTCAGTGACCCATCCTCCCGACCAAATGCGGATGGCCGCCGTCCGCCAGGAGGGAGGGGCCTGGAGCAGAGTGGCACGGATGTGATCCCAGTCGAAAACGCCTCGAACGCCCAGGAGGGATCGGAGACCAACCGGCCAGGCGTTTTCACGGGCAGAGGGCGGGACGGATGCCGCGCACCAGGGCCCGCTGGATTTTTCTCTATATATATATATATATATATATAAATAATTTAAAAATTTATACACTTCTCGATTTGTGCGTGTCATCCTTGCGCAGGGGCCATGCTAATCTTCTCTGTATCGTTCCAATTTTAACGGATGATCCCCGAAGGGAATCCCACCAGGGCCCGCTGGACCTTCCGACGGGGCCCGCCCCTGCCAGCAGCGCCAGATCCCCCCGCCTTCTGCGGCACGGAGCGGCCCCGCGCAGCACGGCGCTCGGCCGCCCAGGGCCCTCACAAGCCCGCTGGGGCCGCGGCACAAATACATACACACAAATCAAATGATTCCCCATATTTCCCAATATTTCTTTTTGAGTTTTTTTTCCCCCCCCAACTTCCCATATTTTCCCAGATTTTCCTGGGGGTGGACGATTAATGGTGTCTGTGTGTGTTTTTTCCCCTCCTGATGGGCCGCGAACCGATCGGCGCCCAGACTCGGGCGCGCCTCCGCCGCCTCCCGCCGGGTCCACGCCACCGCCGGCGGCCGCCAAAAAGGAGGGCCACGGGCAGAGCTCCTCCTCCTCCTCCTCCTCCTCCTCCTCTCCTCCTTCCCCCCTTCCTCCTCCTTCCCCCCCTCTCCTCCTCCTCCTCCTCCTCCTCCTCCTCCTCCTCCTCCTCCTCCTCCTCCTCCTCCTCCTCCTCCTCCTCCTCCTCCTCCTCCTCCCGCTGGGGCCGCGCCAGTGCAGCCGGCCGACTTGGGCGAGGGCCCGCACTGCCTCCCCAAGGCGGCCGCACGTTCTGGTCCAGCAGGGTGCGACTGCTAAAAAGCGGTCCTCCTCCTGGCGGCGAGGGCTTTGCTCCCGATTCCCTGGACCTGGGGACCGCCAAGGGCGGGGGGAGGTCGCGGAAGCAGGAAGGCGAGAGCTAGGATCCTGGGGCCCGAAAGAGACGGGTCAGCAGGCCTTCCTCTCGCCGCTGGAGGGCCCTTGGGAGAGCATATCACTGTGACTCGTACGAGAGCGCGCTGATTGCCCTTCCGTGGTGCAGGGCGACGGCAGCAACAGCAGCATCAGCACGGGTGCGAGACAGAGCGCGGACACGGTGTCAGAGCTTCGCTGCTGGCTCTGCCCATTGCGCCTCCAGCTCTGCCGCGGGGCCAACTATACAGCCGAGATGGGTGAGTGTGGAGCGGAGATTGAACGCAGACCATGAGTTGCAAGCAGAAGTGAGCAGCTCCGACGTCGGAGCAGTGAGCGACTCATCCCACCAGGCCCAGGAGAGGGACGGCACAGCATTTCGATGGTTTTAAAGCAAGCCCCGCGAGATCTTCAGAATTCTTGAAAATTCGAGCGAGCTCCTTGAGGCCAAGCTTAAATCAAGTCTTTCCATGTTTTTTTGGCAAGAACTTTAGCGTTCTCGCCTTTTCGGGCTTCCGAAGTTCCAAGACGGCCTAAGACGCTCCCAAGATCGCCCCTAAGAGGGGCCCCAAGACGGCGAAAGATAGCCCACAAACGGCCCACTAGGTCCCCAAGACGCCTCAAGAAGGCTGAGTGGTGGGTAGCTCGAATTGACATGTCGCGCCCTCCGTTCCGACATGACCTTCGAGACCGCCAGCAGGCCTCCCAACGCCCTAGGAGGTCCCCAAGAGACCTACATCAAGCTACAAGAGGCCCCCAAGAGGCCCCCGGGAGGCCCCAAGAAACCCTGACAACCGCCTCCAAGAGGCTCCCAAAAAGCCGCTTCAGAAATCCCCACATCTAAGATGCCACTATATATACATGTACAGATGCACGGCTGACCAACGAAGAAAGCCTGAAGCGAATCGGACGACGCCCAACCAACATCATGGCCACCGAGAACAGCCGTAGCACATTCGATCGGATCATGTTCACCACAGTGAGCAGCAGATGGAGGGCATGAGCGACGAATGCGCTGAGAAAGCACTGCATGATGCTGACGCCTGGGCACTTCAAGCTCACACACGAAATGACGAACGAGATGGCGACAAAACAACGGGACACCACACATGCAGAAACACCTTTTCAACAGCCATTGCGATGTATGTTTGTCAACATGGCTTATACGATCCGGGCCATCGAAGCCTCTAGCTCCCTCACAGAATTCCGCTGCTCCTTTACCTTGGAAGCCAGCTTGTTGTCGAAGCCAGATACCTGGAATGTGCGTCCTATTTCTTGATTAGCTCTCTCGCTCTTTTTTATATTTTCCTCTCTCTCTCTCTCCCTCTTTTTTTCATTTTTTTTTCCTCTCTCTCTCTCTCTCTCCCTCCCTGAGTCCTCAATGATACGTGAAAGCTCGTACTCTTCGACCAATATCCCAACTGAACCGCATCTGATCGTCATTCCGGATACCTCGCGGCATTGCGGATACACGCAACACGAACTGTAACCGTGTGCCAACAACATCTTCAAGACGAATGGCAAACACATGTGTGGGACCAATTGCACGTTACCCGCGCACTGGACATTCAAACCTATCCTGGCGAAAGACCCGACCATATTCAATTGTGGGTGCCCTGTTCTGGGGCCATCTTTCGACAGGTCTTCCTATGGGGCCACCAACTCGGGATGTAATGGTTCCCTCTCGGCACGTATCCACGCCCGGCGGGTTCCCTCTCGGGGCTGACAGGTTTCCTCTCCCGCCCTCCCCCTCCCCCTCCTCCTTCTCGTTCTCCTCCTCCTCCTCCTCCTCTGGTGTTCGATGGAGCTCTCTTTGGGGCCACTATCCTTGTGACCGGTGTACCGAAATGGGTGCGGAACCGCCGTGCAACCCCTGCCACTGGAGCCTTTTGTGGAGCTCCCTACGGGGCCTCGATCCTCGTGAAAGGTGTACCGACATGTGGGCGGAGCCGCCATGCAACCCCTGCCACTGGAGCATTCTGTGGAACTCCCTACGGAGCCACGATACTCGTGAAAAGTGTGCCAAAATGGGTGCGGCACCGCCAGACAACCCCTGCCACTGAAACCTTCTGTGGAACTCCCTTACGGGGCTACGATCCTCGTGAATGGTGTCCCGACCTGGGTGCGGAGCCTCCATGCAACCCCTGCCACTGGAGACTTCCGTGGAGCTCCCGATCGGGCCATTATCCTCGTGAGTGGTGTCCCGAAGTGGGTGCGGAGCCGCCATGCAAACCCTGCCACTGGAGCCTTATGTGGAGCTCCCCACGGGGCCTCCATCCTCGTGAGAGGTGTACGAACACTGGTGCAGCGCCGCCAAGCAACCCCTGCCACTGAAGCCTTGTGTGGAACTCCCTACGGGGCTGCGATCCTCCTGAGTGGTATACCGAAATGGGTGCGGAGCCGCCATGCAACCACTGCCACTGGAGTCTTCTGTGGAACTCCCTACGGGGCCACGATCCTCGTGAGAGCTGCGCCGTATTGATGATTATGATGTCGATGACGATGACGATGATGATGATGCTGATGATGAAGATGATGATGCTGCTGATGATAATGACGATGATGATGCGGCTGTTGCTGCTGCTGATGATGATCGTGGTGGTAATGGTGGTGATGTTGCTGCTGCTGCTGATGATGATGCTGATGATGATGATTCTGATGGTGACGAATGCGGAGAGCAGAGGTCGGGAAAAGAAGCGGAGGAGGAGGAAAGACGCGGGACGGTGTCCCTTCTAAACGAAGACCCAACACCACAACAAAGATGGGAATGCACTTAGCCGGAATTGCAAAAGTTTCGTTTTTTGCTCCGGATAGTTCTTACACTCCAGAAACTGTTCCCTGATCCCCAAGCAATACTTGCACTGAAACAGCCTCTGTCATTTACTTGTCTGCGGCATGGTAGTTCAGACTTTTGCCTGGTCGCCGCCCATGTGCGCTTCGTGCGCTGGCATGCCCTTTCAAGTTCCGCCCGGCCTCCGCCCATGGGCACCCCATGGGCGCATCGTGTGTTGGCACGGCCTTCAGAGTTTTCGTTCGGTCGCCGTCCGCGGGCGCCTCGGCGGCGCCCCGTACGCCATCTGCACCACGTAGCTTGCACCACAGCTCATGGCCTACCCGCATGCCAAGGTCAGACTCGTATAGCTTCACCTCCGCGTGTGGGCTTTTGACATCGAGTCTGAACGATCGGTGTTGAACAATGAATCTTTGTCATCCCAGCCAAGCCCTCTTTCGCCCCCCCGTCAACTCCCTGCATCCCTGTCCGATGATATTACGCGTCAGGCTCGCTTTGATTTTACACGTGAGCTTCCAATGAGTCCAGATCAAACGACACCATTCGGGCCACATGCGCGGTCGCGCTCCTGTGCGTTTATGTCAACATCACTCAAAAGCTGTATGCCCCAGTCTTATCAGACCAGTGCTCTTCAAGCACCTGTGAAACACCACATGGCTTCGCAAAACAATGACGGCAGCGTGGGCCCCGAGCAGTGCATTGCAGCACTCTGCATGTGTACATTGAATGCGGTGCCAGCAGTGCGGTGCAATCTGTGCGGCGCAGTCTATGTGGTGTACCCCATCTGGTGCAAGCTATGTGGTGCAACCTGACTGGTGCAATCAGGTACAGTCTGCGTGGTGCGGACTAGGTGGTACACTACAGGTACAAACTGTCTTGGAGAACTTTGACTCATCAGCTCCACTGCTCGCGCAATCATCCCACCCTCGCACCCAGAACTTAGCTAGCAAAACTCATGCGGAAGCGGTTGCGATAACTGCTTGGCGCTGGCTGGCGCATTTCTGCGGCCGTGCTGGCGCGCGCAAGCTCGCACGCAGAGCGGCCAGCTAGTTTGGCACAACGGACGCGGCCGCGGTGGCGTTGACCGATGGGGACTTCTCAACGCGTCTCACTGGCCGCGCTGGCGCGCAGGAACATCAGAGCGGGTCGCTAATTCGGGCGGGCGCGGTATCATGGTGACTTCGACAACTGCGGAAACGGTTCTGGTAGTAGCGATGATGGTGATGGTGATGACGATGACGACAACAAGGCCGATGACGGCGCCAATGCTGGCCACGCCGATGGCGATGATGATAACGATGATAACGATGATGATGATGATGATGATGATGATGATGATGATGATGATGATGATGATGATGATGATGATGATGATGATGATGAGGATGATGCTGATGATGCTGATGATGATGATGGTGCTGACGATGACGATGACGACGATGATGCTGCTGATGCTGATGATGGTGCTGATGATGATACTGATGATGATGCCGATGATGATTATGATGCTGCTGCTTATGATGATGCTGCTGATGATGATGCTGATAGTAATGATGCTGGCTGGATCCGCATGCCCCCCGACTCTGCTGGGCCTCCCAGGAGCCAGGAGCCCACGAACGCGGCGACAATTGCGCAACTCGCAACCACCTGATGAGCCGCGAGGTCTCAAGTGAGCGCCCGTGACCCCCGACTCCACTGGACCTCCCAGGAGCCCACGAACGCGGTGACAATTCCGCAGTTCGCAGCCACCCAGGGAGCAGCGAAATGTCAAATGGGTGCGCGTGGCCCCCGACTCCGTTGGACCTCCCAGGAGCCCACGAAAGTGGCGACAGTTGCGCAGTTCGTACTTCCTCAGAGAGCTGCGAGTTCTTGGCTGGGTGCGCGTGCTCCCCTACCCCGCCGTGCCTCCCTCCCAGGAGCCCACGAACGTGGTGACAATTCCGCAGTTCGCAATCCCTCAAGGAGCTGCGAAATCTGGGCCGGGTGCGCGCACTCCCCTACCCCGCCGTGCCTCCCAGGAGCCCACGAAAGTGGCGGCAGTTGCGCAGCTCGTAATCTCCTGGAGAGCTGCGAGGTCTCGGCTGGGTGCGCGTCCTCCCCTGCCCCGCCGTGCTGCCCAGGAGCCCGCGAAAGTGGCGGCGGTTGCTCAGCTCGCAGCCGCCGAGGCAGACGGTAGGAGGATGGAAGAAGCAGGGAGGAAAAGGGGGGGAGGGAAGGAAGGAGGACGGAGGAGGACGAGGCGGAGGAGGAGGAGGAGGACGGAGGAGGACGGAGGAGGAGGAGGAGGAGGAGGAGGAGGAGGAGGAGGAGGAGGAGGAGGAGGAGGAGGAGGGAGGAGGGAGGAGGAGGAGGAGGAGGAGGAGGAGAAGGGTCAGTGTAAGCCCAATGTTCACCAACGACGTTGGAATAAACCCTCCCTCCAAACTCCCCCTTCACCGGCCCGTACAAGGGTTCATTTTTACGGAGGGAGGTGCCCCGTTGGGAGACAACCGTTTGAAGATCCTGAAACGTTCCGAAACACCATCCTCGTAACTTCAACGCCACGATCAACATGACTATTGCGTCTTGACGATCCTGACTCGTGTCAAAACATCGTTCGTGGGATCTGTACACTGCGAATCAACGTAACTGGTGCGCCCTGACAATCCTGAATTCGTCCGACAAGAAATTCTGATACGCTAAACATGGTAATCCGTGAGTATGTTGCAATTTTTACAACGAATGTGCGCGGCGCTAAGGCGATAACCAGTGTGAAAAGCCTCATTCCGTGAAGCTCTTGCATCTCTTCAATACGAGTGTGCGCGGAACTACGGCAATAACTACATTTTGAAAACAACCCGTTCTCAATCCGTGAAGCTGTTGCCGCTTTTTCAGCTTCAAGACCATAGTGGTGAGGAAGTCTCAAGCGAAACGCCCGGCCCGCCCTTTCGACCAGCTTCGGGGTGGGACGGGGAGGAGTTCTTTAAAGGAAGAAGGGATGGAAGGAAGGAAGGAAGGAAGTCCCGTCTAAGGCCCGGGGCGGGCGGGACGCCTCAGAAGAACATGTCCATCTCACCAGTGAATGTCAGTAGCCCAAGCAACATAATCCTCAGCTCTGCGATGCCACTCTTGTGGTTCTTTCGCAGTTGTTTGCCAGCTGCCCAGGCCCCAAGCCTTGCAGAATCTCCGCAGAGAGTCTTCGAACCGCATCCAAGGTCGCGACGACGGGCGTGTGAGGCGTGACGATCCCAGCTCGGACACGGCGGCCTGCCATTCTGAGTCTCTCCAGATGGTGACCTTCCTCACCCAAGACGAATAGCTGGATGTAGCGACTCTGGACGCCCATTTCCACTTCCGTCGGAAGTGTTCCGGTGCCCACTCTTTGAGGCCAGCGCTGCCTGCGTGCTCCCGCGCCTTGTGAGTGGCACGTTGGACCCAGTCCACCCACTGCTCGCCTTCCTGGCGCCCGCAACCAACGATGCGCCGGAGCATGGCGCTCTGCGTGGCTTTGAGTCTCCGCAACTCCTCTGCTCGCGGTGTCCACGACTCAGCAGCCCACAGCACGGTCTCTGTCACCGTGGCGTCAAACAGCTTCAAGCGCTTTCTCAAAGAATACGATTTGTTCAACAACAAACGTTTCAAATTCCAAAATTTCCTCCATCCGGCCACGACCCGGTTCTCGATCTCGGCCCCGGTGACGTCCTCAAGGGAGACGACGGTCCCAAGTAATTCCAGGTGCTCTCCCTCCGTCAGAACATCGATGCAGAAATTGTCAGCTAAAGACACCTGGCCCCTGCGCTGGGAGTTGGGCCGGTTCGTCTGCACCCTACACTTGCTCGGGTGCAGGGACAGCCCCCTCCTCGCCAGAGCATCCCTTAGCGTCAGAATCATCCGCTTGATAGAAAGCCAGCTTCGCGCAATCAGGGTCTGATCATCCGCGAATGCCACGTGGGTAAGGCGATGGCCCCTGAAGTCCTGTCCAACATTGGTGCCGTAACCTCGTTTTCTCCAGACTACACTCACCTCGCGCAACACTCCGTCAAGAACAAGGTTGAACAACACCGGCGATAAAGGGTCGCCTTGCTTCGCGCCTCTCTGCACCACGAAACGCCGGCTCTCGGCGCCGTCCCAAAGCGAGACATATCCTTTGACGCCGTGGTACAAATGCCGCAAGGCATTCACAGCAGACGGGGCGATATCGTTGCTCACCAAAGCGTCGAACAGCGCAGCGTGGTGGACTCTGTCAAATGCTTTTTCCACGTCCAACGTGGCAATCCACAATTCTTCGCCCCACTCCAGCGACTTTTCGATAACCGTTCGAATAATATGAACTGCATCCGAGCATCCTCTCCCCGGTCTGAAACCGAACTGCTCTTCAGACAGCTTGGAGTCGATGTCCGAGGCAACCCGGAGGTACAGCACGGTACTGAACAGCTTGGCCATCACAGGAATCAAGGCTATCGGTCTGTAGTTCTTTGGGAGGGACGGATCACCCTTCTTGAACAGGACCCGGAATTTCGTAGCCTTCCATTCCTCTGGCGGCGCCAAACTCCCTTGAACCATCTGCGTAAAGAACTCTGCGATTACTTGCAGTAGCCTCGAATGCTCTGTTTTCAACATTTCTGCCACCAGCCCGTCGTCAGCCCCTGTTTTACCATTCTTTAACTTGCGAGCCGCCTTCAGCAATTCCGCTTCCGTGACACCGTCGTGAGGTCGAGAGGGGAGGAGGAGGAGGAGGAGGAGGAGGAGGAGGTGGAGGTCGAGACCACAATTCTATATTCAAAACGAAAACCCGATACAGGAAGGGGATTCGGAATCAAATTCAAAAACCATTTTTCTCCAAGCGGCTTGCTGAACGGGGTGCTGTTGAGATCGTAACTAGTGCTGGTCGAAGGACGCGCGCCCAGAGACATCCTCAAGACAATTCGGTGGTCTGGGCCGTTTCGCCTCAGAAATCCTCACAAGTATCGAATCTGAGTAGGCCTAGATTGGGCGTTTCACCTGAGATTTTTTCGCAATTCTGGGCTCCGAAATGCCGCGCGAGAGGTAGTCAGCCTCGTTTTGCTTGAGACATCCTCGCAGCTGTGAATTTCGAGATGCCGCCCGAGAGGTGGTCTGGAGCGTTTCGCCTGAGACATCCGCGCATCCGGTTTTGGTTCGCGAGAGGTGGTCCAGCGCGTTTCGCTTGGGACATCCGTGCAACTCTGAAATCCGAAATGCTGCAAGAGAAGTGGTCCAGCCCGTTCGCGTGAAACATCTCCGCAACTCTGAGCGTTTCGCTCGCCTGAAACATCCTTGAAATCTCGCCCGTCTCGCCTGAGACATCCTCGCAAGACGGCCCAGGAAGCCTCCAACATCGCCCCAAGGCGGCTTCAAAGAGGGGGCCACGAGGTGTCCAACATGCCTCTAAAAAAACACTGAAGAGATGCCCGGGAGGGCCCCAAGAGGCCTCAGAGAGACCCAAAAGAGGCAGTCAAGAGGCCTTCCAGCAGACCCCAAGAAGCCTCTGCTTCCTAAGCCAGGCGCTGCCGAAGGCCTCTAGGTAATCTTTCATGTTCTCGGATATGCTGTCCGGATATCGCCCTCCGCGAAAGCCCATGCTTCTAGGTATCCCCTGCAATTGTCTCACCCCGACATTGGCAGTTTACCATTTACCGTGTGGTAGAACTGGAAGCCACACGAAATACTTAAACGTATGCGCTCCTCTCCCGTCTTGTGCTGCACCTTCTCCAAGACGCCGACCAAGTCCTACGGTGGCTCCCACGCAAGATGACCGCCCCTCTCGCTTCCACTCCTGCTGCCTTCTTCTCACAACACTATACAGCATGTAACAATGTTGGCCTGAATGAGACCAACATGACCCGTCTAGAATACGTAACCGTGTCCTGATTATGCTGGCGCGCACGGTAACATTACATCGGGAGGATCTGCCGTATTTGAATAGTTTGCCTACCAGAGGCATCACACAGATGCGCGCAACTGAGCGTCTATTGTGGCACCGCAAGGCTCATTCGATAGGCACGGGCACACTGCTCGAGCCAAACACGCAGCGAGTATACCCACCAAATGCGCACATTGTCCCCTGTAATGCGCATGTGACTGTACGTGCGGTTCGCGCATCGATAGTAAGCCCATGCCCGCAATAGACCTCCCCCAACATGCTTGGCGACATCCTATCATTCACTACAATCAAATGCCGCCCCCACTCCGCACAATAACTTGCAGACCCAACGGGTCGATGGAACGTGGCAGATTTGAAATGATACCGACCCCTCGCGTGTGCGGGGGCTGTGCCGGCCCCCTGATCAACTGCACCCTGTCGTAGGTGTATTTGGGACGTGCAATCCGGGCTCGGTCTGAAGATCGGCCTTCTCCTCCCGGCCGGCCGACGACCAGCCCCAGGCAGCTCCAAGAGTTCCGATGGCAGCCCAGAGGCACCCACGAGACCCTCTCGACGGACGGCTCAAGGCTCTGACCCTCCGAAAGACGTTCCCAACAGGCTTCAAGGGGCCTAAAACCAAACACATGGAGCACACGCACAACAAATGGTGAAAATAACGTGATGGTATATGTTTACGTATTCATGTAATGTATGCATAAACATATCACCTCTGTACCACTCTGGAAGCCCCAAGATGTCCCCCCAGAAGGTTTCTGGACGATCCGTTGGGCGCTTCGGACGCTCGTGGCGGTCGACAAGGCTCCCCATATTCTCCAAGACCGTCTCAGGGCAGATCACGACGCCCAGAAGGCGGCCCCAATGCGAACCAAGACCGCTTCAAGACGGCCAGATGACAACTTAAGGCCCTCAACACATAGCCTCACGACTTCCCACTCATCTGGCATCAAAGCCCACCCAGGCAGTCTCGCGACCCCCACGACGACACGACGATTCCTAACAGGTCCCCAGCAAGCTCTATCAGGCCCAAAAGAGGATCGCAAACGCCCACCCAATAGCCCTTTGAGGTGCCACTTGGGCGACGAAACAATAGATTGGGTATTATGCGAGATGATATAGCGACCTTCCGCGGCGGCTTGCGCAAGCCACCAGCACGGAACGCTCGCTACATTAGAAACGAGGGCGCTTACGCGCGACCTTGCCGGCAGCTTGCGCGCGAGTGTCCGCGCAGTCGAAGATTTTTTTGGCGTCGTTCACATGTGTTGCACAAATCGGTTTGTTTGTTTGATTGTTTTCTGCCAAGCTCTCGATTGCCCCCAGAAGGTCCTTCGGACGGCGGCCCCGCGGCCTCCTGGGATGGCCCTCCAGACCCCCGAGGTCGGCCTGAAACCCGTGCAGACGGCCACAAACTGACCCGACGACCAGTAATGCTGCGCCAGCAAGCCTCGACAGTCTGCCGCCTTCCTGTCGATTACGATCTTTACTCTTTGGCGCTCAGGACCAGGTTCGGGGATGGACAGACCTCCCTTTAGTAAAACTTGGTTTAGTGAAAACGACCTGAGGCCCAAACCTGGCGGGCGCAAGCCTGGAAAATAACGGCCGCGGCGCCCTGTCGAGAGCCGAAAACGGACAATTCACTAATCGACGTGTCACTCTTGGGGGTTCTGTCCGCCCCCGACAGGCAGTGAGCGATATCGTGCTGCACACGCGCCTTGTGTGCAGCAGCACTCGGTAACACGCAGGCGCAGTGCCCCCCCTCACATTCTACGTCGGCGTCCTCTCTTGGTCTGGTGCGGCGCGCGGGCCGTGGGCGTCAGTCCTTCAGTCTGACCTCCATCTCCCTTGCTCTCCTGTCCTTCTGGGGGTCAGTCTTGAGCTTCTTGGCTGCGTATTTCAGATGCTCAACCAAGTCATCTGTCAGATTCAGCACCTGGAGGAGCAAAACCACTCCTCGAAGCAAGAAGGGGGAGCCATGATATGCGGGCCCATAGGCATCAGATGGTGGCGGACATGGCCCCATATCATGGGTCACAGCTGGACGAAAGAAGACAAACCGCCTCTTGAGGATAGGCCGAGGCATCTATAGCCTGGGATCAATCTGGAAGACGAACAGATGACAGCACACCCACCGTGGAGCATGTGTGCAGAACTCTCTGCTCTCATACTCGGTTGCCTTTCCTGTTGCTGCTGACGCCGCCATCTGAAGATCGTCAAGGTCCAGCCGGCTGCCAACGTCGGGGCCGTCCAAGGGGGGGGGGGCGCAAAACATGGCTTAAGTCGGGCCTGTCCCCCTACAGAGGGATTTTCGATGAAAAATAAAAAATACCCCCGAACTACCCCAAAAAGGCCAAAAAATAATAAAAAAATTGTTCCCAGACTATTTTTGGACTGTTTTTTGTTTATTTTTGGGGTATTTTTTATTTTTCGTCGAAGATCCCCCTGTAGGGGGACAGGCCCGACCTAAAACATGGCCCGCGGCACGTGTCCGGCCCAAGGGGGGCCCGGAGACGAACTCCCTGGGAAGCATCGGGGGCCACGAGCTCTGGGGGAGACCGTGGCCCCCGCCATGATGTCCCGCCTCCTCCTCCCAGTCACCACTCTCCTCTCCCTAGACTTGGGTCGGGCATGTCCTCCCACAGGCAGATTTTGGGGGAGAGGAGCAATCACATGTGGCCAGAAGATGCCCAAGAATAGTCCAAAAAAGAATCAAGCAATCGTCCCCAGACTGTTCTTGGATCACTTTTGAACATGAAGGGGCCCAAGGACATACAAATAAAAACACACAAACCCCAGGAGTCCCTATCTTTTCCCATGTTTTCTGGATCTTCGTCTTCCCCCCCACTTCCCATATTTCTCTTTTATTTCCCTGGGAATCGGCGATCACTTGCGTCCGTGTGTTTTTCCCCCTCCTGAGAGCATTCCTCCTGTGGAGGGACAGGCCCGACTGAACCCTAGACTCGGGTCGGGCAAAAGGGGGTGATAGCAAAGGGGGGGCTTGAGAATCAGCTCACGTAGCTGATTCTCCCGGCGCCTCCCGGCGCTGGAGGCGGCCATGTATCGAGGAATGGGCCCCTCGGTGAGGCCGAAACCAGCCAGCTGCACGCAGCAGATTTCGTAACCCCCCCTTTCCCAATCCCCCCTTTCGCCCGGCCCGATAGACTTCAGTCGGGCCTGTCCCCTACATGGTGGGGATTTTTTTTTTTTTTTTTTTTTTTTTTTTTTTTTTGTTATATGTATATATATTATTATTATTATTAAAATACCTCCGAAATGCTCCAAAAATGTCAAAAATATTAAGAAAATAGTCCCCAGACTATCTTTGGATTATTTTTTTGGGGGGTATATTTTATGTTTCGCCGAAAGTCCCCCTGTAGGGGGACACGCCCGACATAACGATAGACGCCCCTGGCCAGCGCAGGCGCGAGACTTCTGCTTGCCCTGCCGGGGGCACGGCGCAGACCTGGCGCCGAGGGGCGCGCACGCCCTGCGCGGGCCGGGGCGGGGACGCACAAGCAGTCGCCGCGACCAAGCAGCGCCGCCGCCCTCTCGAACGGACACCAACCCAGACAGGATCGCGTCGTACAGGGCAGTTTTTAAGACATTGGATTTTTGAAAGCATACGATTGTTAATACATGACTAATTTATTCGTAAATTGATGAATGAACTCATCATTGTTTTTAAGACTAAATCCCTGCATTTTTAATACATGATCCGCACGCGGAGCACGTATTCAAAACGGCACTGTAAACAAAAAATATGGACGGGACATTTTCGGCTGTTTTCGGGCCCGGGGGGCCCTCGCCGGGCCTCGGGACCGTCAACAAGCCGACTCAGGACGAGAAGCCGGTCCCGGGGAGAGGGTCGGGACTTCCAGGGGCGCCGTTTTGAAGACATCAGGACGTCGCATGTCTGGGAAGGCTGCGGCCTCGCTCTCGTCGCGACGGTCACCGTGTGGTTGGCTCTGGACCCAGCCCACCCGACGTCGCGATTCCTTCGCAGCGTCGACCCGCAGAGGGCGGCCATCTCAGAACAGCAAGCTCGTGTCCTGACCGCTTCGGCGTGTTGGCTTCGGACACCGCGCGGGTCGCCCAGCCTTGAATAGGCGAGCGCGTTCCACTACTCGGAAAATCACTACTCGCAAATGGCCTGGATCAGCCGCGGAGGATTTGCGATAAATTATATCGAGCCGAACGCGTGTGTTTTCGGACGTTTGCGAGTGGGCACTTTGCGAGTGGTGGAACGCGCTTGGTGATTGAACAAGAGCTCTCCTGCAGCGCGGATCGTTCCGGCCAACGCGGGATCACTGGTGGCGTTCCACCTGGAACGCCCCCGCTGAGGTCGCCACCACGTCGACGCGACACACCCAGACCCCCGACGTCGTGATTTTTTCATAACGTCGACCCCCCGAGGTCTGGACCCCTTCCCCGGGACCGGCTTTGCATCCCGAGTCGGCTTTCGACGGCCCCGGGGCCCGGTGAGGGCCCCTGGAGGCCGCACATGGCAAAACAACTCCCGCGTTTTTTTTTGTTTGTTTGCAACGCGAGAGGGTCTTGGGACACCGCGCGGCTCGGGCAACCTCTGACCATGGCGCCTGCCCAGACCCCCGACGTCGCGATTTTTTCATCACTTCGACCCCCCGAGGTCTCGACCCCTTCCCCGGGCCTAGTTTGGCGTCCCGAATCGTTTTTTGACGGCCCCGAGCCCCAGTGAGGGCCCCTGGAGGCCGCACATGGCGAAACACCCCCCGTCGTGTTTTTTCAACAGGGCGATGGGGTCTGGGGACTCCGCGCGGCTCGGGCAACCTCTGACCATGGCGCCTCCCCAGACCCCCGACGATGCCTTCTTCTCATGACGTCGAGCCCCCGAGGACTTGGCTCCGTCCAGGGGCCCCCAGATGCCGAAAATGGCGCAAAACCTCGCGTCGTGAGTTTTCCCCACATCCTGAGTGGGCTTCTCGTTTTCCTTGAACACCCTGTCCTTCTCCTTCTCCTCCCTCTCCTTCTCCCGCCTCCCTACCATACCATACCATACGTACCATACCATACCATATCTACCATACCATACTTACCAATACCATAACTACCAACTCCACACCTACCATACCATACCTACCACATACCATACCTATCATACAATACCAATGCCGTCCTTACCATACCATGCCAACCATACCACACCACCTACCATACCATACCACACCTACAATACCGGAGCTACCATACCATACCCACCACTCCAGGGAAGCCACGCCAGAGCGAGGACAGTATGGGGCTACCATACCATTTACAAGGTTTCGTGCCCCCCACCCCTCCAGGGAGGCCCCGCCCGAGCTAGGAGGGTAGTCGAAAACCATCCCGCCAAGGAGGCCCCGCCTGAGCGAGGAGGGTATTCGAAACCACGTTATTTATCGGGTTTCGCGCCCCTTCCCACCCCTCCAGGGAGGCCTCGCCTGGGCGAGGAGGGTATTCGAAAACTATCTTATTTACCAGGCTTCTTGTCCCTCCCACCCCTCCAGGGAGGCCCCGTCTGAGCGAGGAGGGTGTTCGAAAACCACGTCATTTAGAAGGTTTCGTGACCCTCCCGCTCCTCCAGGGAGTGGTTTCGTGACCATGCCCACTACTCCAGGGAGGCCCCGCCTGAGCGAAGAGGGTATTCGCAAGCCATGTCATGTATCAGGTGTCGTGCTCCTCCCACTCCTCCAGGGAGGCCCCGCTTGAGCGAGGAGGGTATGCGAAACCTATACTGTCTCAAGGTTTCGCGCCCCTTCCCACCACTCCAGGGAGGCTTCGACAGAGCGAGGAGGCTAACCTCCCCGCCCTCCTGGCCTTACTTGCTCTCCCGCCTTCCCCACCATCGCCTTTTCTCTTTTAACCCCTGCTCCTCCCTCACCCCTTCCATTGTTCCCTTGTCCTTCCTTTTCACTTCCTGCCTCTCCCCTCAACGTCCTCCCTCTCCGATTCCTCGTCCTTCTTCCTTCCTTATGCTCCTCCTCACCATCTTCCTCTTCTCTCTTCCTTTTCTCCCTCTTCACCTTCCCTCACTCTGCACTTTCTCCTCCGCCTCTTCCCTCCTCCTCCCCATTCCTCTACGTTGCCTCCCCTTCCTCCTGTTCCCCGTCTGGCACTGCCGCAGATTTTGACAGGTTTCGAACTCTCCTGATTTCTTACATTTATCAGGTTTCCTGCCCCTCCTGCACCTTCTGCACCCCCCCTGTAAGTCCGCGCCCCAATAAAAAAAAAACCCGCATGGGGGGAACTCCGTTAGCAAAATTTTCCATTTCTCGAGGGGGCCTGGTTCCTGGGAGGGTTTGTGCACCCAGGCCCCGGGAAGGACGAGGAGGAGGAGGAGGAGGAGGAGGAGGAGGAGGAGGAGGAGGAAGTGGAGGAGGAGGAGGAGGAGGAGGAGGAGGAGGAGGAGGAGGAGGAGGAGATGAGGAGGAGGAGATGAGGAGGAGGACGAGGAGGAGAAGGAGGAGGACGAGGAGGAGGACGAGGAGGAGGAGGAGGAGGAGGGAGGAGGAGGAGGAAGCTCGAGGGGGTCTGGTCTCCGGCAGCGCATCTCGGCCGACGTCGGCTGGCTCCCAGGCCGCTGGCGGCCCCCGGCACCTCGCACGCCCGCGCCAGGGGCCTCCGTCCGCGCCGGCGACGGCGCGAGCTCGCGGCAACTATTCGGCCGCCCGGGCCAAGGAGGGCATGGCCCAGCCGACGACGACGAGGACGACGGCGACGATGAGGGCGACGGCGACGACGATGACGGCGACGACGACGAGGACGACGACGAGGACGACGACGAGGACGGCGACGACGACGACGGCGACACCGACGACGACGCCGGCGACGACGGCGACGGCGAGAAAGGCGACGACGACGGCGACGCCGCCGCCGACGACGACGACGGCGGCGACGACGACGACGACTGCGACGGCCGCGACGACAACGACGACGGCGACGGCGGCCTCCTCTTCTCCTCCTCCTCCTCCTCCTCCTCCTCCTTCCCCTCCTCCTCCCCCTCCTCACGCCCGTCTCTTGCCAACACGAGACAACCAGCAGGCATCTCCCAATAGCGTGGTGGGCAGACGTGCACGGTGGAGGCACTGGGATTTTGGGGAGGCGGGAGGGGGAGGGGGGAAAGGTGGGAGGGGCCCAGGGAGGATGCGTAAGAGGATGATCAGGGAGGAAGAGGATAAGGGACGCTTCCAAAGAAACACTCGCACCATCAAAGAAATGCTCGATGTGCCACCCCTCGGCCGTGTGTGCGCGCTTGGGCAGTACACGATCTCTAATAACCCCCATCAGAGAAGAATCATGGGGGCCCGTGATCACGTCAACCATGACACGCACTGACAATCGCGCAAGTTGCAGCTGTAACTTCCATCACTCGCAAAGCTGTTATCGTCACGTCGACGTTGTCATTGTCATTATTGTAAGCGGAACCGACATACTTCAGAGACCACCATCAGTTCATTGAAACATGTAGCACACCGCCTCCCAACAGCACCTCGACCAAATTCTCGGTGGTGACGGCGTCCACCAATTTGCCATGCTGCATGCCCGCACGCCCGAATCTGTCTTCCTCGCTTTCCGCTGCGCTGTCCAACTGCGCCGCCATGACCTGTCCGAATGAAGAGGGGGAGGAGGGGAGGGCGAGGGGATATGAGGCGACGCAAGTATGAGAACGCGTGAAGCACACACAACCAAAAACACAACCACAACCACAATCACAATCACAACCGCGCCCCCCCCCCCCACACACACACACACAGACACACACGCACACGCTCGCAAACCCCGCCCACCACACACTCACACACACACACGCATACGCACGCACACGCACATGCACACGCAAACGCACACGCAGACGCATACGAAGACGCACACGCACACGCCCACGACCACGCAAACGAACACGCACACGCACACGCACACGCCCACGACCACGCCCACGCCACGCCCCGCACCGCACGCAAACGCACACGCACACGCACACGCGGCACATGCACACGCACAACGCACACGCACACGCGCAACGCACACGCACACACGCACAACACACACACATACGTACACGCACACGCACACGCCCACTCACACGCACACCCGCACCCCCGCCCCCCCCCCCACACACACCCACACACCCACACCCACACACCCCCAACACCCACACACCCAAACACCCACACACCCAAACCCGCACAACGCACAACGCACAATGCACCCGCACACGCACACGCACGCACGCACACGCACACACGCACACACGCACGCATGCACACACACACACACACACACGCACGCACACACGCACACACGGACGCTTGCACGCACGCGCGCACACACGCACGCACGCACGCACGCGCACACGCGTATACGCGCACACGCGCACTTTTGTGGCGGTCGCAGCCCCGCGCGCAGCGACAGGGCGCAGCAAGGCCAGAGGAGAGGCCGCGTGCGCGCGTCTGACGGCCGAGCCCTCGCGCCGCTTGGAGCAAGCAGCGCCGCGGCCCACCGGAAATTATCCGGGCATGGGAGACCCGTGGGTCTGACGAGGTCGGCAGAGGGCCGACCCGCACGACAACGACATGACCGAGGGGGCGAGAAGGGCGCGGTTTTACAACAAGCTGCAGTGATGCCATGGCCAGACGACTGGCAGAAAGGGGGCGACAGCACAGGAGGAGGCCGAAGGCCAGCCGCGGCGGCGTGGGCACCGGAAAGGCCGCCCCGAGGAGGCAGCAGCATTAGGTCGGGCATGTCCTCCTACAGGCGGACTGTGGCAGAAAGCATGAGACATAGGCAAAACATGTACAGAGATAGCCAAGCATCGTCGAAGAACCGTCCCCAGACTCTTTTCTGACTGTTCTGGAATATTCCTCCCGTGAAAGGACGTGCCCGACTTCAAGCCAGCAGCGCCAGCAAAGCCCGCGGGGGCGCCAGATTCAGCCGCCCCCGCTCCCCAGCCTCCTTGCCTCGCTCACCTTCAAGTCTCGCGCATGGGTGCAGGCGGGGAGCTTCCATTGGTTCCCCCGCCGAACACATCAATCGAGGATGCATCGCCCGTGCATGGCCCATAGAGACACCCTTGCCGGGACCCTGCGCCCGACCCCCACCTTCACTCTTCAGCAAAAGAGCGGCCGTGGGCCCGGCAACAGAAAAAAAAAAAGAGGGGGTGCCGGCAGGCCGCGAGGCCCGCGGGGAGGGCCTCCTCCTGGGGGGCCTCCGCGAGAGGGCAGGCGCGCCAAGGGCCGGGGCGAGGAGGGAGAGAGGCAGGAAGAGACAGGCGCGCTCCACGACTCGCAGAGGAGCCACTCGCAACTGGCCCTGCATCCGCCGCGGGGGATCTACGGTGCATTGCGTAGTGTTTTTCTGGCGTTTGCGAGTAGGCACTCTGCGAGTAGTGGAGCGCGTTGGTGAAGGAAGGAAACTGCGAAACTGGCGCAGGAGCACCGCGTGAGCGCACCCGGGTGCTCGCAGAGGCGAGCTGGCCGAGGTGAAAACAGGCAGCCCGGAACTGAGGCATGTGCGGGGCCGAGCACCCCGAGCGATGCGGCCAGCCCGTTCGCCGCATCCTTGACGCACGAGCGCGACCTGCGGGGAGGCCCGGCCGCAAGGGCAGGGGCCGCAGAAACCCTCCGAGGGGGGCCGCCAAGACCACAAGCAAGGGGGCTGGCGTCGGGGGAGAGGCCGTCCGTGAGAACCGGTCCAAATCTACGATGCCAGGCCTCTACTACTGAAGGCGCCGTCGTGGGAACGGCTCCGAAGGTACCTGGGATGCAAGGCGCTTCCGGGGGGCCACGTCGCCGACTTGGGGGTTCCCGCGTGGGGCGCGGGCAGCATCAGCGGGACGCTCCTCCGCATAGGCCGATCCAATGAGGACTCCACGAACTGTTCCATCTCTGCGAGGGAGTAAAGGGAGGGCGAGGGCAGAGCAGTTGCAGGAGGAGGAGAAGGAGGAGGAGGAGGAGGGAGAGGAGGAGGAGGAGGAAGAGCGGGTTAGCGACCACAGCCTCCAACCCGACCCCGTCACGCAATCTGATGGGATGGTACCCTGGGACTGCAGGGAGATTTGGCCTGCCATGCGCCGATGTGCGTATACGCAGCGTCGTCGTCGGAAAAAGGGGGCCAGCGGCGGGGCCACCGGGGTCGCGCGCACGCAGCCACGCACACACGCACACGCATACCCAGAATACTCAGAACCAGACACGGGCTGAGACTCAGGCGCGGGCACAGGCACAGGCACTGACACCGACAACGACAACACGACGCACACTCTCACGGCAACACAACGACAACACAACGACAACACGACGCACACAACGACAACGACAACACGACAACACGCAGACATACTCTTTGCAGTCGCGGCCTGTGCGCGCGCGGCCGGGCCTTTAGGCGCACACACACACACACATACACGTTTGGATCCACCTGCGCAGCGTGCGGACGCCACGGGCGGGATACACACATGGGAGGTCGGGGGCGGCCAAGAGGGGGGGGGGGCGCAGATCATGGCCGGCGGCGGCCCAGGGGAGGGGGCGGGGACGTATTGAAATAAGAAGGGGCGCCACGAAATCTGGGGAATTCTGGCTCCCGCCATGATATCCCCCCCCCCAGTCAGCACCCCCTCTTGGTCGCTCCCGAGAAGGCCAACGTGCCTGGCCGCACGGGAAGCGGGAAATGGAACGACATCGACCACGTGTATCCAGCTCTTTCACAGGCCAGCCACGTCATGTACATCCCGCTTATCGGTGGGTCCTTCTGGTCACTACGCGAGGCTGCCAATCGCTCCCCGAGCCTTGGCGCTAACTGTGCGCTATCTGAGCATTCGTGCCTGCAGCGAGTCTCTCGTTCCCAAGTGCAGTCGTCTTCGTCGTCGTCGTCGTCGCCGCCATCGCTGTCTTGTCCCGCGCCAAAAGAACGTCGAATCTACAACTCGATGGCTTTAGCCAACGTCTAGTCCGAAACGATGGCGTTCATCGAAAACACGTGTGTATTTCTGTCATCTGTGATGCGACAATTCAAGCCATGGAAAACCGGCAATCGATACAAAATCCACGCTTTGCTCTTGTTGGGTAGTCGCGGCAACCGTGGACGGCATCGGCCTCTCCCGACGGGAGCTCTCCATGGGCTTGCGGAGGAGTATGATTGTTTTTCTCAACCTTCCTGTGCGTTGGGTCCTTGTTTTGAATTTGCAGCGCCGCGCGTCTCCCTCCTCAACCTCCTTCTCCTCCTCCTCCTCCACCTCCTCCCTCCACTTCCTCTTTATCCTTCTTTTGCCTCTTCCAAGACCTCTTGTGTATTGGGTCCTCGTATTGAATCCGCAGCACTGCGCTTCTGCCCCTTCCTTCCTTCCTTCCTTCCTCCTTCTCTCCTCCCTCCTCTCTCCTCTTGTCTTCCCGACCCTCCTATTTGCTGGGTCCTCGTTTTGAATCCGTAGCGCCGCGCGTCTCCGCCTCTCCTCTCCTCTCCTCTCCTCCTCTCTCCTCCTCAGCTCCTCCTCCTCCTCCTCCTTCTCCTCCTCCTCCTTTTTCCTCCTTCTCATCTTCTGCCCTCTTACCATTTCGGCACGACCCCCCATTTGGGCGCATTCCTCAAACGTTCCGTGGCCCCAAAGGCTCCACCGAAGACCCCAGTGGCCAAAGACCGCACACCTCACGCGTTACGTGCCGATTTCGGCACATCCCTCATAAGTTTGGTGGCCCCGTTGGGAGCTTCACCGAAGGGCTCAGTGGCTGCGTTCGCATGCCGCCTCGGGTCAATTTCGTGACACCCCTTACACGCTGCGTGGCCCCATAGGGAGCTCCACCGAAGGTCTCAGTGACTGCGTTCGCATGACGCCTCGGGTCAATTTCGTGACACCCCTCACACGCTGCGTGGCCCCATAGGGAGCTTCACCGAAGGTCTCAGTGACTGCGTTCGCATGACGCCTCGGGTCAATTTCGTGACACCCCTCACACGCTGCGTGACCCCATAGGGAGCTCCACCGAAGGTCTCAGTGACTGCGTTCGCATGACGCCTCGGGTCAATTTCGTGACACCCCTCACACGCCGCGTGGCCCCACAGGGAGCTCTACCGAAGGTCTCAGTGACTGCGTTCGCACGACTCCTCGGGTTCATTTCGTGACACCCCTCACACGTTTCGTGGCCCCACAAGGAGCTGCACCGCAGGTCTCAGTGGCTGCGCCCGCATAGCGTCGCGCCGCCCCCGAGCTGGGCCCCGTGCGTTTCGCTGGAGCTTTGCATTCATGTGCGGGCTCGTCCCGCACGGGCCTGGAGAGCATGCAGCGCGCGGCTGCGTTACTCACAGCAATCTCCCCTCCAGAAAAGTAGCCCTCCTCTCCCTCCTCCTTTTCCTCCCCCTCCTTCCCCTCCTCGTCTGCTTCCCCCTCCTCTTTCTGCCCCCGTCCTCCTGATCAATGGCGCGTTCATCGCAATCTTCCCGTTTGCTGTTCGAATCGTGCACGTGCGCGCGTGCATGCGGAACTTTGAATGTGATACTGCAGATCTCTCAGTGTGTTCTTCTGCGTGGGGCAATCCTGGTTATAGCCGCCACATGCTTAAAACGGGTTGAATTCATAGCCAGGCTTGTTTTGGCCGAAGGCGAAGCGGATGGCTATCGTTTAGCAGTCCCTGGCGAGGTCTGGGGGATTACACTCTGAACTGGGCCAATGTCACGGTCCTTGCAAATCCGTGCTTTGTCGTGGTCCCCCCTGTGCCTCCAACAAACTAATACACAATTCACTTCGTATCCGCATTGGGGTCTGTGCCACTCAATTTGTCCGCTGGTGTGTGTCTTCTCGCTCTCCACCTCGCTCCCATGTTTTGCGAATGACACCAACACCGCTGCGTGTCTCCTCAACTTCGTGGTGCTATTACTACTTATCTGTGTCGCCGCCCTTGTAACATATACCTCGGCGGACTTCCCTCGGCCTCTTATCAAAGACAACATGACAAACATCATTCAATTCATTCATCCATTCATTCATTCACTCACTAATGCGTTCTTAGATCACATCCAATACCAATAGACCGTGACATGATAAAACGAGCGATGATCTGTGACACCTCGTCTGGCACAATCTCCCCAAATGCTGATCTACAACGCGCAACATGATAATGTCTTGGTTCTGGGATCCCAGATGGATGCTGCTTCACCGGCAAGAGCCCCGGCTCCTGGCCCGAGCCAGACAAATAACTCGTGGCTCTGCCGAGATGCTCGCGCGCGGTCGCGGGCCCCTCTTCTGGGGCCGGTGCGCCCGCAACGGGCAGCCGACTGTGAACGGGAGGGAAGGATCAGAGAGGCGAGGGAAAAATCAGAGCGCCAACCCTACCAATGATCAGTCGGATTTAGATGATAGACGCTTTACCTCCTCGCACGGAAGGTCAACCGCTTGTCAATATCTGGGACGACAGGACAACGGATGAGAGAACACAGCGACGGGAAATGTAATTCACTTCTGGGCGCCCGCACGTACCCTCACACCCAGCAGCGACCATTGCCCCGAGCACCGCTTCCTGCTCCGCCGCGTCGCACTCGCCGCAGGCTTCGATCACCACGGCCTGGCGATCGATAATTACGCGGCCCAAGATCTCCTCGGCCCTCCTCCTCGATCCTCCTCGGTCCTCCTCCTCCTCGATCCTCCTCGATCTTCTTCCAAGGTCCTCCTCCTAGATCCTCCTCGATCCTCTTGCTCCTCCTCCTCCTCCTCCTCCTCCGCCTCCTCCGCCCCTGGGAGTCGCCATGGAGGCTCGGGCCCGCCGCGGCCGTGCTCGTGCTCGTGGAGCGTACCATTGGGCTCGGAGCCAAGTCTGACAGAGAAGACCAAGACGGAATGGATGACACAAACCATGGCAAACGCGACTGACTGCTTCGTGCACGGTCCTCCTCGGTCCTCCTCCTCCCTCCTCCTCCTCCTCCTCCTCCTCCTCCTCCTCCCTCCCCTCCTCCTCGAGTCTCCTCGATCCTCTTCCTCGGTCTCCTCCTCCTCTCTCCTCCTCCTCCTCCCTCCTCCTCCTCCTCCTCCTCCTCCTCCTCCTTCCCCCTCCTCCCTCCTCCTCCTCCTCCTCCTCCTCCTCCTCTCCTCGAGTCTCCTCGATCCTCTTCCTCGGTCCTCCTCCTCGATCCTCCTCCTCCTCCTCCCTCGCCTCCTCCTCCTCCTCTCTCCTCCCTTCCTCCTCCTCCTCCTCCTCTCCTTCCTCCTCTCCTTCCTCCTTCCTCCTTCCTCCTTCCTCCTTCCTCCTCCTCCTCCTCCTGTCCCCTCCTCCTCCTCCTCCTCCTCCTCCTCCTCCTCCTCCTCCTCCTCCTCCTCCTCCCCCTCTGACCGCTGCTTCGCAACTGACTGCTTCGTGCAAGTGTCTCCCTGGCAGGATGGCTACAAAGAGCACGGACATCAAACCATACCATCGCACGTCTGCGCATCGCCGCAGGGGGTCCCGGCAGACCGTGCTGTCAGGCCAGGGGGGGGGGGGGAGGAGGGGAGACGCAGGCACACAACGACGAACGCGCAGACGACGATGACATGTTTAGCCGCTGATCGCTTGGATTGTCGTTTGGGCGTTGGCATTGCAAAGTATTCGTGTGAACACGCGTGATTCCCAGGAGCGATCGCGCACACAGGAGGATCCTGCCCTTGTTCTGAATGCTTCGTGCTGCGACCCGTCTCAAATCATTAGCTGGAGGGCCACGAGTTCGTCTGAAGCTCTTCGGAAAAACATTCAGAGGATCCATGCTTTTATGACTTTTTCGAATTGATTTCAAACTGGGACAAGCGTTTAATCTTGGGCCTTGTCGAAATCCAATAGGTCGCGCCCTGATGGACACGCATGTCTCTGTATAGCCACAATGCCAAACGACCGCTGCGTTGGCAACCTCCACGGCGCTTCTTCGGCGATCTTGGCCGCCTCTTGGGCGAACTTAGACACCTCTAGCATCTGACACAACGGACCCGCAGAGTGGGCGCAAATAATGCTAACACTACCACACCCTGAGAACATCCAGAAATTTTGGTGACATCACTTCTTCACTTTATGAGAAGCTCTGCCTTTACAGTGGAGCCAGCGCCAGGAAAGCCAGGACGAAGGCCATTCGAAGGCCATTCGATGGCAAAATGATCCGCGGTGCGTGTGAGCATTAGGGGTTGCATTGCTTGGCGGGTGGGTGGGGGTCCGCCGCCGTGCCGCAGGCACGTCGTGGAGTGCCTTCAGGTCCCTTCGAGTGCCCTTTGTTGGACAATGCAAACTCTCCCCAAGGGCCCCCCAAGCTCCAGATTCCTGGACACTCCTTGCTGCTCCTGGACTCGCCGCGTGACTGTTACGAGGATGCGAGAGGGAGCTCCGAGAATCACCACGCAAGCTTGCACTCCCATAAAGACTCAACGAGAAGACAATCTGGAGGAGAAGAAGACGAGACGAACTACGGACACATCTCATCTGGGGACGTCAGGGGGCTCTCTTGGGCATTCTTGGGGGCCTCTTCGGTCGTTTTGGTGCGATCTTGGGGGCCTCGTGGCCCGTATTGGGCGTCCTGAAGCTAGAGCAAGCGAGAAGCCGAGACTCACTCAAAAACCTGAAGACAGATCATTCGATTTGGCGTCCCTGGAGCCTCTTGAAAGCCTTTTGGGGCACTCGTGGTGCTGTCTTGCTGCGTCCTGAGGCTCTCTTGAAGTGTCTTTGGGCCGTCTTGGGCCGTCTGTGGCTCCTCGGAACTTTTTAGTTTTCGTCCATGGCAACTTTGACGGCTGCCTGGTCGCTTTCGGAAACGATTTTTGGGCCCCTGGGCCCCCTAACACCAACATGTGTGGTCGAGTTACCAGCCTGGGGTCCCTGGCACTGGTCCTCCGACTGTGCACGTGCACATTATATATGCATACGTCCACACATACATTGTATGTATGTACGTACGCCTGTCTGTCTGTCTGTCTGTCTGTCTGTCTGTCTGCCTGTCCGTCTGTCTGTCTGTCTGTATGTATGTATGTATGTATGTGTGTATGTGTGTATGTGTGTATGTGTATATGTGTGTATGTATGCATGTATGTATGCATGCATGCATGCATGCATGTATGTAAGTATATATACATATGTATGCATATATGTAAGTGTGTATATCTGTATGTACGTATGTATGTATGTATTTATGTATTTATGTATGTATGCATGTATGTATATATATATATATATATATAAGTATGCACGTATGCATGCGTGTACGTCCGTACACTTGTGTGTATATATGTACGTATATGTATATGCATATGACTGTATATAGGTCGGTATGTCTTCATGTCTGTCTGTTTGTTTGTATGTGCGTATGTACATAGGTTTGCATGCATGTGTGTATATCGATTTATGTGTATATATACACATGTGTATGCATGCATGCATGCATGCATGCGTGGCTGTCTGCCTGCCCGCATGCGTGCGCGCGTATATGTGTTTGTACGTATGTATCTGTCTGGATTGAATACTTTATACCCTTCCATGCGTGCTTGCACTTTGGGGCTCTCACTCGTTCTGCTAAGGCTTTGGGCGGGCAGCTCGAGGGTGTTTCCATCGTGGCCGCCCGTGGCCTCCCAAAAGAGATCCCCGCAGGCACGCAGGAAGCCACTGACGCACACCCCCTCCGTCTGCCCTTCACCCCCGTCGTCTCTCACTCCTTCTCCCCCTCCTCCTCTCTTCTCCCCCCTCCTCCTCCTCCCCTCCTCCTTTACCTCCTCCTTCTCCTCCTCCTCCTCCCCTCCTCCTCCCCCTCGTCCTCCCCTCTTGCTCCTCCTCTCTCCTCCCTCCTCCTTCTCCTCCTCCTCCTCCCTCCTCCTCCCTCTGCCTCCTCCTCCCCCCCTCCTCCTCCTCCTCCTCCTCCTCCTCCTCCTCCTCCTCTGCCGTCGGCGACGACGGCGGCGACCACGACCCTCGGCGCCACCGCGGGCCTCGCGCGGTGCCCCGGAGCCGGTGGTGCCCACGGCCTCGACCCAGTGCAGGGGGTGCAACTTGTCGGCCGCCAGACCTCCAGCCCCCCCTTTCTCGGGGATGGACAGACCCCCCTCTAGCAAAACGTGGTTTAGTGACAACGACCCGAGGCCCAAGCCTGGCGGGCGCAGGCCTGGAAAATAACGGCCACGGCGCCCTCCATTCACTAATCGACGTGTCACTGCTGGGGGTTCTGTCCACCCCCGACCCTTTCTCCAGAGCGAGAGAAGCCACGGCACAAACGCAAACTCTTGGCGCTCAGCGCGGGCTTCCAGGATCCGCGCGCAGCGCCAAGCCATGTTTTTATGCTTGGGCCGTGTTGTCTTCTTCGATCCTCCGCGTCTTCCTCCTCGGACTCCAGCAGAGGAGCAGCGAGCGGCATGCACACGCTTGTTCGGAGCGCCGCGCGAGCTTCTCGGATGGGGCCCTCCCTGGCGCGCGGAGCGAGCCAGGGTCGGCGCTGGCGGCGCCGCCAGGGGGGCCGCCGATCCAAGACATCCTCGCGGAGCTTGGACAACTTGATCGTGCTTATGCATGTTCTCTTCGATCAGAACCAAACGGTACTTGGAATCGCAGCGCCTCCTCGGGCAGGTGGGAGAACACAGAGACAAAGGGGGCAGTGTATCGATCGATCCGGCACCGATGCGCACGGCTCCGGGGGGCCACGTGAATCCAGGAGACTTGGGGTCGACGGGGGCCCGGCGGTGGGCGGCAGCGCATCACGGGGGGTCAGCCGCCCATCTCCCGAGCAGCTGCTGCGCGTGTCATGCACAGGCCCCTCACAGGCGGACCTGGGCCAAGAGAGCATCCCTCAAGAACACGAGACCCTCCGCCAGCCAGACCACCCCAAACCTTAGGATCACTCCAGGGTGCCCTCACCCAGGATGCACGATAAGATCCGACAAACACGAAGAACGTTCGGGTACCCTGCCCGAGCCGACCTCGATCTCAAAACACCCCAAACCATAGGATCACTCCAGGGTGGCCTCCCCCGGGATGCAACATAAGATCCAACAAACACGAAGAACGTTAGGGTACCCTCCCCGAGCCGACCTCGATCTCATACCTCGGGCCGACGGTATTCCATGCTAGCAGGGAGGAGGAGGAGATGGAGGAGGAGGAGGAGGAGGAGGAGGAGGAGGAGGAGGAGGAGG